>CM063511.1:102677277-102679777 GCA_032207245.1 Pardosa pseudoannulata
TTTAAACATATATGACATTTTATATATAGAATATATTACATTTAAAAATTTGAAAATTCAATTAAAATTTCTTCAATCATTTTTTTTTATTTTAAACGATGGATTTATCCAGAGTAAAGTAGATTGATAGGGAGTTTAATTTTAGTTCAGAATTGTTTTTGTTAAAAATTGTTTTTATTATTCATAACTTTTTAAAAAAATATTTGCTTATCTTTAAATATTCTTCCAATCAGAAAAAAATGAATCAAATAAATATGACATTTAATGCATTGCATATATGATATTTTAAATTTTAAAAATACAATTAAAATATTTAAAAATCAATTTTTATTTATTGGAAAAAAATTATATCATCTATAGTGAAGTAGATCAATAGGGAGTTTCATTTTAATGCACATTTTTTTATTATTAATAATCGGTAATTCATAACTTTAAAAAATTGTTTACCTTAAAATAACCTTTCAATCAGAAAAATGGTCCAAATAAATATTGCAATTTATGTATAGCATACATAACATTTGAAAATTTGAAAATTCAATTACATTTTTTAAATCATTTTTGTTTATTATGAACAATGGATGTATCCAGAGTAAACTAAATCAATAGACATTTTAATTTTAGTTTAGAATTGTTTTATTAAGTATTGTTTTTATTATTCATGACTTAAAAATTATATTTGCTTCTCTTAAAGTCACTTCCAATCAGAAAAAAGGTTCTAATACATATGACATTTTACGTATCGCATATATTACATTTTAAAGTTTAAAAATATAATTAAATATTTTAAAAAACAAATTTGTATTTATTGTAAAAAAATGGGTAGAATGTTTCAATAAAAAATGGTTCAAATAAAACAAACACTTAGTTTACAGTAAGTCTTAGAAAATCATCTAAACTTTTATTCGTATACCTTAAAACAATAAGTTTCACTTTTCTGTGAAAACAAAACAATATTTAATTCGTAATTAGTTTGCAATAATTTAAAGATTTAATCTCTTTATTTGGATAATCCGTTAAAAGAATAAGTATTGTAATTCGAAATATCAACGTTCCTTTTACAGTACAAATTTGTTATAGACTGATTATTAAAGAAAGGTGTATGTATTCATACTAAAGTAGATCAATGGAGAATTTTATTAATTAAGGATAATTAATAACTTAAAAAAATAATTTCTTACCTTAAAATATACTTACAAATATAAAAATGATTCAAATAAGATAAAACTCACTTTACTGTAAGTCTGAGTAAAACATTTAATCTTCTTTGCTAATTGTTTATACTTATTTTCTAGTATTTTAATCAGTAAAGTTCAAAACTCATCCTAAAAGCCAAAGCACAATAAGTTTCACTTCGCTGTGACAAAAGTTTAATACTTAATTCGAAAATTGCGAAAACTTAAAGAAATTCTCTCTATTTGAATTATCAGTTACAAAAATACATCATTAATCAGTAATCAAGAATCAATAACTTCTTACATTTTATTTAAAATAGGCTCTTAAGGTAGTTTTTCCTCGTCAATTTCGTAAAATAAACTGTTTTAGTCCAAATTCCATGCCTAAATGTTATTTTGGTACGAAAAACTGAAAGATCCGGTAGGAACTTAAAAATTCAAATTTTGTGTGTTTTTTTGTTACAGATTTTAAGTAAAAAATCAACTTCTTAACATTTTATTAAAATAGTCAATAATTCGAAGTATCAACATTCCTATTAGAGTATAAGTTTGTTATACCCCAAATATAGAAGAAGAATGCATGTGTTCATATTAAAGTAGATCAATGGAGATTTTTATTAATTAATGGTAATTATTAACTTTTAAAAAATAAATTTCGTATATTAAAATGTTCTTCTAATTAGAAAATATAACTCAAACTCCAGAAGTTGTTATTTTATTATATTTAAATTTTTAAAACTCAAATTTAAAATTTACATAATTTAATATCCATGCATTTACTCATTTTTTATTATAATTAGTAAATATTGAAATTGTCTAATAACCATAACAGAATGAGTCTCATTTGACTGTGACAAAAATTAACGGAGATATTTAAATTCAAAGTTAGGAAAAGATTTAAAGATCTATCTATATCTATCTATCCTATCTATCTCTCTATCTAAATATATATATATATATATATATATATATATATATATATATATATATATATATATATATATATATATATATATATATATATATATATATATATATATATATATATATATATATATATATATATATATATATATATATATATATATATATATATATATATATATATATATATATATATATATATATATATATATATATATATATATATATATATATATATATATATATATATATATATATATATATATATATATATATATATATATATAATATATATATATATATATATATATATATATATATATATATATATATATATATATATATATATATATATATAATTCTCAAAGGATTCTCGTGAAAATTTTTCAATAGAGATTTTTATT
>CM063511.1:102684777-102702277 GCA_032207245.1 Pardosa pseudoannulata
CATTTTATGTAATCAGAAGTTTAGTTCTGAGAATATGAAACATCTGGAAATGAAATAGATAATTTTAAAAAGTTGAAATGTGGTAATAATATGCATGTTTTTAGATTAAAGTTTATTCATTAATTCTGTATTTCTCTAGGGGAGAAAACGTCTAGTTAAAAACAATTCTTCTTATCTGTCAATGAACTCCTGATAAATGGTCTAAGTTGAAACGTCAGGTGTGAAAGGAATTATTCCACCTGATTCTATTTCATTGAACGAATATTTTCATTCATTGTGCTTGTTCGCCATGTGAAGTGTTGAAGCTCTAAATATGTCATTATAGTTAAAGTTACAAGCAAAACTAAGATAAATCTGTAAATTATTATATCTGTAATTTTTTAAGAGCAAAAATATAATTCTATATGGAATTAAGATAGGATTTAAGAAACCAAATAATGAATTTAAGATAGCAAATTAAATTATTGTAAGTGTATAAAACATTAATGATTTTGGGTTTATATCTGCAAACTCTTTGAGTTAAAGAAAATTTGGAATTTTATTAATTGCAAAATTGACTTTTCTTTGTGCCTCTAATAAAACTTGCAGGCATTTTAAATTAATATTTATGTAAAATTTTTCACGTTAAAAGTAATATATAAACCATAGACATATAAAAGTATATAATTAAGAAGCTTAAAAATTACCTCTATAATGCTTTATAACTGTACAAAAAATATATAAATTTTCCAAATGAAATTATGTATTCTGAAGACAGACTGTATTTTTAAGCAATTTCATAACTGAGGAAGTTTTCAGAACATTTTATTAAGTTCTGGCTTCATTATAAAATGATATGCCAAATTTTGCACAGAATTTAATAAGGAAAAATTGAATTAAAGTATTGGCTATTACTTTAGGTAATATATATTTACAAAATTAAAAATTCCGGAACGAGAAAAATTATTTTCAGTTGTTTGAAAGGAAATATTTTAGAATCTAATTGAATTTTCCATTAGATACCCTTTATATGTGAACATTTGAAGACTAAAATTACTAAAAAGTCAATATTTTAAACTATCTCTGATAGGAAAGAGTGTTCTACTTCAATACATATAAACAAAATTTAAATGAAAGATTTTCTTCGAAAGAAGCGCATTAGCGTTGAGGTAGCTCTTTGCTCTCCTATGACGCTGGTTAGAAGTTTGGCCCTCGAGCTAGAAAGTATGACTTTGCCTTTCATCACTTCAGTGAGTTTATAAGCTGAGGAGATTTGGTTTTGGGTTGGTTTTGGAGAGCTACGGTCTACTTTTTGCAACACGAGGGCTAATGAGACCGGGACCTACAGCTTAAGGCCGATTCCGTATGGCTACAAACATCCATGCCATAGTGGGATTCAAACCCACGAATTCCGGTTCCAAAAGCTAGCACCCTAACTATTCGACCATCGTTCGGCAAGCTGAGGAGAAAGCATGCTTGGGAAGTACTCACTGGGGTTTTCGCTTTAAGTTGACCAACTAACCGGTTTGCACACCACGGCCTTTGGTCGTCAAAAACAAAATTTGGCACAGTAGGCTATGAAGCCACGGGTCTATAGCACTGAGGAGTTTAGTATTTTCCTCGAAAAATCGTTTGTCTTTAAGTTGACATGATCAAAAGTTTTATGCTAGCGGATTAAGAATATTAATACAGTTAAATGGAATTAAATGTGAATATTAGGTATTACACTTAAAGTATCTCCTTTATAAAGCATTTGCCATGCGTTGCTTGACAGATAGAAAAAGTTGCTTTTAGTTAAGTGTAATCTGCGAGAAGAAAAATTAAAAATTAATGATACATTTTAATACATTTTAATCTACAATTATGTACATTATTTGCTCTATTTCGACATTTTGAGAGAATTCTGTCATTTCTAGAGTGTTTCACCTCTCGATAAGCATTCTTTGTACTCACCGAATGTGCAGTTGAAAAGAATATCATCATTGTTGAAAACATTTATAAGTAAAACTGACTCTCAAAACTAAGGTAAATCAGGCATAACGAATATAAGTTATGTAAAACACTACAGCTTATAAAATATAGTATTTTAAATAGTTGATGTACTTAACACTAGGTGGAATTACATTTCACATTAAGCAAAAAAAAATTAATGATTGTTGTTCTTGAATTATTTATGCATAAACAAAACTGTAATGAAATATTTTTCCCTGGAAAGCCGTTTGTCTTTTAGTTGACTTTTTGAGAAGTTTTATTCTGGATGATTAAGAATATTTATCCAGTTAAATCCTGGAGATAAAAAGATTGCATTTCACCCCTTCATTTTCTTTTTTACTTGTCAACCAGAAGTTGGTTTGACTATGGTATGAATTACTTTTATATAAATGCTTGTTTCCACTCAGTATAAAGGATTAATGAATAAATATTTTAATTCCAATCCATGTATATTATTACCTTATTTCTATTTTGTTTTGTTTAATTTAAGACACTTATGAACTGTTTGATCTTTTATTATGCATTCACTTAGTTGATCGTAAAAAATATCTAGATGTGTCATAGCAGCTTTAAAAATTATCAATGATTTCATAAAATAAAGAAACTACAAAAACTCAACAAAACTTTCAATCTTGAATAATTGATGTAATTAATATATGTAAGTTTATGAAATAAATCATTTCAAATACTATATAAGTATATATCTTTACAATCACACACATATGATTTATTGGACGTTTTTATTGAATTATTTATATTCAAGGAAACTAAAAGGATGTTATTTTTTACCTTGGAAAATCAGTTGTGATTAAGTTCAAGGGTGATGAAATTTTCTATACTAGGTACTTAACAATATTTTATAATTAAATAGAATCAGTGCAAGATATGGTATATCTCTTCGAAACTTTCTCTTAGGGTTAAAATTGTGAGTTCACCTCACAAATTCTTTCAACTTAAAACCTGTTTTTTCCCCAGAGATATATATAAGTAAGTAATAAAATTTAGTTTAAAACTATGTACCGGGTAAACACATTTCGACTTTCATTTTTATTTGTGTTATTTTTTAACTGTTTCATTTTTTATTATGTCTTTAATGTACTCCTCATATTAAAAATTGGAATTTTAAATATATCATCACAGCTTTAAAATTTTATAGTTTTCATAAGTAAGTGATCATTTAGAACCAACATATATCTAGAGAAATTAACATAAGAATATCAGTATAAGTTCTTTTATGAAATAGGTCATATTTAATAATTTATATACTTATTTTAAACAAAATGTTATTATAGTTTTCAACATGTGTTAAAAGAGTTAATAAGTGACTACTTCAACAACTTTCCTATAAATAAAATTGAAATGTGATTATTTTTTATCCCTGGAAATCCGTTTGCTTTTTGCTTTACTTGATTAGAAGTTTTGTGCTGAGTGCTTAAAAACATTCATCCAATTAAATAGAATCAAATAAAAAGATTGCATATCATAACTGACACATCTCTGTTTAGCCATTAGTTGCTTCCATAGACGAGATGTACTGGTTTCATCTAGTGGTGTTTCATCACTAGCAAAAACTGTAATTACTGAATAAATTTGATTCTAAAATGGTCTTCCTTAAGCGAAATTAACACATATTATAACCGTGTAATTAGAACAAATGATATAAGTAATGTATATGAATTTTACGAAAGAAGATTTTTAATGTTTTATTTACTCACATGAAATGAAAATATGCTTTTATCATAGGAAAATGAATTAATTAATGTTCTTCTCAAATTATTTATTAGTCAACAAAATTGAAATGCGACATTTTTGAAATTAATTCCTTTGTTTTTATTTGACTTGATCAGATATTAAGCTATGCGTGCTTAAGAATTTTCATTTAATTAAAGGGAATCAAATGAAAGATTGCATATTACACCTGACATATTTCTCCTTAGCTTTTAGTTGCTTAACAGATGGGGTAAATTAATTTGATCCAGAAGTCTTTCACAAGAGATATAAGAAATACCAAACAGTCCAGAAATAAAATAAAGCAATAAAAACTGCAAATGTGATAATCATATACATCATTTTAGATTAAGAATTGAATATTAAATCTATTTCTGAATTAATATAAAATTATTAATCTAAAATGATATAAGTGATTACCACATTTAAAAGTTTTATTGATTTTTTTTCTGGGCTGTTTGGTTCATTATATTGCAGATAAAGGATACATTTTCTCATTTTTGACCTAAAATTCATGTTCTAACAATTCGTTTAATGTCTCTGAATTTTAATCTTTTAAAATCTTAAATTATTCACCACAATATTTCGTCAAAATACTTTATATAATAAGAAAGATAACTCAGATGTTATCAAACTTAAAGTTTGTGGATATTTTACAAGCACAGTAACTTTATTGTTCTAGAAAGAGTTAATTACAAACAATCTGCATTTGTGTCTTGTATGAAATTAATGGTGATGCAATTTTTGCAATACGTTTAAAAGCTATTCTTAATACTAAACCCTTAACAATAAATCACTACGATATTTCATCAAAATACTTACAAAATAAGAAAGATAATTCAGGTGATTACTAAAAGTTTGAAGATATTTCACAAGCACAGTGACTTTATTGTTCTAGAAAGAGTTAATTACAAACAATCCGTATTTGTGTCTTTTACGAAATTAATGCTGATGAGATTTTCGCAAAACATTTAAAAGTTATCCTCAACTGGCTTAAGTTCATCTTAGTTTTGAATAAAGGTCGGTTTAAAAGAAATTATACTTGGATGAAACGTATATATTCTGTGAGATATTTTTTTCTATTGGCAAAACGAGATCGTTAAGTAAATTTACAGCTAAACAATTATTTTATGTTAAAATACAGATAATGTCAAGAAATGTAAATTAAGTATGTGTTTCAGAATTTCCTTGGGATGTTAAACTACTTTCGTGAGAAAAATTTTAATGGATTGCTACAAAAATATGTCTTTTAATAAACATTTTAATATGCTTTACTGTGCTTTGTTTCATTCGTGTTTTCTTTCTCTGATTCATAGAAGATGAAATTAAGATCTTGAAATATTTTTCCTAGTACATATGCAGAATAAATTTATATGTTTAAACATGTCTTTGATTTCTTAGATGATATTGTCATTGCTAACTTTCTACTAACATTTTTATACATGCAGCGTACAAAAACAGTATTAAAAATATCCCAATAGATTGACATATATGACCCGATATAATATCCATTTAATCTATTAGAACAGATAAAAAACACATACATAATTTTATCATACTTAAGTAAACTGCTATCTGATTTCATTCTAAGCAAAAGAGCCAGATTGTTTACTATTCTCATCCTAATGAAATTGAAGTAAATTTACTTTTAACAAACAGAAGTCTGAACATACCCTTAACGATTTCCAGTTTCCGTGTGATAGGTAAACATAATTTAGGTAAATTCGGTTGTTCTCTTCCCGAATAAAGCTAAACGTAGATGATACATGTCATCATAAGAAGTCTTTTGTATAGTCTTCTTGACACTTGAAACACTTTCTAAGTAACTCATGTCTTTTCTTAACACTTGGTATACGGGTATACTTCGCCGCCAAGTTACGCCTGCAGTGGGCGTTTCTTCGTGAATACCGCGAAAGTTTAGTTATTCAGAAAAATCACAGTAAATCGAAAACTACTTTGTTTTTAAGAACGAAACTTTTTTTTTACACTTTAATATATACTGTATGATTATTTAACAAATATATATATATATTTTACAAAATCAAAAAAATAAACGAATTTTAAAATGAAAGTCTCATTATCTGTCAGTGGTTATTTCTTCATCACTATCTTTGTCACAACGGCTCATTTTATCAATTTTGTATTCAACAGTAAAAAACAAGGCTTCAAATTGACAAATCACTACTTGTACGTTCTGGAGCTAGGAATTTGATTAGAGACGAAATAACGCAACAAAAAAACGAGTAACTCGAAAATCATAACTTGTAGGAAAGAAAAAATGCAAAGCTTTTCATAGCAACGCAAACAACGCTCATATAATGTCACGCATACATATAATTATACGTATTTAGTAGATTTGTGGTGGTTAGCGGGTATCCACCACAAATCTACTAAATACGTATTTTTACGTGACACGCGCTCCAGTGACAGACTGCAAAAACGTAAAAATACGTTGCCCGCACTTTTTGTTAAAATGGGCACAGGTATTCCAAATTATCAGGTAGGCTTTTGCTCTTGGAAAGCTATCAAGAATAAGTTATCAATAATATATGCTGTCAAGAATATGTTATCAATAGAGTTATACTCATGCTATTGACAAACCTTGCTTTAAACTTTTATCCCTGCAAAAATCCTCTTTAGGTTTATCCTGTTTTGTTCCATTGTATTGAGTCATTTCTTTATATCGCTATGAAAACAGCTTTGTTTTCATTAATGATCCGTGAAATCGTTTCTCAATTCAACTGGATTTCAAATAATTTTTTTTTTTTTTTGCGTTGTCGCTTAAGAACTGAATATAGATTCCACTCTGATTTACGCATGGCTGTTAAAAGGGGAGTTAATTTAGACCAGAAATCTTCAACATGGATTTCAAGTAACTCTAGAGTTCCCTAGAACTTGGACAAGGCATCCCAAAATCTCTATTTTCTTGATCAAAACAGCAAACCCTTAGTGATTTTTACTTTATAAACGATTTATATTTTATTATTAACGATTTATACGATATTTATGTATCTCGAATAAATAATACTCATAATTGTAATGTGTGTCCAAAGTGTACTACACAGATTTTGCTGTTTCATATAATAAAATTAATAAATAGCTCAGAATATGCAGTAGAAAAATAAAACAGCAAAGATAACATTGAACATTTGTTATTTATTAATAAAAATAGCATATAGAGCTTTCTTTTATTTGAGACGTTTTCTTATTTTCATCTAATAACTGAATAAATACACAATTATATTGATTCTTTTAAAAGCTCTAGACAGTCTTGATTCTTGAGATCAGAAAAATAAAATAGATATTATCTAGTACTACTATTTCAATACTTTTCAATATAATAATTTTCTCGATAATAAAGGCAGTTTGGTTGCAAAATTAAACATAAATGAAAATATGTAGGTAAAATCTTAAATTTCACGAATAAAAACCTTAAATAGCATTGATTTTATAAAACCGAAATAAAACCATTAACTACTAATTCAATATCTTATTACGACTTTTGAATTGTGATAAAATAAAGATTCTATAAGAAATTTGTAAATTTGAGTAGTATAAAGCTTTGATATCCTATTTTTATGCTATTTAATTAATAGGTTCCCTTAAAAAACGATGAGCTCAGTGGGTTTCCTAAATTGTAAAAGATAGAATACTCTGATCTAAAAAAAAAGTATGCTTGTTCCTCTCTTAGACTCATAAGTATCTAGAGTCTTATTTATGTGTTAGATTTTTCTTCCGAAGATATTGTGATGATAAGGTCAGTCATTTATGACTGCTAATCTGGAAATCACACGGATTTATTATTAAATTTTGCACATAATGTTAGTGCATTATTGCATTAAACAACATCGATTTGATTAACAAGTTAGACTTGTTTAAATAAAACAAACTGTTTATGACAGTAAAACAAATGTCACATTTCATACTAAATATGAAAATGCACTGGCTTACAAATTTTATTTAACAGATTTTAATTCTTTTCATATTTTGTCTGCGATTTATATTTCACATTTGATTTAAATATTCAGTTTTATAGAAAAAAATAATTTCCAATTAAAATTCTAATGTGTTTTATATTTCTTTTATAGTCGTTCTTCAGCAGTATGAAATACGTCTTTTCGACGAGTTTGTTCTGCGGGGAAATATGGCAGTTCTTCGATGTCCTATTCCAAGTTTTGTGAGTGACTATGTCACAGTTACTTCATGGGAGAGAATCGACGGGTTTCTTATAACACCTGGAATTATAAGTGGTAAGTTCTCTTTTACAGTATTTATAACATCCTTATACGATTTTATAGTTATGTTGTCACGTTTAGTTTTCTTTGAGGTTAACCACATAATACATAAATTTGGTTTCTCATTTAGAATTCGAACAACATATATAACAGATATGATATTATTCCTGACACGGTACTCATGGTAAAAAATGTTTTTTATGGGTTAGTAATGTCTGTTGTAGTAAGCATTTCAATAAGGTCCCAACTATAATTGCAGAAGTTAAAGCACTGTTTTTTTTTTAATCACTTTGCTAAGTAATGGATTTGATTTATCTTTCAATCAATTCTGTAAACTGCGGGGAACATTTCTAGTTTTTTTTCTCGTGTAACATTAATTACATAACAATTTAAATGGTATTTCATAAAAATTCTCAATTGCGATAAATCTCTCCTTTTGAAGGGTTTTATTGTGGTTAAACTTTTTTTATGTAACCAAAACAGTGGTCTTGCAAAATAAAGTGTAAGATTTTGTACCAAATACTAGTGTTTACAACATGTACCTCCTGATATACAAAAAATCGATTCTTTGACCCACCTCCCTGTGTTCCTCGAGAAAGAGATCTCCCCCACCCCGGACTGTTACTGGGTTCAGAATGTGACCGCACTTGATATTTTCCGATGACTGTTGTGAAACAGATAATGGTGCAGATGTGTTTGGACAAACTCTAATACTAGGGCGTGAAAAGCGTTTTTTCTGAAGTCAGCAATTTTACTGGTGGATCCGATTTCGAATGTTGGATTGTTTTGGTAGCAAAAGGGGAGAGAAGATTGTAAGATCACCCTGGACCTTGGACAGAGTAACATCTCTCTTTCGGGAGTTGTCTTTTCGATGTAACAAAGAAAATAAAACCTAACATTTGTCAAGCTAGATATTGTTGAAACCACTCATCCATGAATTTTGGTTGCTGATGGTGTGGTTCTGAGATTCATCGAATGATATTTTTCTTCTACGAATTTGAGTTTAACGTTTTGTAAAATAAAATTCCTTGTTGTACCATTAACTTTGGAGACAGTCTGAATATTCATGGCATGATAACAACGTAGAAAGAACACTGAATACCTGCTCTAGTTAAGTAGGTTGCAAGTCACGTTTTATATGGCTACTTGATAAACCATGACTTTGATTTCTTCTATAAATTTTATATCAACACCTATAACGAAAAATATATATCTCTGAAACTTCTATCTTAAAATTAATATCTGTAGAACTTGAATTAACTATCAGTACCGAAGAAAATTGATTAATCAATCTTTACCAACTAGGAATATCATAGTATCTTATGTAAGATGTACTTTTTATCAAACAAAACATTGCCGAACGATGGCCGAATGGCTCAGAAGCTAATCTTTGATATCGTTGGTTCGAATCCCATTATGACATGGATGTTCATAGCTCTTTTAATTGGCTTTAAACTGTAGGTTCAAGTCACATTAGCTCTCGTGTAGCAAAATATAAACCATAGTGCTCCAATCCAAAGAAACAATTCCTGAAATCTCTAACTTGTTATTTCACTTCAGTTCTATATTCTGAATTATATTAATTCTCGTTAATATTAAATATAATATTCTTACATAGATGCCAATGTATCTCGAATAAATAATACTCATAATTGTAATGTGTGTCCAAAGTGTACTACACAGATTTTGCTGTTTCATATAATAAAATTAATAAATAGCTCAGAATATGCAGTAGAAAAATAAAACAGCAAAGATAACATTGAACATTTGTTATTCATTAATGGGCGAAAACGGAACTCTAATTCCGGGGTGTGAGGCGCCAGTCAGACTTGCGGTTTTTGTTTTTTTTTTTTATTTCTAGCACGAAAATCTATGTATTTACTCACTTCGGTGTAAATTGCCTGACGAGAAGGTCGGTAGTCTAATTCGCTTATTCTTTCAATCTGAGTCGCATTAAAGTTAAAGTTTTTGAAAACCTTGGTGTCCATGTGTCCAAATAATTCTTCTCAACAGCCCTGGGAGATTGGTAAGTTCCCCAATCTTTTCTAGTCATTATAATCTTGTGTTACGTTTTGTAACGATTAATTCTTTTCTTTATTCGTAAGGGGAATTTAAAGCTCCCCAATTAATAAAAATAGCATATATAGCTTTCTTTTATTTGAGACGTTTTCTTATTTTCATCTAATAACTGAATAAATACACAATTATATTGATTCTTTTAAAAGATCTAGACAGTCTTGATTCTTGAGATCAGAAAAATAAAATAGATATTATCTATATACTACTATTTCAATACAGATATCTTTTTATAATTTTTCAATAATAAAATTACAAACTATGCTATCTCCACATGAATGAGGAAAATAGGCATCCCCGAAAATATTCATCACTAAAGCTCTCTCTACATTTTTTCCTAATTCCCACACTTTCTCAGTTTTATTTAAAGTAACTGGAAAAGTATTCTATAGATAGAAGGGAAAATGATCCATGAGATTTCATCGATTTATAAATGGCTAGTAGAAAGTTTAAAGATACTTTAAAAGTAGAGTTCTTTAAATGTTTCTTTTGTCTTATTTCAACCGTATTGTATGCTGAGAAAGATATACAGTCAAAAGTAAAATTTCGACTGTGAAAAACGAGAAAGAAAAGGAAGATTTTAGAAATTCGAGGATTAAAAAAAATGGGATAACAATTCAAAAGTAAAAGTGTCTGTCTAGAGAATATATCTTACCTAAACAAATCAGACTAAAGTACGGACATTTTAAGGTCAGGGGTTAAATGAAATTTCTGAGGTAATATTGCCACGGAATTATGAGAGGGGAATATAATATTTTTAAAGAAAACTTTAATAGCGTATAAAAGTTACGGAAATTTTAACTATGTAAAATTTATCATGCAGTACTTTAAACCGAAATATAGAATATGGTTTCAGTTTTGTGAGAGAAGATATCTCAGTCGGCAAAGACTTCTTATTCATGATCTCATTCATAACTGATGGTTTGGAGGCTTGAACTGGCAAGAGATCCACCGTGTTT
This sequence comes from Pardosa pseudoannulata, assembly GCA_032207245.1. Lineage (NCBI taxonomy): Eukaryota > Metazoa > Arthropoda > Arachnida > Araneae > Lycosidae > Pardosa > Pardosa pseudoannulata. The sequence goes on from CM063511.1 coordinate 102,695,747, forward strand.
ATTAAACGCGACTAGTGCATGTAAGACAGGTTAGTGGTCGGAATATGATCCAAGAGCAGGCTATTAAATCAATTTATCACTTAATAAGTAGAAGAAAATAACATTTTTTCTAACATTATGACGTCATTCCTTTAACCATCTCATTTAATATTTTCTTATTTTAAATTATTTAAATATCTTCTCCATTATTTTCATACGTTTTATGACTAAACCTACATGCTACGCAAATAATTTTCTTTTATATTTGGCATAAATAATATATTAGGTACATATGTGACAATTTTAAATTTAATCATTGATTATTTTTTGTTGCAATGAAAGTTTTATGACTGGTACAGACAACAAATTCTTTTTTAAAAAAATTTAGGAGTCTATTTTACGGACTCATAAATATCTAGCGTTTAAGTTATATATCTTCGAAAATTAAGAAGTTTGTGTACTTGTTTTTCATACCTTTTCATACCTAACCACACAGTTTGAAATCTATTAGCTAAATTTTGGACATCATTCATATATACCGCCAATTAATCAGTCAATCAGTCAAATCTCTGCTGTTCATTATATCACTTAATATGACAAGATAAATTAAAGTTTTCAGCTAACATGCGGCCAGTAAAGATAAACAAATTATTGAGCTCGGACCAGATAATTCTCATCCGAATAACAAACCATTTTTTAGCTGCCTTATAGGGAAAATTAAAAATTTACTGATCCCATCATATGATGGGCTATATGCTAGTTAATAATAAAATTTTGAGTCCTTGTAAAATAGATATATACATTTGAGACATTAAAATTTTAACATTAATAAAATACTACAAATTTTAAAGATTTAAGGCACACTCTTACTACTTACTTCTATAACAAAGGCACTTTATTTTTTCTTTGAAGTTACGTATTAAATATAATATACATTTTTAACAATTCAAGGTATCCCTTACCAGATAATTCTCAGCCAAAAAACAAACCATTTTTTTTACCTGCCTCATAGGGAAAATTAAAAATTTTACTGATCCTGTCATATGATGGGCTATATGCTAGTTAATAATAAAAATTTTAGTCCTTTAAAAATAGATATATACATTTGAGACATTAAAATTTTAACATTAATAAAATACTACAAATTTTAAAGATTTAAGGCACACTCTTACTACTTACTTCTATAACAAAGGCACTTTATTTTTTCTTTCAAGTTACGTATTAAATATAATATACATTTTTAACAATTCAAGGTATCCCTTACCAGATAATTCTCAGCCAAAAAACAAACCATTTTTTACCTGCCTCATAGGGAAAATTAAAAATTTTACTGATCGCATGATATGATGGGTTTTATGCTAGTTAATAAAATTTTGAATGTCTGTAAAATATTCAAGATATACAATCAACACGGTAAAATATTGATATTAATAAAATACTACAAATTTTAAAGATTTAAGTCACACTCTTACTACTTACTTCTATAACAAATATACTGTATTTGTTCTTTTAAGTTAAGCATTCAAGATAATAGACATTTTTTAAAAATTCAAGCTATCCCTTACCAGATAATTCTCAGCCGAAAAAGAAGCCATTTTGTTTTACCTGCATCATAGGGAAAATTAAAAATTTTACCGATCCCTTCATATGATGCGCTATATACTAGTTAATAATAAAATTTTGAATGCCTGTAAAATATTCAAGATTTACAATCAAGACGGTAAAATTCTAACATTAATAAAATACTACAAATTTTAAAGAATTATCAGCTCAAGCACACACTTAATACTTACTTCTATAACAAAGACACTTTATTTGTTCTTTCAAGTGAAGCATTCAAGATAATAGACATTTTTAAAAACTCTAGCTATCCCCTAAATTCATTCTTTAAAAATTATCCTCCAACCTTAATTACTTTAATCTAAAAGAAAGCAAGAATTTAAAATTAAAACCTCAATTGTGTGCTGAAACCCTTGCGAGATTTTTATAATCCAAGAGATACTGCGTAATAATTTAATTCTTTAACATTCGTGTAATTGAAGTCGAGTAACTCGCAGATTTCATAATTACTCTCTTATGTGCACCAAATGAGACAATGGTCTTAACTTTCCTTCTCCTCTCTCATTTCTTTTTCACCAATTAGTATAATTGGGCACTCATTAAATCTTGATCAACAGCGGTAACTAGTAAAACAGTAAGGAAAACTGAATAATCACGTGATTTGAATGAATGTATTTGAACATTTTGCTGGTAATTATAAAGTTATCATATTGTTTTTAAAAAGAATGTCAAGGTTTTCTTGAGTATGTTTTGATCTTCATTTGCTTTACGTTTTTCAGTTTTGTAATTTTATTTTGATTTTCGGTGCATAAGCTTTTTTCACTTTATGAACAAGCGAAATTATTATAGACGGATTTAAAATACTTTTTTGTGGTTAAATTCAACAATTTCAGTAAAAATTGGTTTGTGGAAATATGTGGATAATTTAATGAATGTGAATGGAACTGATTATCTCACACGATATATTTTCCCTATTCCACGAATAAGTATTTTCGTTGTAATCTCAACGCTGAAGCTTTTCACGATTAAAATAATTCCTCTACTTCGCACAAGAAAGTAAATAAATCATGTAAATAAACTCAACTAAACTGAAGTTCTCAGTAATTTCTCGTTGTTGTTCTTTCTGATGCCACTTGGTGAACCCAAGAACGGTTCGTTCGAACTATCAACAGAACAAGCGCTGTTACAGGTGTTCTGCGATTTCTACATCGTTGGAAAGGGTTATATACAATGCTTACGACTATACTAAAGGGTTACAAAACATGGTTACATGAATCCTTTTTGTATTCCATATAAATAAATAGTTGCCACTATTAAACTTCCAAACCTCGTATTTGTTACCCGTCAAGACATGACGATGACCTTTTCTCCATTACTTGTATAGAGAAAAAACTCTATTGGCCGGATTTTTTACAAATTCTACTCCCGGCCACCATAGTCAATAGTATCGGAACTATTTACATTTTATATTCAAAATAAAAATTCAGCCAGCATATTGCTTAAGAATGTCAGTTCTACACATCCCCTATATAATAATAGCCTAAGTTGTCTGTCCGCGAATTTCTGAAGCGATTGTACCTAGAATGGATACAGGCATCACAGGCATCCATATTGGATTTTTCCTGAGTTAGGGTTAGCAAAATTGAAATTGAGTTCGAAATCCACACCATCCCCCCTTTTCGAGCGTTTAATGCTATTATTTCAAGCATGATCCTTCCTCTTATTCTGTACCAACTTCATTCTTGATAGGATGGCAAAGGCGGAGAGTAATATTTAAATTTCTGGACTGTTTCTACTTAATCCTTCATATACTCTAATTAGTTGGCTCACACCGTGCATTTTTTGTAGGTTTGGTAGAACGCCCGCCCACTTGATCGTCACTCTTCAGGTTGATGGTTCTATCCCCGACGCAGCCAATTTTATTAATGTCTAATAAATTTAATATTTTCTGCTTTTCCTTTTAAATTCTTATTCCGAAAGTTGTTTTATTATTTTTTAAATAAATTTTTACTATTTTTTCAACATTTTTATAATTTTTGTAATTTTTATTTTATTAAATTCACGTATTCCTTTACGGATGTCCATGGCCATATAAGCTTTTCATGTTGTGTATCGTTAAACTATCTTCTCGTAATGTAATAATAGCCTAAGTTATCTGCCCGTCTGTCCTCGAAATTATGAAGCTGTTGGACTTGGAATGGATAGAGCATCCATATTGGATTTTTGATGAGTTAGGGTTTGCAAAATTCAAAGAAAGTAAAGTTTATCTTTTCCTAAACTATAGATCCGATTCTGAAGTAAATTGGTATGAATAAGCTTCGCATCACAGCGAAAAATACTGCCTCTTTAAAACTTTCGAATTCCACCCCATCCCTTTTTTGAACATTTAATGCCATTATATCAAGCCCCATTTTAAGAGCAAACTGTTAAATTTATCAATTTATCACATAATATATAGGTAAAAATAACAATTTTTTTCTAGCATTATGACTTCATTCCTTTAACCATGTCATTGAATCATTTCTTATTTTAAATTATTTAAATGTGTTCTGCATTATTTCAATACGTTTTATCACTAAACTTAGATATTACATAAATAATTTTCTTTCTTATTTGACTTAAATAATAGATTAAGTACATATGTGATAATTTTAATCGATTATTTTTGTTGAAAGGTAATTCTCAGCCAAAAAACAAACCATTTTTTTTACCTGCCTCATAGGGCTCTTTACAATTCTGGAAAATTAAAAATTTTACTGATCCCACCATATGACGGGCTATATGCTAGTTCTGAATATCCACCTTCCATTCATAACAAAGTTGAATAACCTTCAGGTACAAATCGGTATTCGACACCAAAACGTACTGACAGTGAAAGCTTTATAAAACTGTCTATATGATCCTAGCATGACTGAGCCATTCGGCATTCTCATTAAATCAAAGTGTTCTACCTTTCGTTTTAACGAGCACCGCTTGGGTGTAAGTAACACTTTTGTTCAAGTGAGTCCTCGCAATTTTGAAACAAGGACCAAGAAGAAGATGCATGGGCTTGGCCGGCCACTCCCAGCCGTATCGATTGAGAACTTGGAGGATATTGTGACCACAAACATATTTTACCTGCCCCAGTCGTCTTTAACGAACATGGTGGATCTTAGCTCGGACTCTGAACCGGCAACCCTCCAGTTACTAGATCGTTGCCTTTGCCGACTAAGCTACCGAAGCTCATAAGATTTTCTTAGTGATAATGATTGTTAACCCCTTACTTGGTTTGCACGTACCGTGTACGTGCTACCCAAAATTGGCCTCAACTGGTCTGCCCTTATGGCATACGAATACCGATATTTTCTCCTTTTCTTTTCTGGTTCGCTATCATTCAGGAATAAATTTGAGACGTGGACGACCAGGTTCGGAGCCTAATCCTCTGAGACTGACAGAGAGACATTTTTAGGAAATAATTGCTCCCACAGATAAGAATGAGACTTGCAAAACAATGTGCAGTATGCTGTTCAAAAAGAAACGGGAATGAAAAGAGAATCCGAAAAAAATAAGGTATTTTTACACTTATTGCAACATAGGACTTTGCATTACACTATGCTGCAAATTGCACCATACACAAAAAGACTTCTGACCTGTTTGGAAAAGTGTAGACTTCAAAATTTACAGAAAGTGTGAGTGAAATTTTTGTAGAATTTGAAAACCACACTTCGCTTTATGCAGAATGTACTTCTAAAAAGCAAACATTTAGGGGATTTTGTGTTCCAAAATTGTAAAATAAAAAATTTTGTAAAAGGATTATAAGTGAAAAAAAAATAAAAAAATTCTTATTATTCTTATTCTACTAAGTATTGTAATTAATTATATTCAATAAAAAATATGCCTTTTTTGGAGCATCTCTGGCAAAAAAAATGACGTCTTAAAGGATTAATTTTAATATTATTATTTTTTATTTTTCCTGTGGTCTCATTTTCCATTAGTTCCAAGTAAATCGCTCACATTGTTATTATTATGTAAAAGGTCAAGACCCATTGTGATGAACCTCCTTAAAGAAATACCACTAGTATGATCCATAGAACGGGAAAGCCCATGTTGGGAACCCTCCCTCCACTCCCATTACAATCATCAGTTAATCTCCATTTCTGGCATACAGCCTTACCCTTTCTCTCCCCTTTTATTCTCTCCCCATGGAGTCTATGTTTTTGTAAGGGTAGAGCCATACTAAAGAACCTCCTAAGTGATACACATTTTGTACTACTTAATGTCAAATATTGTAAATTATTATTCTTTGTAATATCTGGAACCACTGCATCGGTGATCACGTAAACACTTTACACCCCTTTGATTAGGCAGTGCCCGGTCCGTGTGTTCAATTTATATAATAAAATTTAATATTACTGTCAAAACTCCACCAATCCTTTCATTAATTAATGGTACTTTATTTTTACATCATCATTAAAAAATACTACTTCCTTTCTTAAAGGAACCTCATATCATCTGGAAGACCATAGTATAAGGTTAAAGTAAATATCGGTTTAAAATATGAAAGTTTTTCGAATGCTTATAAGTCTTCAAAATCAGTTAGTTTTTTTTTAATAAAATATTAGAAAAATACTACGAGGGTTGGAACTTTAATTGTGGAAACACTGCTGCAAAAACCCTACGCAACCAAACCAAAGAATGTCGCATATACCACATTTGAGATACATACATACCTTACCTGTCAGCAAAAGGACTCTCCCTTCCTACATCACGCACGTGCGGAGTGATGCGAAAAAACTAATCCCTGTATTAGCTTGCGGTCTAAAGTGTTGTTATGATGTTTTCAAGAGAAGAACAATGAACTTGGATAAAAATTAAATATCGTACGACAATGTCATCTAAGGATTCAAGAGGCTGGAGGGGAATCTCCATTGCCTGTCAGAACTTAGCTAAGATGGGTAAAAGCCTTTGATGAAGGAAGCCAAATTGTGGCAGACATGCACATGCCAAGTCGTC
>CM063511.1:102712277-102722277 GCA_032207245.1 Pardosa pseudoannulata
TGAAAAATTTTCAAAAATTTTTGTTTTATGACAAAGTTTATCAGCTTACAAGACTTAAAACAAAATCCATCACTATTTAGCGTTGTATATACATCTGTATACATCCTGCTGACAGCTACCGTTGCTGTAGTATAAATTTTGAAAAACAAATTTAAATTAAATAATTTAAAAATCTAACAATCATTTAACAAAATATTTTAATAACTGTAATAGCAATAATAGTAACAATAGTAATAATACTGTATTACAGGAATATCAAATTTACGTTATTCAAGCGCCTACGTTGAAAATAATACTACGATTCGAACTGAAAAATTTTCAAAAATTTTTGTTTTATGACAAAATATATCAGCTTATAAGACTTAAAACAAAATTCATCACTATTTAGCGTTGTATATACATCTGTATACATCCTGCTGACAGCTACCGTTGCTGTAGTATAAATTTTGAAAAACAAATTTAAATTAAATAATTTAAAAATCTAACAATCATTTAACAAAATATTTTAATAACTGTAATAGCAATAATAGTAACAATAGTAATAATACTGTATTACAGGAATATCAAATTTACGTTATTCAAGCGCCTACGTTGAAAATAATACTACGATTCGAACTGAAAAATTTTCAAAAATTTTTGTTTTATGACAAAATATATCAGCTTATAAGACTTAAAACAAAATTCATCACTATTTAGCGTTGTATATACATCTGTATACATCCTGCTGACAGCTACCGTTGCTGTAGTATAAATTTTGAAAAACAAATTTAAATTAAATAATTTAAAAATCTAACAATCATTTAACAAAATATTTTAATAACTGTAATAGCAATAATAGTAATAATAGTAATAATACTGTATTACAGGGATATCAAATTTACGTTATTCAAGAGCCTACGTTGAAAATAATACTACGATCCAAACTGAAAAATTTTCCGAAATTTTTGTTTTTTGACAAATTTTATCAGCTTACAAGACTTAGAATAAAATTCATCACTAATTAGCGTAGTATATACATCCGGATATATCCTGCTGACTACCACCGTTGCTGTAATATAAATTTTGAAAAAATATTTGAAGTTAAATAATTTGAAAATCTAACAATCATTTAACAAAATAGTTTTAATAATTTTAATAGTAATAATAGTAATAATACTGTAGTACAGGGATATCAAATTTATGTTATTCAAGAGCCTGCGTTGAAAATATAGCTAGGATCCGAACTGAAAATTTTTCGAAATTTTTTGTTTTATGACAAAGTTAATCAGCTTACAAGACTTAAAACAAAATTCTTCACTAATTAGCATTGTATATACATCTACATACATCCTGCTGACTGCCGCCGTTGCTGAAATATAAATTTAAAAAAATTTAAATTAAACAATTTAAAAATGTATCAATCATTTAACAAAATATTTTTAATAACTGTAATAGTAATAATAGTAATAATACTGTAGTACAGGGGTATCATATTTATGATACTTAAGAGCCTACGTTGAAAATAAAGCTAAGATCTTAACTGAAAAATTTTCGAAAATTTTTGTTTTATGACAAAGTTTATCAGCTTACAAGACTTAAAACAAAACTCATCACTAATTAGCGTAGTATATACACCCGCATACATCCTGCTGACTGCCATCGTTGCTGTAGTACAAATTTTGAAAATAAAAATTTAAAGTAAAATAATTTAAAAATCTAAAATTTACTTAACAGAATGGTTTTAATAATTTTAATAGTGATAGTTTTAAAGAAAAGCCAATGCAACTGACACGACGGGAAAATATTACTTAGAGCCACGGAATAAATAACTCAAACTTTTTAAATTTTCGATAAATGTTCAAATACAAATTAATTTATTAAAAAAAATAAAAACACATTTCAAAATTTGTATATTTAATGTTTATCTAGGAAATTTATGTTGGCTTCCAACAAGACTCACTTATATCAGATTTTAAGCAAATTGCTTGAAATAATAAATTATTTCAGGCACTATCAAATGTTTTATTGCCTTAGAGAAATCTGTAAAAATACCTCATCAATCGCTTTGAAAAAATATCTTAAGTGTGGCAATGATCATTAGCAAAACAAAAAGACTTAAATAATTAAAAATAAAAAAATATGAAATTTTAATTGATTATTAATTTTTTATGTTTTTTGTTTGCTAGCAAATCTTTTGCAAAACACTAATTTTTTTTGTATTTCTCATTTTACTTGATGACATTTTCAAGATTTTTTTTTTACCTTAATATTTATTTTTCTCCTGTATAGTAAGTTAAAAAACCATACAATAGTTACAAAATGAATTTTAATTAAAAGAATGGTTCTTATTCAGATTATGTTTCAGAATTACATAATTCAAGCTATAACATCCACATTTTAATAGTATATTTTTTTAAATAATTATTTATTTTTCTTGTGTGTAGTAAGATCATGAACCAAACATAACTTGTTTAGTGACAAATGACCTTTCGTTTTCAAAAGAATCCTTGTTCTTTATTGCATAATTCAAAATGTGCCTTACACTTTTTAATAGTATTTTTCTCTCCCTCAATACATAGTTTCCCAAAATTCTTGAAAAAAGTAAACTCCAATAACTTTTTTAATTTTCCGAATATTTTAATTTAGTAAAGAGTATGTGTCAGAAGGAAGATTAAACTTTACTTCTAAAAATTATTTTTTAACTTTATTTCAAAGCGTATTATAAATTTATTGCACGTGCGCATTGATTTACTAAAGTTTGGATAGACAGGTGGGCATTAGTTATGTAAAAGAAATACTTTTTATCTCCCAAATTACCAATGTATTTTTATATGCATGTAAAAGAAAACGTAAAATGCAGTCAAACCCAATATCGTTCCACTATCTATTACGACAACTATTTTGGATGGAAATGAATTTTATTTTTATATCTATTGTTAAAATTAAATACATAGCGATAATCTTTATATTGCAGACACTGAAAATTTAGATACCGTGTTAAATATATAAAACATGTAGTGATAAATTTCATGTAATTTATTTTTACTTCTATTAATTTGGGATACCTTCCAATACTATAGGCTAGATATGAATTACATTTCTACACTTATTGTTAAAATTCAGCAAAGACATAGCGATACTCTTTATATTACAGACTCTGAAATTTAGATATCGTGTCAAATATATAAAGCATGTAATCAGAATTTTTCTATAACTTCCTTTTAGTTCTATTAATATGTGATCCCTTCTGATACTAATTTGTCAGGATACGAATCACCTTTCTATATCTATTGTTAAAATTGAATAAAGACATAGCGGTACTCTTTATATTACAGACAATAAAGATTTAGATATCGTGTCAAATATATAAAACATGTAATGATCTTTTTCAAATAATTTATTTTTACTTCTATTAATCTGTCATACCTTCTGATACTAATTTGTCAGGATACGAATTACCTTTCTGTATCTATTTTTGAAATTGAATAAAGACATAGCGATACTCTTTATATTACAGACACTGAAAATTTAGATATCGTGTCAAATATGTAAAACATGTAGTGATAATTTCCATATAGCTTAACTTTACTTCTATTAATTTGTGATACCTTCCAATACTATTGATGAGATATGAATTACATTTCTACTCTTATTGTTAAGACTCAGTAAAGACATAGCGATACTCTTTATATTACAGACACTGAAAATTTAGATATTGTGTAAAATATATAAAACATGTAGTGATCATTTTCCAATAATTTCTTTTTAATCATATTAATATGTGATCACTTCCAATACAATTGGTGAGATATGAAGTACATTTCTATATCTATTATTAAAATTGAATAAAGCGAATACGCTTTATATTGCAAATTTAAATATCGTGTCAAATGTATAAAACATGTAGTGATAATTTCCTATAATTTCCTTTTTCTATTAATTTGTGATACCTTCCAATACTATTGATGAGATATGAATTACATTTCTACTCTTATTGTTAAGACTCAGTAAAGATATAGCAATACACTTTCTATTACAAGCACTGGAATTTAGATATCATGACAAATATATAAAGTATGTAATCAGAATTTTCCTATGATTTTCCTTTTAATTCTATTAATACGTGATCCCTTCTGATACTAATTTTTCAGGATATGAATTAGCTTTCTATATCTATTGTTAAAATGGAATAAATACTTAGACAAATTAGATATCATGTCAAATGTATAAAACATGTAGTTATCATTTTCAAATAATTTCTTTTTAATTCTATTAATCTGTAATCACTTCCAATAGTATTGGTGATATATGAATAACATTTTTACACTTATTGTTAAAATTCTGTAAAGACATAGCAATACTCTTCATATTACAAGCACTGCAATTTCCATATCATGTCAAATATGTAAAGTATGCAATCAGAATTTTCCTATAATTTCCTTCTAATTCTATTAATCTGTGATTCCTTCTGATACTAATTTGTCAGCATACAAATTATATTTCTATATATATTGTTAAAATTGAATAAAGACATAGTGATACATTTTATATTACAAATAAATTAGATAGTGTGTCAAATATATAAAGTATGTTGTCTTGAATTGATACTTCTTATTTATTTGTTGACCAGAAAAAAACACTTAACTTGTCTATATCACTCCATTATTCAATTTTAAAACACTTTAATTGATCAAAAAATTATAACTTCACACTGGCTTACCATACAGCGTAGCAACGACATTTTCCACAAACTAATCAAAATCAGAAGCATTAATCGCGAGAAGTAGAAGTCGTAGTTCTTTTGACATCCTATGCAAGAAGAAAAAGTTGTAGTTCTTTTGACATCCTATGCAAGAAAAAAATGTTGTAGTTGTTTTGACATCCTTTGTAAGATGAATTAGTTGTTTCCTGCAGTGCAGTCAGAATTTTCATATAATTTCTATTAGATTCTTTGTTTTAGGAGAAGAAATTTAATATTATAATTTACTATTTTTGTCTAATTCTGATAACATATATGCCTTCTTTTGCAGAGCCTCATCATAACCAACCGCCAAGGATAACGAAGCGTCTCAGCCGAGTGTCTGTTCCATTAGGTCATCGTGCTACACTACCTTGTATTGCCCAAGGTTATCCCGTCCCAACATTCCGGTGGCACAGAGCCAAGGCTGACCAGCGTCCACTTCCTGACCATACTATCTCTGTCAGCCAAGAAGGGGGAGTATTAATATTTCATAAGGTAGTCCCCAGTGACAGCGGGAGGTACGTCTGCAGAGTCTCTAACACGGTGGGAGAAGACGAGGTGGACACAGAGCTTATAGTTGAAGGTAATTCTGAACTTAATCTGTTTAAATGGTTTTTTAAGAGTTAATTCAGCAAATAGTTCCATTGAAGTTCATGCAATTTATGAGTAATTTTAATTATTTTGTTAGTGAAACTACGTATTACTCTTTATATAAGAACTAATTAAACATCAATAAATTATATAGTTAAGTTACCATTAAAATATGAAAATTTAATTGTTTTTAAAATAAATGAATGGGATTAATTTTTAAAATATTGTATTGGATTTGTATCATGCCAATTAAACATATGAAATTATGAAAAATATTTTTGAAAATAAGTAATCTTTCTTTTTAAATCTTTTATGTTCTGTAACAAGAGCAATTTTCTGAACCAATACTTACGGATGATATGTTTTCCGATAATAAAACTAGATTATTTTTACTTCTTAAAACGTGTTACATTCGTTTTCTATGTGACGGAGATTAGATTAATGACCCTGCAAACCTGTTGACCATCCACACGTCACATAGATTAGATTAAATATCTTTTCTATCCAAATGCAATTTTGCACATTGACGAATGTTCAATAGCAACTGTATATTGTGCGAGTACCTAACTGGCTTATGAAATCATGTCTCATTTATTTTTTCTTGCTTGTTGTCTGTCTACCTACTGATAATTACACAATATGGATATCACAAGTTATGAAGGATTCACGCAAAATTATTTCTGATCTGAGCTTCGTCCCGACCGTTACTCAAACGAGGCATGAATGGGATAATGGTCAGAAATTATTGTATTGTTTTCTATAAATTCATAGATGCTCCATCCCCTATGGAGCCTATCTTGGCTCATTCTCCTCGAGACTAGTGTCTCATTTATTTCTTCTTGTTGGCTGTCTACCTACTGACAATTACACAATATGGATGTCAGAAGTTATGGAGGATTCAAGCAAAACCATTTCAGGTCCGAGCCTCGTGGCCACCATTATACGTAGGAGGCATGAATGAGACTTGGTTAGAAATTATTGAATTGTTTTTTTATAAATTTACAGATTCCATATCCACTGTGGGTCATATTTTCGCTGAATCTCCACCACACAGATATCGAAAGGTCTTTGTTAACTTTACACAATAAGCCACCTGTGGTTTCGTATTTAGTATGATTTAGTGTGAATCATCCTTTATACAGGATTACTCAATCAAGTACTGATAGAGACATCATATATCTCTTCATATATGGTAGAAACAAAATTTTAATTATCAATGAACATAATTTTATTATAGGACTTTATTGCATTTAATATTTTGTTAATGTTACAAGAATACTACTTTCTTATGAGAGGTCTCGTGACAAAAAGACAATCTTGCGTTGTTGTTATTGTTATATATTTTATTATAAATAGATAAATAAGATTTATTTAACAAGGCTACTAAAACATACACATAATTTAAACATTCTTTTCTGTGCTGAAATGTTATTACAAATTAATAAAAAGGCAGAAAACTAAAGCGAAGAAGCAGATAATAATTTTTAGGTCCTAATATTTGGCAAATCACAAAAATACTCACTTTTTTACTTGCAACAAAAATATTCGATTTATTTGTTAAAAATACCTGTTATCAAATTACCTTTAACCTCTTTGTCAAAGAGATAAAATACAAAATAGAAATGTTTATCAATCTTATATAAATATTAATTTGAGCAATAAATTTAATTTATAGTTTTAGACGAAGTAATCAAAAGTGATTATTTTGATTATTGATTTCATTACCTTAGCTTAAACTTTATGCTTTAAAAAAAACTATAATTGTTATGTTAAAATTAGTTAGATCGGTTAGCCAAAATTTTGTACATCTTTCTTACAAGATTTCTTTAACAATGCTATTAAAGCACAATAATTTTATAGACTGTTTTTGTGCTAAAATGTTATTCCAAATTAACAAAAAAACAGTAAACTAGAGTGAAGAAGCAGACAATAATTTATAGGTCCTAATATTTTGCAAATCAGAAAAATATTCACTCTTTTACTTGAAACAAAAATATTCAAGATATTTGTAAAAAATACATTTTGTCAAATTACCTTTGAAACCTCTTTGAAATGTATGTCAAAGAGATAAAATTCAAAATAGAAAGGTTTTAAATCTTGTATAAATATTAGCTTGATCAAAAAATATAAATTATATAAACTATATTTTTAGACGAAATGAGCAAAAGAGATTGTTTTCATAACTGAATTCCTTACCGTCGCTTAAATTTTAAGCTTTAATAATAAAATAATGTTGTTATGTTAAAATTAGTGAAATTGGTGAGCTAAAATTTAGTACATATTTCTCACAAGATTTCTTTAACAAGACTATTAAAGCATACACTAAATTTAAACACTGTTTTTTGTGCTGAAATGTTATTCCAAATTAATAAAAAGGCAGAAAACTAGAGCGAAGAAGCAATTAATATTTTTTAGGTCCTAATATTTTGCAAATCGGAAAAATATTCACTCCTTTACTTGCAACAAAAATATTCTATATATTTGTTAAAAATATATTTTATCAAATTACCTTTAAAACCCTTTTGTCAAAGAGTTAAAATACAAAATAAATATGTTATGAATCTTATATAAATTTTACCTGGAGCAATAAATATAATTTATAATTTTAGACGAAGTGAACAAATGTGATTATTTTGATAATTGAATTCATTGTCTTAGTTTAAACTTCATGCTTTTAATATTGTTCTTGCTTTAAAATTAGTGAAATTGGTTAACCAAAATTTTGTAAATCTTTCTGACAAGATTTCTTTAACAATGCTATTAAAGCACAATAATTTTATACACTGTTTTTTGTGCTAAAATGTCATTCCAAAATTAACAAAAGAGTGAAGAAGCAGATAATAATTTTTAGACTATAATACTTCGCAAATCAGAAAAATATTCACTCCTTTATTTACAACTAAAATATTCGATATATTTGTTAAAAATACATTTTATCAAATTACCTTTAAAACCTCTTTGAAATGTATGTCAAAGGGATAAAATAGAAGAAAGAAATGTTTTCAATCTTATATAAATATTAGCTTGAGTAATAAATATAATTTATAATTTTAGACAAAGTATACGAAAGTGATTATTTTGATAATTGAATTCATTGCCTTAGTTTAAAAATTATGCTTTAAAAATAAAACATTGTTCTTATGTTAAAATTAGTAAAATTGGGTAACCAAAATTTTGTATATTTTTCTTACAAAATTTCTTTAACAAGGCTATTAAAGAATAGTCAAAATTTAAATACTGTTTTCTGTGGTGAAATATTATTCCAAATTAAGAAAAAGGCAGGAAACTATTCTGAAGAAGAATATAATAATTTTTAGGTTCAAATATTTGGCAAATTAGAAAAATATTCACAAATATCCGATATGTTTGTTAAAAATACATTTTATCAAATTACTTTAAAAACCTCTTTAAATATATGTCAAAGATATAAAATGCAAAATAGAAATATCTTCAATCTTATGTAAATATTAGCTTGATCAATAAATATAATTTAAAATTTTAGACAAAATGAGCAAAAGTGATTATTTTGATAATTGAATTCATTACCTTAGCTTAACCTTTATGTTTTAAAAATAAAGTATTATTGTGATGTTAAAATTAGTGAAATTTATTAACCGAAATTTTGTAAATCTTTCTCACAAGATTTCTTTAGCAATGCTATTAAAGCACAACAATTTTATGCACTGTTTTTTATGCTAAAATATCATTCCAAATTAACAAAAAAGGAGTAAACTAGATTGAAGGAGCAGATAATAATTTTTAGGTTCTATTTTTTTGCAAATCAGAAAATTATTCACTTCTTTACTTGCAACAAAAATGTTCGATATATTTGTTAAAAATACATTTTATCAAATCACCTTTAAAACCTCTTTGAAATGTATGTCAAAGAGATAAAATACAAACTAGAAATGTTTTCAAACATTCCTTTACGAGTCTTTAAAAGAAATCTTTCTTATTTTGCAAATTTTTGAGATATTTTTTCCTCGGAATGTTTCATTGATATGCATTAAAAACACAATAACTGACATAAATCAATAAAGTTCCCTTTCAAACTGTATACGTCATGCAAATTTCATCTGTTTGAAAGGGGCTCGGATTCAATTTATTCAAATTTTCCGCATTATATTTTGTGAAAATTTAATTATTTTTAGATCATGAAGAAGACCAGAAAGAAATGGTTTTGCCATTAACTTCAAAAAACTTTTTTTAAACTTGTCTGCAATGTTTGATAAGTAGAAGCTGAAAATAAATATAAAAATATTGAAATCTCGTTAAATAATTGAAGTGTGATTACGAAATGCGGTTCGATAATCTAAACAGATTCGTCTGAAAGTTCGAAATCTTCTTCGAATCAAATAGTTTCAGAATACTTTTAATATAAACAGCATCCTTTTCCTGCACGTCATCTGCATATCTAATAGCTAATTGATTTTTGTTTTTTACTACATTTTTTAATTCTACACCCCTCTAAAACTTTTAATCCATTTTTAACCTACTACTGTTTTTAAAGTATAGGATGTCCCAAGGTGTTAAGGTTCTTAGGCTGTACTTAATGTGTACTTGAGGTGTAAAGGTTTTTCTTAAGAAGCACAAAATGGCCCATGGTGATTTCTCCTTATTATTGAATTTTACTCTTATTTTATGAACATTAGTAGTGTAGTAATTTTTTTAATTATTTATATATCTTAC
>CM063511.1:102732277-102744777 GCA_032207245.1 Pardosa pseudoannulata
TATAAACTTTCAAGATTAAAAAATACATGTAAAATGATTTAAGTTTTCTTTCAAAACCACCTCTGTATCTTTTGTACATGGTTTGTTTCCAAAACGCCTGGTCCTTTAGTCGTTCTCTAGGCTGAGAATGAGTCAGAAATTGCACGGTGTGAGATCAGGATTAGATAGAAATAAAAGGCGTGGTTTAATATCTATGTTATTCCCCCAGTAAAATGTCTAGTGTGACTCTATCAATATGTGACCTTACCGAGATGATTTCCCATAGGTGAAGCTATGTGAGACTCATTTATATATAGTCAAATAGCATCCCCTATATAATAATAGCCGAAGTTATCTGTCAATCTGTCCTGGAATTTATGAAGCTGTTGGACCTGGAATGGATAAGAGCATCCATATTGGATTCTTGAAGAGTTAGGGTTAGCAAAATTCAAAGCAAGTTTTAAAATGTTCGAAACCACCCCTCCCCCCTTTTCGAGCATTTAACGTCATTATTTCAAAGCCCTATTTTCAAAGATTAAAAGCAGGTTTTTAATTTATCACATAATAAATAAGTAAATATAATTTTTTTTCTAGCATTAGGACGTCATTTCTTTAACCATCTCATTTAATAATTTCAAATTTTAAATTATTTAAATATTCTCTGCATTATTTTCCAAAGTTTTATCACTCAAATTAGATATCACATAAATACTTTTCTTTTATATTAAATAATAGATTAGGAACAAATGTAATAATTTTAAATTTAATCATCTATTATTTTTTGTTGCAATGAAAATTTTATTACAGTATTAACAACAAATTCTTTTCTTAAAAATCTACGGTTCTATTTCACAGACTAATAAATATCTAGCATTTAAGTTATATATCTTTGAAAAGTAAAAAGTTTGTTCATTTGTGCGTTTGTTTTTTATACATACCCCCACGGTTTGACTAAATGAATTCAACGTGATTCTAAACTGCATTAACAGTATCCCGAGACTTTAGAAAAGTGTGAAGATAAACAAATTATTGAGAGTGTACCAGATAATTCTCATCCAAAAAACAAACCCGTTTTCTTACCTGTCTTATAAAATACTTTAAAAATCTGAAAAATTAAAACTTTTAGTGATCTCATCATGTGATGGGCTATATGTTAGCTCTAGCAGATCAATCTGTAGATGCCTTTCATACACTGTATTTATCAGGTATATCAAAAATTTTCTCTTCTTCTTTAATTTTAATATTTTTCTCAGCTACTGAGGCACATGCTTGGTGATGTTTTTTCAACATATCTTTTTTGTTTTAACCAAAACTTTTGTTATCTTTTTTGTTAAATCTCCATTCTTTTCAATCTAAAGCGACAGCTTTGTAACTTTTTATTTGCAAGGCAACCGCGTTTTTCAAACGATCAGATCATTTTTTGGAATTCCAGACTTCCACATCACCTTTCTTAAATTCTCGCTATTTTTTCCATTGGATAAAATTTAATATGCGTCTAAGATGAGGTTCGATATATTTTACCATTATTCATTTTGTAGATGAGAAAAAACTAACAAATATTCAAGGATAAGAAATCTGAAACTGTCAAATTAAATCGGAGAGATAATCTCAGAGGCATACGCAAACTCATAGTCTTTTTATTTCATAAATTTAAAGAAAATATTAAGCAAATGTAACCTATCTTTCGGGGGAGGGTTTTGTTACCCCTATCAGTCCCTATTTGGTGCAAGGACGCAGGGTCCAAAGTCAAAATAGTAGACAACTTGAGATTTGATGATTTATGTTAACCCCCCCCCCCCCACCCTTGTCAGAGGGATAAATGTGTGAGGAGGGAAAGGCAAAAGTGATAGGATTATTATATTCAAAATAGAAAGATTATTTTTTCATTTCTACACCATGATCAGTGGACATCCATTTTCAAATTACCTTTCCTAAAATCCTTTGTTGGACATTTCAAAGGTATGACAGGTGGGAAGGGAAGGGTTGCAAAACGTACACTAAATGCCTTTTTTATCGAAAAGAGAGGAATGTCAGTAAAAAATTTGAAGAATACTGAAAGTTGGTCCCACTCAATATAGACAATACCGTCAAACTTTAATAATTAAAAAAAACCATCAAAAATAAATCAGCTGATTTTAAACATTTTTTTTTTAATTTTAACCAAAATATGTGATATTCCCTTTCTTGTATCCTCTCTCCCTTGATACAAACTATCACAATTCCGTAACCCCTTTCCCCTCTTAAACAACATTATTTGTGAAAGGTAAAGCAGTACCATATGCCACATACCAATTTTTAAATGCTTAGAAATGTACACAAAATGCATGTTGTATGTAAAAATGCAATGTTGTTTTCGATTTCAAAGCAAGGAAGTATTACGAAAAGATAAAGTTTAATGATATAAAATATGTATGTAAATAATTGACTTAATAATGAATATGTATACTAAGTTTAAAGACAATAAACACGTCTGTCTTTATCTGAATTCAAGGAACTTACGGGTCACGCGTCTTAAAATAAAAATCATCGCTTCTAAAATGCAGTAATATTCTTAAATTTGACCTTTAAAAACAATTGTTAAATGGCATTTTAAAACCAATTATAAATGTGCAGCCTATTATAATTTGTTTTATTTTACAATATAAAAATGGTGTTTAAAGTCACTCTCACCTTTTCCTAATGTTCTTAAACATTTGAAAGAATTTATGCTGTTAGTACATAATCTTATAAATAAATAGGCTTAATAATTTCTAGATATGCTGTTTACTAAATGTATTAGGTTTTCTGTCATCATAAAATATTTAAACATATATTTATAATAATGCTGAGAAACTTTATCAGTAAAACATAATCTAGGTTTTGAAATTTCTACACAAAACCTAAGCTCTAATGTGATATGTATCTTTAAAATTATAAACAATGTCCATGGAATAGTATGTAATTAACGCTCTAATAAATGCTTAAGTATTAAACTGATTATATCAGCGGAATGTATTAAAGCAATACACAGCAATTTTTAAAGACAGAAATTATGTTTCCAACACATAATATATGTGCAGCCTAATATAACTTGTTTTATTTTACAATATAAAAATGGTGTTTAAAGTCACTCTCACCTTTTTCTACTGTTCTTAAACTTTTGAAAAAATTTATGTTGTTAATACATAATCTTATAAATAAATTGGCTTAATAATTTCTAGATATGCTGTTTACTAAATGTATTAGGTTTCCTCTAATCATAAAAATATTTAAACATATTAATAATACTGCTGAGAAACGTTATCAGCAAAACATAATCTAGGTTTTGAAATATCTACACAAAACCTGAACTCTAATATGATATGTATCTTTAAAATTATAAACAATGTCCACGGAATAGTTTGTAATTAACGCTCTAATAAATGCTTAAGTATTAAACTGATTATATCAGCGGAACGTATTAAAGCAATACACAGCAATTTTTAAAGACAGAAATTATGCTTCCAACAAATTATAAATGTGCAGTGACTTGTTTGCTTGTTTTATTTTACAATATAAAAATGGTGTCAAAACTCACTCTCACCTATTTTTACTGTTCTTAAACTTTTGAAAGAATTTATGTTCTCAGTAGATAATCTTATAACTATATCTGCTTAATAATTTCTAGATATGCTGTTTGCTAAATGTATTAGGTTTTCTGTCATCATAAAATATTTAAACATATATTTATAATAATGCTGAGAAACTTTATCAGCAAAACATAATCTAGGTTTTGAAATCTCTACATAAAACTTGAACTCTAATATGATATGTATCTTTAAAATTATAAACAATGTCCACGGAATAGTTTGTAATTAACGCTCTAATAAATGCTTAAGTATTAAACTGATTATATCAGCGGAACGTATTAAAGCAATACACAGCAATTTTTAAAGACAGAAATTATGCTTCCAACTAGAAATTAAACGTCTGTTCTGAAACTAGCATATCAAATTTCATTTCAATAAAAATGAAGAAGCGCTTCATAATTTGATACCCCTCATTTTCCAATCTCCGAAATTAGATTGCATTTATTTCATTTAATGCCAGACATTTTCAATTATTTATTACTAGAAACCCAAATTTAAATTAGAAAGTGTGTATAGTATATTATTCTTGAGTTGGAACATACGGCTCATTATTTCTGAATTTGATTAAAATTTCTGAAACCTGCTTAAGTTTTAAATAAAGTTTAATTATCTCACGGTAACGTTTGAAACATTATAACGTTGAATACTTTGGTATTTCTTGTCAGATATCCACTGTCTTTCCCAGGAGTTTGTTTAAATAGGTATATTTAAATGTGCGTGGATTATTCATAATTTTACATAACACAAGTATAAGAAGACCAAATCTAGAGAAAAATTCACATGACCAAAAAACGTGCATGTATTTTATATTACACATTTTACAAAGAAGCATTATTGTAATTATTTTCATACTAGCATATATCCCGTCATGTGGCGGTATTAGTAAAATCTTTAATTTTCCAGAATTGTAAAATAACCTACGAACAAGGTAAAAAATAGATTTGTTTTTTGGCTGAGAATTATCTGGTACACGCTGAATAATTTATCTCCACATTCCCATGAATTCTTCCGATACCGGGAATGCAGTTTAGAATCACATTGAATTTATTTAGTCAAACCGCGTGGTTATGTATAAAAAACAAACACACAAAAAAACAAACTTCTATCACATTGAATTTATTTAGTCAAACCGCGTGGTTATGCATAACAAACAAACGAACAAACTTCTTAATTTTCAAAGATATAACTTAAACGCTATTTATTTATTAGTCTGTGAAACAGACTCCTAGACTTTTATAAAAAGAATTTGTTATTAATAACGGTGATCAAATTTTCAGTGCAATTAAAAATAATCGATGGTTAAATTTAAAATTATCACATATGTACCTAATCTGTTATTTAATTCAAATATTAAAAAAAATATTTCCTTAATGTCGAAGTTAAGTGATAAAACGTATGAAAGTAATGCAGAAGAATATTTATATAATTTAAAATAACAAATGATTAAATGAGCTGGTTAAAGGAATGACTTCATAATCCTAGCAAAAAATGTAATTTTTATCTATTTGTGATAAACTTAATCGCCTGCTCTTAGCCAGAGAACATAGGGCTTGATATAATTTCATTAAACGCTCGAAAATGGGGGATGGGAAGGATTTCGAACGTTTTAAAGACTTTCTTAGGATTTTGCTAACCCTAACTGATCAAGAATTCAATATGGCCGCCCGTATTCATTCCAGATCCAACCGCTTCATAAATTCGAGGACAGACGGACAGTTAACTTAGGCTATTATTATATAGGGGATATTTTTAATATTATTAAAATAATGCAATATCTCATACAGATTGGTGGATGTATAAATTGTAGAGCGAAAGCCAATGCCTGAAAAATAATTTGATTTGAAATTTGAGCTAATGCCAAAAAAGCATTTGAGTGATATTAAAAGATAATTTAACACTTCATTGGTGTATTTAAACTTTTGTGCTCTTGATTCGTATTGAGTTCGTGGGTTCGAATCTCATTATGGCATAGATGTTGTAGCCTTTCGGAATCGGCTTTTAAGCAGTAGGTCAAGGTCTCATTAGCCCTCGTGTTGCAAAAGTAGACCGTAGCTCCAAAACCAAACCAAACATAATAGCCTAAATTATCTTTCCGTCTGTCCTCAACTTTATAAAGCGGTTTGATCTGGAATGGATTGGGTTAGTGGTTTGGTTTTGGTTTTGGAGTGCTATGGTCTACTTTTTGCAACACGAGGACTAATGAGACAGGGACCTACTGCTTAAAGCCGATTCCGAAAGGCTACGAACGTTCATGCCATAGTGGGATTCGAACCCAAGAACTCTGTTCAGAAGGCCAGCACCCTAACCATTCGGCCAACTTTCGGCGGTGTTAGTGGTGATAGATTGGATTGTTGATGAGTTAGGTTTAGCAAGTCTTTAAAACGTTCAAAATTCCTCCTTCCGTCCCTTTTCGAGAGTTTAATGCCATTATTTCAATACCTATTTTTCCCGAATAAGAGCAGGCTATTAAGTTTATCACATAATAAATAGGCAAAAATAACATTTTTTTTCTAGCATTATGACGTCATTCCTATAACAATTTCATTTAATCATTCCTTATTTTAAATAATTTAAATATCGTCTGCATTATTTTCATACATTTTGTCATATTTGGCATAAATAATAGATTAGGTACATATGTGATAATTTTAAATTTAATCATCGATTATTTTTTATTACAATGGAAATTTTATCACCGGTATTAACAACAAATTATTTTCATAAAAGTCTATGAGTCTATTTCACAGACTAATAAATACCTAGCATTTAAGTTATATATCTTCGAAAACTAAGAAGTTTGTTCGTTTGTGTGTTTGCTTTTTATACATAACCACAAAGTTAAACTAAATTAATTAAATGCGATCCTAAACTTCATTCGCAGTATCCGGAGACTTCAGAGGAATATGAAGATAAAATAATTATTGAGCGTGTACCAGATAACTTTGAGGCAAAAAAGAAACCACTTTTTACCTACTTCATAAATACTTTATAATTCTGGAAAATAAAAAAAACTAATCCCTCCGTATGACGTGCATATGTTAGTTGGTTAAATAAGCAAACAGCTTCATGAATGTATATATATGTGGAGGTTATATTGGATTATAAAGCATCACTGTATAAGACTGGAGATAAGGTATAAGAATAATGAATGATGTATGAATTTCCAGATAAAATCACGTTTTCAACTAATATCTCATTTATTTTAGACAATAACGAGCGAATAATCGTATGAAATCACTATGATATACGCTGTCATTCTGCAAGATTTTTTTTTTTTGCTTAAAACGTTATCAAAGATTAGAAGTGTAGTTGAAACAGGTAATATAAATGTGCTGAATTGAATGAAAAACTCAACATCAACCATTACACATTGAATGTTGTATAAGTAAAATTCTCTAATATTGATGCTACAATTACGAAAGTTGTATTCGATAAAATCAAGTTAATAAATATATATCTCAGTGCATATTTCAATGTTTTACATAATGAAATTTAGGTGATGTATTCCTATAGGTTCTTCTGAATTCCAACTTTTAATATTCATATATATAATATATATATATATTTTTATCAAAACAGCAATATATATATATATTTATTTATTCTTTTCTATTTTGAAATACACTTATTATATACACATTTTTTCTTTATTACTAGCAATATGATTGTTAATCTTTATATATATAATGTGTTATATATAAAATCAACGGCTATATACTAAACTAATAATTTAAACTTCTATAATTAATAAGTTATATATATATATATATGTGCGCATATATACATATTTAAGTAATTTAGAGAAATTGATATATATATATATATATATATATATATATATATATATATATATATATATATATATATATATATATATATATATATATATATATATATATATATATATGTATGCATATATACAGAGAAAGAGAAATTTATTAATTGATAGTTAAATAAATATGAATTTTTATGTTATTTATATAAAATCTATAAAAAAATTATTTTATAAATATATTCTTTCTTATTAATAGAACCTTTACGGGTGACAGTGACTCCCTCCGAGCTTCGACTAGAAGTTGGCAAAACTGCCACACTCAACTGCTCAGTATTCGGCAGTCCAACGGGTACTGTGATATGGAAAAAAGATATGCTAGCCTTGCAGCCGAGTTCCAGGATATCCTTCCCAAATTCGTATTTACTACAAGTGCGACAGATAAGAAGACCCGATGCTGGCATTTATCAATGTTTTATCCAAAGGGAACTCTATTCGGCACAGGCATCTGCTGTTCTAGTCATAGGTGGTAAGTATTTCACTTAGTACAATTTATACATTTTCACGAGAATTAAAAGTCATAATCATCCAATAACTTATTCAAGGGATGCAAAAGTTAGTATTTTGCCTGTAAAGTTTCGCATGAGAAACATCTTCAGAGTACTTTGTTTTTTAGAGAGTGAATAGAAATAAACCAGAAAGGTTCAAATATTTCATCAAGGGATAATTATAGAGGGATTTCATTTTTGATATTTTTGGCAAAGCTAGGAGTTTGAAAAAACATTATATAAATACTGTTAAGAATGCTGTAAATATGTAATTTGTATGGCATCTCGCCAAATTGGTGAGATACTGGTGACTTGGCGACATCTGTTGCAGACCCCCTTTTTTCTGGATTTTATTAGAAGATTGTGGAAATTTCTAGAAACCTGAATGCTGAAAACAGGCAGTGAGTTCTCATAGAAGAAGTCTGTTTTTGCTCATATCTGGTGAAAGAAGGAACTGTTTAATTGCTCTGATAAAATTTGCCAAAAAGCTGCCAAGTTTTATCGCCATCCGTTATAATTGTGATTCATTTGTTGGGTTAATAAATTGTTATTGTTTTTGTCTTAGACAAAGTCTATTCAATCAACGAACTTTAAGCGAGAATTTCGCAACAACTTTACCCCGGATGTACACATGTATTACACTGAATAAATGATTACACATTGAAAGCGTGTACTATTCTTAAATTAGTATCACGTTGTAGATTCATCTTTTCCATTTATAATTATGTGATGGCATAAAGAATACTCTTGCTGCATGTACACGTAAGCTTGCCTAAGGTACGGATCTATGGAGTGTGCGATCTTGAACAAAAATCAATTTCAGGCCCTCTAACCTACTATTAATGGAACGCATGAATGAAGAAAGAAACGTTAATTGGATCCTTAAATATATATAATTATATACGTATATTTTGCTTAAAATATTTAAATTTATTTACATCTGCAGCCTTTTATAAAACACAAATTTGAATATTATAATTGTATTTACACACATTTATATTTCAAAAAGTACAATACACAAGTAAATGGGTTTTATTATTGTAAGATTGTGTGGAAAACAATTTTCTACTTCTCATTAAAGTCAAATATATATTTTAAGTGTATGAATATTTTATTAAACTACGTAAGGACAATTATATGCGATATCCAGCTATTGATATGGTTTAGAATAAATTTTGCTGGTTAATATTTTTTCCAAAATATTTTTAAGACAAGTGAAATAAGTCACTCAATTAAAAGCTATTTACTTCCCCCTATTTCGTATTTTTAAATACCAAAATAATGGCGGTTTGAAGATGTTTCTGCAAATTAGTTTAAAACTACATTCCTGCAGATTACAACAAAGATACTTTCTACAGGCATTTTTGCACAATTAACCTAAAAACTACATTGAAAAATAGTTGAGCAAAAACAGTTTTTAACTCATGGGCATGAAATAGCCCAGAGCTTCACAGAAAGACGCCATTTCAAACACTATAGAGAATCTTCGCATGACGTCAGGTGCACCAAAAATTGCATCTCAACTTCCCCGTTGGCAAAACATTTGAATTTCCTACGAATTGTGCTTGTTATTTGGGTTTTAATTTTGTCAATTATCTGAAAATGGTAACAAGATGTTGTGTTTATGGCTAAACTAAGCGTTTCAAAAAAGGTGAATATATTGGATTTTATTGCTTTTCTAAAGATTCTACATTGCGAATACTTCGGATAAAAGCTTTGAAAAGGCAAGTCTGGGCTCCAAGTTCTTCGAGAATTTGAGACAAACATTTTCAGAATGAAAATAAACGTTATCCTTATTGCAATGTAATAGATTATATAAAATTGTTATGATCTAAGAATTTTTTTATTAATACTAACTTATTTTTTTCATATTTCTAATGTATTTTCTATGCTTTTGTGAGAAGTACTGTACCTATAAATGTAATTATTTTTTGTCCTTAAAATGATCAAATTTTGCACATTTGTATTTGATTCTTATTTATATAATAATTTATTGTGCCTGTTAACATAATCAAAGTAGTTATACTTTGATTATGATACTTAATAGTACTGTGTAAAGTGTTTAATTAAAAATAATCCTTTTGTAAGTGCTAAAAAATCTATTTTGAATTAGTTAATCAGTTTTTGATGTTTTCTTCCCCTTCCCTTAAATCAAATTTAGTTAAGTTGTATACGTGATCCATATCGAAGCTTATAAGATACAATGAAAAGCAATGTTTTGCCAACGAAAAGTTCAGTTTGTAGTCAGCACTCGTATTTGTTTACAAACATGCCCTTTCTCTATAGATAAGACTACATTGTACTCTTGCGTGGACCGGGTTATATTGAAACCCCTTGGGGGCAGTCTCTCTGGGAGGAGCCTTATTTATAACAGGAAGTAAATGGACAATAACGAGGGTGGGTTTCCAGTATTCCATTCTAGCCGACAAAGCGGAAGGAAAAAAAGCATCCAAAGCTTTGGACACTGACACAGTAAACCTCTAGCGTATTTTTGGATACATTTTTCCCCGATATGTTCCACCCGGAGGGGTAAATTGAAACTAAAATAGAAAATATTAAAAACAGAGAATAAAATTTGTATCCATTATAAAATTGGTATCTGATTCAGATATGCGAGTCTGATGCTACCTGAGATTCGGGACCCTTGGTCAGAGTCTCAATTTACTCAAGTGATTATTAAGAGTAAGTCGTTCAGAGTAAGCTAGTCATAACCAGCTCAGGAATAATCAAATTGGGCATGGATGGTTTTAAATTTAAAGCTTTTAAAAATGGTATCTGCTTGAGGTTTGCAAGTCTGATGCTGCCTGGGATTCGGGACCCCTGGTCAAAGTCTCAATTTACTCAAGGGATTATTAAGAGTAAGTCGTTCAGAGTAAGCTACTCATAACCAGCTCAGGAATAATCAAATTGGGCATGGATGGTTTTAAATTTAAAGCTTTTAAAAATGGTATCTGCTTCAGGTATGCAAGTCTGATGCTGCCTGTGATTCGGGACCCCTGGCCAAAGTCTCAATTTAAACAAGTGATTATTAAGAGTAAGTCGTTCAGAGTAAGCTAGTCATAACCAGCTCAGGAATAGTCAAATTGGGCATGGATAGTTTTAAATTTAAAGTTTCCTTACACATACATACAAACGTTACACTATAATTGCTCAAAGATCAATAAGGCACGGTCAAAAAACTTATTTTCATGAAAATCTGAGCTCAAACATTTATAAGGATATGAATACATGCTTTACTTAGCACTAGAAAAAAAATATGAAAAAAAGAGAGAAAGTGGTAAAGAGACAGATCTATGAATGGCACTCAGCTCGAGAAATGTTTTTGATGTGCAATACCTGTATCCTTTTGAATTTGCCTCAATTTTGAAAATCGATGCACTGAGACAGTCACATTTGATTTTGTCTAGTTTCTTTAAGTTTCGCCACGAAAACTTTATCATATCTAGCATATTAAATATATATGTAAATATTTTGTTACTGAACTTTATGCCTTATTTCATCAAGATTTTCTTTTACTTTTCGATAAACTTAGTATAATAAAAATAATATCAATGTGTTACATAGAAAGTAAAAATATAAAAAATAGAGAGAGAGATCTATGAATAGCACTCAAACCTGCTAGAGAAATGTTTTTGATGTTCAATAGCTGTATCCTTTTGAATTTGTTTCAATTTTGAAAATCGATACCCTGAGACCATCACATTTGATTTTGTCTAGTTTTCTTTATGTTTCGTCACAAAAGCTTTATCATGTCTAACATATTAAATATATATATAAATATTTTGTTACTGAACTTAATGCCTTATTTAGTCAAGATTTTTTACTTTTCGATAAACTTAGTATAATAAAAATAATATGAATGCTTTACTTAGAAAGTAAAAGATATAAAAAAATAAAGAGAGAGAGAGGTAAAGAGACAGATCTATGAATGGCACTCAAACTTTCTCGAGAAATGTTTTTGATGTGCAATAGCTGTGTCCTTTTGAATTTGCTTCAATTTTGAAAATCGATCCACTGAGACAGTCACATTTGATTTTGTCTAGTTTTCTTTATGTTTCTTTATGTACAAAAACTTTAGCATGTCTAACATATTAAATATATAACTAAATATTTTGTTACTGTACTTTATTCCTTATTTCATCAATTTTTTTTACTTTTTGATAAACTTAGTATGATAAAAATAATATGAATGCGTTACTTAGAAAGTAAAAAATATAAAAAATAAAGAGAGAGAAAGAGAGAGGTAAAGAGATAGATCTATGAATGGCACTCAGCTCGAGAAATGTTTTTGATGTGCAATAGCTGTGTCCTTTTGAATTTGCTTCAATTTTGAAAATCGATCCACTGAGACAGTCACATTTGATTTTGTCTAGTTTTCTTTATGTTTCGTCACAAAAGCTTTATCATGTCTAACATATTAAATATATATATAAATATTTTGTTACTGAACTTAATGCCTTATTTAGTCAAGATTTTTTACTTTTCGATAAACTTAGTATAATAAAAATAATATCAATGTGTTACATAGAAAGTAAAAATATAAAAAATAGAGAGAGAGAGGGGTAAAGAGACAGATCTATGAATGGCACTCAA
>CM063511.1:102749777-102779777 GCA_032207245.1 Pardosa pseudoannulata
AAAGAATAAGAAGCCAGGTGGACTATATATGTGAATAGCGTTAGTTACATATATTACATACACTTATTTGTCTTACGTAAACTCATAATACCAATACCAGGAAAACACCTATTATCTCAGCTGATTGATGGAACAAAGCAATGATAGCATTTAGTTTCAGTAATTTTTTTCTTTTCCAAATTAAAAGAATTTTAGGTCAATATGTGCTCTTACAATTTTTAAATAAACGAATGTACTATTCATTAATTAGTGCAATCCACTCAATTCCTTTCCTATCTTTTCAATACACAAATGTCTTTTATTAAAATGAGTATCTTAGCAATATAATATTTTATACTCTTCAGCATTATTAATATATTTAAATCCAATTTTCGAAAATTAGTAACAATTAATTGAGATCATAAGAAAAGCCACTTGATAACAAAGATATAAACAGAGACACTTGATTTAAACAGGGATAGATGCGAGAGTTTGTTTACATTTAAAAATTCTATAGAATTAAATAGTTGTACTTGTTCATTACATTATCTATTTGTAAACTAGATAATAATAAAAGATTTGAGACACAAATCAGGTTTTTATTGGATGCTTTTCATTACTGATTTAAATTTTTGAATGTCAGATGAATATTTGAAATAAATTTCTTGATAGTACTTTATAATTACTCTAATACTAAATTAGTTGCTTAAATACATTTTACTCTTACAACATAACGATTTCTTTTCATAAAGGTTTACCAGTTCATTCTATTTCTTAAAAGATATTTAAAATGAAGTTGTTCTTTGATGAAATTTAAAGTTTTTATCTTGATTTTTATGTTAAAGTAAATGAAGAGATATAAACTAAAGAGTATAGTAAACAACATAAGATTCAAACCAAGACAATATATATATATATATATATATATATTATATATATATATATATATATATATATATATATATATATATATATATATATGTAGTATATACTCTAGTCAGATTAATTATGTAGCCCCTATTGGTTTTACTTTCCCGAGCTACTGGGAAAGAAGAAAGCTAAACAGCTAGCTGTAATAAAAATATAGTCTAGCCACATTGAAGAGAACGGCAAAAGTCTAATTAAAATTTTATTTTTGAGCTGCTAAAACGGGCATCTTTACTAGTCAACGACAGACAAAAGAAAGACACAAAACTCACTCTGCTCAAACAGAGGTGCACCCAAGAGCGAAGACAGAAAGAATTTTCCCAAGGGATTCATCGAATATATTCAGCGAATTAAACTGTTCATATCAGGAAAAAGGGGGAAACTATTTGCCTTCGACAGCCAGAAAACGTGCTGAATAGACAGAAAATTTACATCTATAGGATAGAGAGCTTTAGGAAATGTACTGAAAAAATTTTAAGTCAAGGACATTAATTTGATTAAGAAATATAGAGGTTGGGAAAAAGGTTTTAAGGAATTAGAATAAGAGAGAGGATGTTTCTAAATAATTATTAAAGTTAAATAATTTTGATATATTATACAAACACACACACACACACACACACACACACATATATATATATATATATATATATATGGAGAGAGAAAGAGAGTATATATATATATATATATATATATATATATATATAGATATATATATATATATATATACATATGTGTGTATTGTAATACAATATTAAGGACACTTTATAAGAGGCGAACATTTAATTTTAAAACAAAAAAAAAATAAGAAGAAATGATTAGACATAAAAAAAACATTATTTCGATGTTGTCTTTTGCAAATCATCATGTATTGTTCTACATTGTACTCTCACTCCCTATCTCTGTCTGTCTGTGAAGAGCGCATCTCCACGTTGCCACTCCCTGTTTGTAAAATTCCAATAGCTAAACCATGGAGTATAGCATTCTACGGTTATGGTACCTTATCATATATACATTTTAATTTTCAAATTTTATATTTAAAATATTATTTTTATATCATTTTTGTAATTGTTAATCATATGTCAATTTTTTTTCAATTTTAAAATTTTAGATCTATGTAAAGATTTGGTTTACATAATACATCGGATATATTACTTCAATTTAATTTAAAAATTTAGATTGAGCTATGCATGTTTCAACTTTAATCTTACTGGTAATAGGATTTCCTTTTTTAATTTAGAAATATATTACTTTTAATATAGTAGTTAAAATAACAAAACTAAACAATTATTTAAAATTAGATCATTATTAAAGATCTCCCAAAATTTCCATTCTAAAAGAATAAGAAGTTTTTATTTACCGACGATAAAATTAGTCTTTTATTATGAAATTTTTATAACTTAAACGACACTATAACCCTCTAAATGTTTTTATAAACACTGTATAAGACAATAATTTTCGTACAGAAAATAAATTATTCAAAAGCTTCAAATGATCAGGCGACCTAGATGCTTTAAGAGAATTTTATACATGTCACAATCCATTGGAAAGTTGACATTCCTGGAATATAATGTTTCTTCATCCCAAAAGAAATTAGGGTTTGAAAAGTATATTTAATAGAATGAAAAATGCATTTTAAATGATGGGGATATTTTTGTCATTTTTCATACATTTCTTATAGATCAGGAAATTCAGCTGTATATTTAAACTACCAAGCTTTATATAGTTCTTGGAAAAAAAATGAGGTAAATAAAATTGTCCTTTTAATAAAGTGTAATAGCAATACTAATACAGTCCGGATAATTTTGTAGGAAAACTTAATTTAATAGGAAAACTTTGACTATTAATATCATTACAGTAGAGTATTTATAATTCGAATCTCTATTGTTTGAGTTTCCAATAAATCCGACATCATTCAGACTTACCAAAGAAAACAAACAATTATCAAATTCATTTTGGAAAAAATTACCAAAACATGAAATATTTTACTACGTCTGCTCTTTTTGTTGTTGTTTGACCGTTCTCGTGTTCACTGCGCAAGCCAAAGCTATCAGAAGAAATCCACCCCTCACCCCCCCCCATAAAAAAAGAAAACGGGATTTGTATTCTTCCCAGTGGTGTATATACAGTCTGTTCCATAAGAGCGTCTATTTATCTGAAATTATAACGAATTAGTTAAAAATACATTTGTACCGTGTAGTACAGATATTAAACTGAAATACATTTCACCTAATAAGTTGTCCAGTCAACCATTATTATCGAGTATGCAAGAATCCCTTTATCATTCGATTTTGACGATGAGCGGCGTTTTCCTCATTCCGGTAGGTCGTCAACATTTTGTACCGCTTTATAACGTGCTACTCACTTCTTGACGAACGACTCCGACTTTTTCATGTACCGAGCTGCAGATTCGCAATATATTTTTGGTCCTTTTGGATGGTTACATAGAAACACTGCCTCAAAACGAGTTGCATACGCGGCAGTCAGTTTGGAATTGTAGATTTAAACACAGCAAAACAAATCGAATAAAGAATATAACCATAAAGCATTCTTTTCTTATGAAGAACACGTGCAAATAAGCCGGTATCTGCTCGCTATCTATTGCCGAAGTTATGAGCGACACTCTCTTATGGAACAGACTGTATATGGAGGTGGATCTTGCTGTTTCACCTTGGAGGGAAAGTTCTTCAACAACATTTCACCCACTCCTTTTATTCCGCTACTTCAAATTATTTTCCCACATTTTATAAAAACATATTAGTTGTGTAGGTTGCAGTTTGTTTAGTTCAGTTGAAGTACACAGAATTAGTCATCTTTGTTACATTTGATAAGTATAATCCCAGGTTGCGAAAATACATATAGTATTTCTTAGCTGAAAAATTATGATGAACAACAAGAATTTATGGATATAGCTATCGTTGATATAATTAATGTAGTAGAGCAGGATGGCAGGGCAGAGGAGGACCTAAAAAATGATTCCACACAGCGTATGAGTCACAGAGAAGATTTTCCTGTCTTGATAGAAGAAGCCATAAGGTACTGTAACGATCCGTTACATGACCCTAAAGAACGAGGAGCCCGAAGGTGACCTTTCGCCGCGGGCACTTACAATTAGCGGCAAGGTAGAAACGGGTGGTCTAAGATACCCGTGGATCCTTAATTGAAAACGGTTCGGATGCTGCAGCCAACGGGTCTGGGGGCTTTGTGAGGCTGTTGAATGGAAAGACTCTGTAAAAAGATTGTAAATAATTACAGTGCACATTTTCGCCCATTAGTGGTAGCGAAAATGGCAATTAAGTTGTTTGGGTCGGCTGATCTGAAGACGGCTTTTCGGTCACATATGGAAACGAAACAGCTGATCCAGGCGGGAGATTGCATCATCCTGGTTCTGGAAGTTTCCCGAAGAATTGCTTAAGGAGATCCGGGGACGCTATAAAAGAAGAGTGACGGAGCCAAAACGAGTCTTTTTCTTCTTGAGGCTTCTTCCTGATAGAGCCTTTGTAGCTCGAAAAGCACCACTCGTATCTCCGATTCTGGAGTTTGCTTGATTAGAGACCGCCATCGTCTCTGTTTGCTAAGAAGTCGATCTTCGACTTGGGAATTCCATTCCCGTTATTTTGCTAATTATTTTTTTTACTTCGTGCAAAGAAGTAGGTAGCCGAGAGTGACCCTTGCTCTAAATTTGGATCGTCTTGCATCCCGAGTTTCCCTTCACGAACCCCAGCGTGATATGCACTCTGAACTTTCGAACCTTGGTGTGAAAGCCGACTGTGCTAATCGTCAGCCCTGAGGTGATAGTGTCAGCGTTTATTACCGGCACTAATTAGCGAACAATTCCAGTGATTAGAAGCCCTAGCCATACTGTATCCGGTATCCCACTCATCCTTATTGTGTGAATGTCTCTCTCAGCACGAGATCTCAGAATATTTAGAAATCTACTAAATCTGTACATTGCTGTACATAATTTATTCGCCTGAATAAAATATTTAATCTAGATTAAATAGTTTTCTAGCCTGTTTCATTCACGGCTTCGCCTACCATATCTCCAGTATGTTAGAGTACATTGAACAACTACCGGAGGTGACTCCAGCAGGCAATGTGACACTCAGAAGGTGGAGTGATATGACCATACTTAAAAGAAACAATGCATTTAAAAAAAATTGAAAACAACTTTAAGATGTAATTGACTGATCTTCAACAATTAATGTTATAATATTTTGTAAGTAAATTTTCTATTGAAATATGTTTTGAAATTAAAAAACTGTGTTCCTATTTCTAGGTTATTAAATTAATCATTTTCGATAATTCGAGTCTTCAGTATTTAAAGCTAGATCCGATCCCATCCGTTCATTAATCGATACAAAAATTGATTTGAACGACTACTTTTGACTCTAAAATCTAGTACTTTGGAAACTCGACTGTATTATAAAATTTTATTCAATTCTAGCTGAGATATGTGTCGTTATGTGCTAAAATCTTAAAACAGATAAACTTGAATTATTATTAAAAGAAGTGTATCTATTTGTAGAAATTGGAAAATAAAACGCAAAAGTTTGGGAATCTCATATGGGGTGAAGTGGTATATTATTCAATTCTAGTAGAAATATCTGTCTTTACGTGGTAACATCTTATGACAAATAAACTTATATTTTTATTAAAAGCAGCATATCTATTTGTAGAAATTTGAAAATAAAACGCAAAGTTTGAGAATTTTGTATGGGATGAAGTGCTATATTTTTTTTATATGAACGTTACTTTGAAATTTAAGATCTCGAGCATTGCAAACTACCTACATTTAAGTTTTTATCATTCATTACTGTAAAAGAAGTTCAAAAAAAGGAAAGAAAAGACTTTGTATGCGGTTAAATCTTGCAATGATGTATGTGTTCAATGTTTGCTGACTGTAGACTACTATGTTGTTTATTTGTTGACTGCCTCTCCATGCAAAAATCTGTTGATAAAGATATCTTTTATTTATTAGATTTATCATTGATATATGTATGGATACTTTATTTACGTGTTTATTTATATCTCTGTCTCAGATATATCTCCGTCGTTTAAACTTACTTTCCCCGAGAAGACAGTTCGTCCCGGGAGATACGTGTCTCTAACCTGCGTAGCCTCGGGACACCCGGAACCGCTCATCCGTTGGAGGCTTGACAACATCTGGACGCTTTCCACTCGTCACGGAGTCCTCATCAGCTCGTATCAGACCAGCAACGGTGACGTTGTCAGTTCCGTCAACTTCACCTCGGCTGACGTCACTGACGGAGGTCTCTATTCCTGCGAGGCTTACAATGACGCCGGCAGAGCGACGCACTCCAATAGGCTGAACGTGTTTGGACCACTTTTCATCAGAGCAATTAATAACCTGACAGCGCTTGCCGGAGATGCGTTCTCTGTGACGTGTCCCTTCGGAGGCTACCCTTACGAGTCAATCCAGTGGAAGAGAGGTAAGAGTCGATGTGTTAATCAATCATCTCTCATCAATAAGACTTGTGAATAATGATCGACGAATTCCTCCGGTTCTCGGGGAAATAATAAGTTTGCAGAAGTTGAAGAACAGTATTAATCATAATCTGAGAGAAAATAATAAAAGCGTTTGTGCAGTTTCAAAGCCATGCGTGAATTTAAAATTGTTGCAGTATTGTCTATTTTTCAATGTCAATAAGTCGCAAAGACTGAATTAATCTACGTAGTTCAGAAGCGTGTGGATAATGACTAAAATTTAAGAGTAGTACCTTATTTATTTTAGGGAAAATTATAGGCATTTGTACATAATAAATGACATATTTATTCATACAAAATTATATAATTCTCGTAAAGACTAAATTAATGTATGTAGAGCAGTAGTGCGTGGATAATGAATAAATTTTAAGCGTAATACTTGATTTCTTTTACATATTATAGGTGTTTGTACATAAAAAATGGTGTATTTGTACTTAGAGAATGACATTATTTGTTTAAAAGACAAGGGTCTTTCTAAACTGTACAATTCATCCAAAAATACAAAAAGGAATATTGTAAAATTTCAATTTTTATTTTCAGATTTCTAGATATTTTTTTAAAATGTGATTAGAAGGCTCTTTTTGAAACGAGTAATCTGTCAAGTTGGGATTATTATAGTGCAAAATAACAATTACGATTGTTAAATACTGCACACACAAATTGCGCATGCATTGTAGAATTCTTAATTATTATTTTATGCATATCGTGCTTTCCGTAAGTAACATTAAGGGCTGAGTTATGCGTCTAAATATTTTCTAATTATTCAGAAAAAAATACACTTTGATAATCAAGTCTAAATTTTAAAGCTAAATAATTACTTTTGTTTTATATATTTTTTTATTTTCTTCTATTATCGATTTTAAAATATGAAAAAAATAGTTTCAACTTTACATGTTTTTACTTTATGGGTGATTCTACATTTACAATGGGTGATTTCATTGAAAATGCATTCTATTTCCTCAATAACTCCTAAAATTGTAGACAAAGTGTTTTAAAACTATATAAAAATCGGTATGATTTTTGAAACAACTATGTAATTTGTTGAGTTACAATGATTATAATACTGCAAAAGTAGTAAAAAAAATTTCCAGTTTTTTTCTTGGGGGGAGGAGAGGAGATGAGTGACTTTAGATTATTGAAGAAGTATTATTTGTAATCACTAATTTCCAGATTTTTAAATAAATTTTATTAAAATGTTTATCAGAAGAGGCTTTTTGAAACCAATAAGTAATTTGTCAAGATGGAATTATTGTAGTGCAAAATAATTGCTAAAATGCTGTACATTTCTCAGTAATGCTTCTAACAATTTCTAAGCATACAGAAAAAAATACGGCAATTAATGTTACGGAATAATTTTTTATTAAAATCCGTTTTTTTTCCTAGTCTGGTGTTATTGATTTGAAACATACAAAAATATTTTTATTTCTATTATTTATTTACGTTGTTAGTGAATCTACATAGTTTAAAACGCATTCTTTTTTATTTTCAATAACTTCCAAATTTCAGGACAAAGTTTATTAAATTTTTATTAAAAGAATCCATATGCTGTTTGAAAAACTAAGTAATTTGTTAAGTAGATTATAATACTGTAAAAGAGCTAAAGTGATTTTACAGTTTTTGTTTCTTTATTGATGACTTTAGATTGCTGAAGAAGCATTTTTTGATTTTTAATTTCCAGATTTCTAGGTAAAGTTTTTTAAAATATTTATTAGAAGACACTTTTTGAAACCGATGAGTAATCTGTCAAGTTGGGTTTATTATAGTGCAAAGTAACAAAAAGGATTGTTAAATATTGCATACACAATTACATCACACAAATTGTGCATCACAGCACAATTCTTAATTATTATTTCATACATATCGTGTTTCCCGTATAAAACATTAAAGTCTCACATATGCGTCTAAACATTTTCTAATTATACAGAAAGA
Organism: Pardosa pseudoannulata; assembly: GCA_032207245.1. Lineage (NCBI taxonomy): Eukaryota > Metazoa > Arthropoda > Arachnida > Araneae > Lycosidae > Pardosa > Pardosa pseudoannulata. The sequence goes on from CM063511.1 coordinate 102,758,121, forward strand.
AATACACTTTGATGATCAAATCTAAATTTTAAAGCCAAATAATTACTTTTTTATCATTTTTTTCTTTTCTTGTGTTATCGATTTTAAAACATAAAAAATAGTTTCAACTTTACATGTTTTTACGTTGTCCGCGATTCTAAATTATGGAAAATGCATTCTCTTTCCTCAATAACTTCCAAACTTCTGAACAAAGTTTATTAAAATGATATAACAATAGGCATACGTTTTGAAACAACTATGTAATTTACTGAGTTACAATGATTTTAATTCTCCTAAAGTACTAAAAGGATTTTACAGTTTATTTTAGATTGTTGAAGAAGTATTATTTATTTTCACTAACTTCCAGATTTCTAGATAAAGTTTATTAACATTAGATTTACGGATGTTTATTTATTATAACAAATTCATGGAAAACATTTTTTACACATAAAATCTGTTTTTGAAAAACATTTTCCGCAAACATTTATTACATTTAGCACAATGGTTTCTACATCTGTTTCTTTTGCATGATCGTTGAACTTAACAATTCTTCCGTGTGTCAATAGCATGAATTTCTGTCCTTGGAATGGAGGTGTTCTCGACTTATTCTCTATATTTACTTTACACTATACTTTATAATTTATATTTACTTTATACTATAGTTATTACTATATTTATTTATTTTCATATACATTCTATGAGTCAAATTATCTCACAAATGTGAAAATAGTTATACCATATTTGATAATGTGAAATGAAGGGGTCTGCGGGGAAGAGGAATGAAAGTTTACATATATTTTATTACTTAACTAAAAACCAGTGTATGTTTCTAAAAAGTGATATTAAAGATATATATATATATATATATATATATATATATATATATATATATATATATATATATAATGATCAAATTTTTAATGAGTCAAATTGGCTCTGTCCTTAAATCTAGTGTTAAAATGTTTATCAGAAGACGCTTTCTGAAACCAATAAATAATTTGTCGAGAATGAATTATTGTAGTACAAAATGACAATTACTAAACCACTGTGCAATTTTCAGTAATGCGTCTCATAATTTCTAATCACACAAAAAACATTACGGCAATTAATATTACGGAGTAATCAAGTTTGATTTTAAAGCCAAATAATTATTTTTTTTATTAAAATCTGTTTTTTTTTTTCCTAGTCTGGTGTTATTGATTTCAAAACATACAAAAATATTTTTAGTTTTATTTATTTTTTACGTTATTAGTTATTCTACATAGTTAAAAACTCATTCTTTTTTATTTTCAATAACTTCCAAATTTCTGGACAAAGTTTATTAAAATGCGCATTAGAAGAATCGATATGCTTTTTGAAAAAACTAAGTAATTTGTTAAGTTAAGTAGATTATAATACTGCAAAAGAACTAAAGTGATTTTACAGTTTTGTTTCTTTATTGATGACTTTAGATTGTTGAAGTAGCATTTTTTTATCGCTAATTTCCAGATTTCTAAGTAAAGTTTTTTAAATATTTATTATTAGAAGCTTTTTGAAACCGATGAGTAATCTGTCAAGTTGGGATTATTATCGTGCAAAATAACAAAATCGATTGTTAAATGTTACATACACAATTACAGCACACGAATTGTGAATATACAGCACAATTCTTAATTATTATTTTATGCATATCGTGTTTCCCGTAAGTAACATAAAGACTCAGTTATGCGTCTAAACAATTTGTAAGCATAGAGAAAAAGAAAATTACGACAGCTAATGCGAAATGCCCAGGAAGAATTTTAAATCAATGTTATTGGCAGGTTTAGTATTTAAGAAGATATATTCTATTCTAACCAAAATTTCTTTCTTTGTAGAATGTAACTTTCAATATACATCACGTAACAGCATTATGTAAGGTTCGAATAAGGAGATAGAAGAAAGATGAGTATTTTAAGATCTCGTATTTACTTAGTATATAAAAGAACTTACATCTAAATTCACTAATAAGTAGTAATGAAGTATACAACTGTATAAACATATCATTGCTTTTCTTTAAACATTGTTTTATCCCCATAATATATCTTTCTATTTATAATTTATGCTTCCGTCAGTTACCCAAAAGAAAATGACATTTTCCATATAAATTCAAATTAAAGAAAAATAAATATGCTAGTGCTTCAATTATCAGATAAAGCTCTAAAAGAAGTAAAAATTATTATTAAAAAATGACATATTCCTCATGACTAAAATAATAAAATCTAATTTCTTAGTTTGATTATATGTAAAATTAATACAGCATAAATATTAAAGTAAAATATTCTACTACGTTCCAGGATGTTTATTAATTTTATGTAATTATCTCCAAGTTTTTTAAAAATATTCAGTAATCGAAATTCTCACAAGTTTAAAGACATACATGTAATTACGTATATATATAGAGGGATGGATATACGATGAAATTTGTATTCGTAACTCAGGTAATTATAATTTTGAAGATAGAGACTGATATTGTATTTAATTATTTACTTACAAAAATATAATTATCAAGAAATTCAATTAAAATATAATTGAAGTAGAGATCAAAATGCAATTATCATAAAATTTAATGAAATATTGAGAAGAGATATGAGATTGCATTAAAATCTAGAAAATTATGAGAATAAGGGTTTTTATAAGCACTTTTGTAGCTAAATAATATTTGTTAACTAATTTATTATTTATTACAAAATGATTTGAACTCTCTGAAGTTTTAGCTTTTTATTACGGCTACCTTTTGTTTGATAATCAAAATCAAATTAAACAGAAATGCATTTTTAAAACTAAATATAATAAATTTTAAAAAAAAAGTTATTATTTACTTTAATAATTATCTTAGGAATGGAAAGGAGGTGAATTATGATGTTTTTCTACATTAAAAAACATTACTGGAAATTGAATATGAGATTATATTAAGTATAAAATGTGCAGAATATATAAGGATTTTGAATGAATGTTTTTAATCAAATAATACTTGTATAATTTTATTAGTGTGTGATTAAAGATGATTATCATTCTTTAATTTACATCCAGAAAAATTAGTTATTCCATAAAATAGTTCTATAAAATCAAAGCGAGAAAATGAGAGCTTGAAATCTCATTTTCTTCTTATTATGAAATGAAATTCAAATTAACTAACATGGCAGAATTATGATTGTTAAAGCGTTATTCGAATTTCCTTTTTGCAAAATTTGGCTGAAAATATGACATTGCTATCTGACTGATATACACTATAGCTTTTCTGAAGAGGTCACCGATTAAAACGTAAAAATAAATTTATTCCAATATATACTAAAAAGAAAATAAGTGTTAATAATTTTATTGTATTTTACGTAAATACAGCTTTAAAGAAGAAATTAATTGAAATTTGCTTTGATTTGAAGAAATTAAATTTTCTTTATTCAATTCAAAGGAAAGAACAAATCCCCTTTTCAACATAAGTGTGTGGATGTTGGTTTGCTTGAAGAACAATACCAATCTACAATATGCAGTAATACCAAACTTATGTTCAGTTTGTAGTGAGTAGACTCCTAATATTTACTTAATCTAACCGAGCCGACGTTAAATCAAGTTAACCGACGTTCATTTATTGAACTAGTATTCCGGCACGAGTCAGCACTCGTTCCGGGTACTATCATCTCGGCGGTTTATTCAAATAGCCCTTCTTCAGCCACGAAAGTAAAACGACAGAAGGATATGGGTGCAGATAATTCCAGTGATGTGGTAGAGAATGCTGGAGTAATTTGGTTTTTAATAAATTTTGTAATTGTTAGTTAATTTTCTCTTCATTTTGTAAATGTCAGCATCATTTACAAGCTCTCGACAGTTATCTTCTTTCAACTACACTGATAACTCCTCAGTGGTGACCTGGACGTAATTTGAACATTCGACCTTTTGAACTGGAATCTACGCTGATAACTCCTCAATTTCCTAACTTAATATTAAAAAAATGCTTTTCTACTGATTTACGATTATTTTTAGGTATCATTATTGTTGCATTTTTATATTATGAAATTGTATACTTCTTCATTTTGAATTAATTATAAAATAGATAGTTTTTTAAGATAATTGTCTAAATATACCACTTCATTAAAAAAAAAATCCATATTTTCTGGATCCCAAATTTCTAGTTTCCAAAATTTCAGTTTTCTTCAACGAAAATGATCTTAATCTCAATTGAGAAGTTGTAAGGATCTTTCAAAGGGGGTGATGGAAAAAGTGGTCATTTCGTTAAAGAAAAACTAATATTGAAGCTAAAACTACAAAATATAGACAAGAAAAAATACAGTTTTTATCGAAGTGATCACTTTAAACAGGAGATTTTTTAGAGAGCTTTCACTATAACTTTCTAAAAATAAGTATAAATATCTAAGAATGCTTTTGTACTGATTTACGATTATTTTTAGATATCATTGTTATTGCATTTTAATGCTATGAAATTGTATATTACTTAATTTTAAATTAATTATACTATCGACAGTTTTTTAAGACGATTGCCTAAATATACCAATCCATTTTTTTTTTTTTTTAAGAATTCCTGATTTTCTGGATTCCAAATTTCTAGTTTCCAAAATTTCCGTATTCCTCAACGAAAATAATCTTAATCTCAATTGAGAAGTTGTAAGGATCTTTCAAAGAGGGTGATGGAAAAAGTGGTAATTTAATTAAGGAAAAACTAATATTGAAGCTAAAACTACAAAATATAGACCAGAAAAAATACACTTTTTATCGAAGTGATCACTTTAAAGAGATTTTTAGAGAGTTTCACTATAAGTATAACTTTCTAAAAATAAGTATAAATATCTAAGAATGCTTTTGTACTGATTTACGATTATTTTTAGATATAATTGTTATTGCATTTTAATGCTATGAAATTGTATATTACTTAATTTTAAATAATTATACTATCGACAGTTTTTTAAGATAATTGCCTAAATATACCACTCCATTTAAAAAGAAAATCCTGATTTTCTGGATTCCAAATTTTTAGTTTCCAAAATTTTCGTATTCCTCAACGAAAATAATCTTACTCTCAATTGAGAAGCTGTAAGTGGTTTTTTAAGGAGAGTGACGAAAAAAGTGGTCATTTAATTAATGGAAAACTAATATTGAAGCTAAAACTACAAAACATAGACCATAAAAAATAGCCTTTATGGAAGTGATCACTTTAAATCAGAAGTCTTTTAGAGAGTTTTTACAATATGTATAACTAAAAATGAAAACTAAAACTGGTTTTTGAATACTTAAAAAGCTATAAAATTGTTTTCGTTACATACAATTTTTATTACAAAGGATTTTTACATGACGGATACATTTCTTCCTTTATATTTGTCATTGTCAAATGCCTTTAACATTTATCAACGGTGAAATTTAAAAGAAAATCGAAACACAGTAAGTATTTAGGAAGTGTTATCGACACTAAGTGATAAAAGATGTATATATTCTCTATAATTATTACAATTTTTCTTAACATTTTATAATTATAATTCTTATTCGAAATTCCAAAATATATCTTATACGTACACGATTAAAATAAAACTAATGATTAAATAATGAATAACTTACTACTTCATATAAAATTAAGTTATAACTTCAATTTTTAATTTTTTTTCCATTTATGTTTACTTTGTACTTTATTAAAAAAATATTTTACTTTAAATAACAAAACTAAAAAGGATTTTCAAAGCTAGAGCGTTAATAAAAACATGTAAAAAATTCAATTTAAATAAAGACAATTTAATTAGCTGGCCTTTTCTTTTTATGAAGAATGAGAAACAAACTTTTATAATGAATATTATCAGTTTCGAAATGCATTATGTCTTTTGAAAGATTGAAATAATTTTTAAAAATTCACGGTCACTTAAAAATTTAACACATTACGCTTTATTAAAAAATGAACTACTGTTTAAACCTATTTCCGACAAACATATATGTATTCCTTTTGTTTGATATTAAATCACCCGATGCATGAAGAATACATATGATTTCGAACTCTTCCTAAAAGACCTATGACAAATGATAGTTATATATTTACGTTTACGCTTAAAGAAATTTCCAGGGAGTAAAGTTTTTGGAAACATTATTTATATCCACTATTAGTAACACTTAAAGTGTTTTCTCCTGTAAGTCCCATTTATTTCTGGAAGTTGTTTCTCAAAGTAATAAATAGTTCAAGCTGCTGACCGTTTTTATAGATGAACGCCTCCTCCCTGTCAATCAACGTCAAAGAGTCTTTCCGAACGGAACTTTGTTGATATTGGACATGCAGCCCGGGGTGGATGATGGCCACTACAGTTGTGAAGTCTTACCAAGTCAAGGCATAGCGCCCGTGGCACGTTCCTTCAGAATATATATTAAAAGTAAGAACTCCATTTTTACAATAATACACAACATGTTCATGTCACATGCAGCATTACTGCACGTGGGTGTATAAATTATTAAAACATGTTTTAACATTGCTATATATCTCTTATTTTGATTAATATTTTGAGGGAAAGTAATATTAAGTTATTTCGGGTTAAGATAATACAAAAATGATAAATAATTGAAAATATTTTACTACATATCTCTACATATTTTAATTTTATATTTGAAAATAAGATTTCAAATTATTTTATCTCAGTTAATTTTTACAACTACTTATTATCATTAATTATGTCTTCATAAGTGAACAGTATACATTTCGTCTACGAAATATAAAACATTGCTTTGTTTTTTTCTTTTTCTTTTCAATAAATAAAAATATTTAATAAATAAAAGTATAAGAAAAAATAACTTTAATATAATTTGTTATTTTAGGGGCGTAGCGAGAAATACTTCTTGAGCGGAGTTTTCTTTTCTTTAAAATCTTTTTTACAAAATTAGCTTAAAGATTGTCGAATAATTACAGCCTCTGATCTACGGCACCAGATTTCGTGTGTTTGAATCTCATTGTGACATGGATTTTTTTTGTAGCGGTTCGGAATCGGCTTTAAACAGTAGATGGGTCCCATTACCCTTGTGTTGCAAAATATTAGACCGTAGCACTCCAAACCAAAAAAATTCAAACCTACCTCAAATCAATACACCAATCGCTACATATAATATATATATATATATATATATATATATATATATATATATATATATATATATATACATAATTTTTAAATATATATAGACTTACAGCAATCCTTGTAAAAAAGTTATAACCCTCCCCCATTCTTCCCTTTTGCTACGGGACTGTGAAAACTATAAGAACATTTTTTTTCTTGTCTATATTAAGTGAAAATTTAGTATTCATAAAACACATAAATGCACAAATTTGACACTTTTTATAAACTATTTTTAAAGTAAAATAATTTTAAACGTTAGGAGGTACAGAAAATATGAATAATAATCTATTATTTTTGATTAATACAAATAAGAATTATGTAAAATAAAGCAATTAAAGCAACAGTCAGATATTAATATGCACAGTACTTATGTCAATGAAATCATGCATTAATAATCCTTAAAACTGTTTATTATGGTCTTTAAAAAATCAGTAATTTTTGTTTGTTTTATTGGTTTTATATTTTAGCTGTAATTTATATCATTCATTTCTATTTGAGGAAAATGTATCACTATTTTTCAGTGACATCTTTAGTTTAGGTGATGCATTTTGTAATTTTGAATACCTTTTTTAACCCCTTAACGCATTTGCCCGTGTCTGACACGGACGAAATTCAAATTAAGCATGTAATAAAATCGTTTACACTTTGTTTGTATAACAATTTTTTTATATACTTTTTACTCTTTCCAAGCTCCCTAGTCACCCCCAAAACTGAAATTGCAAAAAATAACTTACATTGTACCTATATATCCCTTTTCTGTGACGCAAATATGTCATATTTTATAATTTTTTCTAAACTAAACTCGTGCTTTAAGGGGTTAAATTACTGTACAGGATATCTTGTGTCCGAGATCTTATGAGGCTACCTGATCCCGTCAAACGAACACATTATTTTTAAAGGGATCTGAGAGAACTTACCTATCTTAAGTGTTTTCTTTACTATTTGTTATAACATTTATTCACATTTAAGGAAAATATCTCATTTTTTCCCTGACCAAATGTCCCATTTTTTCCTTATGCATCAATGACGCATTTTATAACGTCCAATACCTTTTCTAAATTCACGTACTTGTGTCCGAGTTCTCCTGACGCTGGTTGATCCAGTCAAAGAAAATGACTTTTTTAAGGGCAGAACATCTGTCAGAAACAATCGAAAATAGCCACCAAGCCGGTGTCATCGGCAATAACCATCCGCCTTTTACAAAAGCAGAAATTTGTAGAAAGTAGTGACAATACGCAGAAAACATATACGCCTTCCTTGTAACTGAATAAAATTTGCTTTGGGGTAAAAAAAACACCATCATATACTTTAATGTTTCTCAATACATTGTGTGCTGGTACATGTAGCAGCGGAATTGTACCGGGAGCGAGCATTTTGCGCTTAAATTTAGTTATTCAGTTAAATCTCAATAGATCGTAAATTAATTAATTTTTTAACAAACTTTTCGTATTTTATATTGAAATATATAAACAAATATATAAATAGAAATATATAAATAACAATCATAAGATATTTGTAAACAAAAAATATATTTTTTAGTGGATAAATTTATAATAGTATCATAAATATGAAAAATCAAATAGAACTAGTAGTATATAGTTTAAATCTTTTCCGTTCCGTGGTACCGCATCGACTGATGTAAAAACTAGTTTTTTTTTGTCTAAATTTTTCCAGAATCCTAAGTAGTAGACAAGAAAATTCAGCTTCGTTTTCCTGTATATACCGTTATTTTTGTACTCACAAACAAACCATGTTGTTACTCTAACCCGAACTAGTACGTTACCCTCTCTCAAGTATCAATCGTCAGAAAACGTACTAGTACGTGTCCCGCATACAATGTGTTAAAACTGAAAATTACTGTTACTGAAAAATTTAGTAAATGTAACTAATGGAAATTGGGTAACGAGAAGTTCTTGGTATAACTAAGATCTCTGTATAAGTGTGTTTCCTTTAATTTAACGGGATAAAATTAACATTGGGAAAAGAAATTACCATAGTAATAGTCAATGCTTCGGAAAGCTGAATATTCCTTAAGGTGAGTAATGTAGTTTATATAACTTAAGGAATTGCCGCTGGGAAAAAAGAAGTGCTTCGTAAAACTGAGTACTTCGTATAAGTAAGTTTCTGCTATATGTGTAACATATTAAATTCGATAGTAACATTAATGCACTTGATACAATTACAATACAATTAAGCCTAATATTACAGAATACATAATTTAATTACAGAATATAATTAAACCTAATATTGTTGAACCGTTTTTAGATAAATGGTGTAATAATCAATTTAATTTCTCTAGAAAAAGTAATAGTGAGGTATTTGGACTTTAACAAAACTTTTAGGGAAGAATTATTTTCTTTTTATGCTTTATGGTAAAATAACAATTTATATTTGATACAATTTAATATTAATAATTGTAGCAATAAAGATAATAATTTATAAAATCATTTATTTTCTCAATTTTCAAAAGAGCAATTTATTAATGAACTTGAATACAGAAAAATATCGAACCTAGTATAGTTTAGCCGGACGATGGATGAATGGTAGAGTGTTGTTGTCGGCTACCAGTATTCGCGGTTTCGAATCCCGCAGCTGGCATATATGTATGTAAAGATTTAGAATTGTCTTTAAGCAGTAGGTCCCGGTCTTATTATTCCTCGTGAGCTAAACAGCAAAACGTAATGATCCAAACTAAACCTAATATTGTTTAACAATTTTTAGATATCTAAATCAATTTAATTTTTCTTCAGACTGTGATAATGACGTATTTCGAATTTAGGAGAGCTTTTAAGGAATAACCATTAATATTTTATTATTATGGTTTATAATAAAATAATTTACTTTACTTCTGTAAATTCCGATAATCGCTTATTTAATTACCTTTTAAATTATTATCGGCTTACATTTTTACAGTTATATTCCAAAACACTAATTTCGCTGGTAATATTTACATGTGTTTGTGAAAATCTATAAAAGTTTTAACATTGATACATTTTTGCTTTTAAAATTAAATTAATTTCTCTTTAATCTTAATAAACTTCGATTTTATTAGAGCACCCCTGTAAACACTACAAAAGTATTTAATAAACTACTATAGTTCTTCATTTTTTTAAATTTTGTAATCGGATATCAAGTTATTTGATCCCTGTTAATCCTGATAATCACTTACAGGATATTTTTTAATAAATATAAATGACACTGCATTAGGATAGCAAAAATGAAATTTGACATGCCAAAAATATTATCTTCTCCCGTTAATTAAAACCTAAATTGCTTCAGGGTCCAAGAAAAAAAAAGCACGAGCTAGAAAATGAAATTTCAAAAAACGATATTATACGTCAGAACTCAATAAAGTAAGCATCCAGAACAAGCAGTTTTAAAAATATTTTTATACAGATTAAAAATGATTCTTATACTTCATACATTTTAAAAATTAAAGAAAAATTCCTCGTTTTTAACATTGGATAAATATTTATAATGTAGTTACTGCAAGATTAACTACGGAAAATAATTAATGAAATAAGAAAATTCTGTGCAGATTAATTTGAATTTTTTCTTTATATTACACAAATATATTATTAAAATTAAAATCATTTATTAAATTTCAAATATCATTCAGATTCTGATTGTGAAAGTAAAACCCTAACTTTCGTTTTACTCAATATAAAATTTCACGGTTAGGGAGTGTTAATAATAAATCGTAATCATTTATTAGATGTCCTCCTCGCATCATTTATTAAATGCCTCCTTAGCTACGTTATTTTCCTTTTAGATTACGAAATCAGTTAGATGCATTATATTAACCACAAAACATCTGGTGTGTTGTACTTTGTGCAATACAAGCATTTTGGCAATGCCTCCAAAGTATTTCCATTTTTTAACCGGTTAACTCTCCCGACAACATCAAAAACTTTCGTCTGACGTCTAATTTACTTTATCCCGTCAATTCTAACATTGTGTATTTCCATACTTCGTTATGTTGTTTATAGTCTTTATACCATCCGCTTTGTTTATGTCTATGTTTAGTTTCATAGGTAGAAGCAGACCAGTTAAAACTTTTCTTTTCCTCAAAAACAAAATAAATGTAAGTTTACTGAGTAATATTTCACACAAAATGCAATGGACAATATCATAAAACATTTCTTTTCCTGAAAAACAAAATAAATGTAAGTTTACTGTGTAATATTTCACACAGATTATTACAGGGGACAATATATGATCCATGCATTTACATAAAAATATATGTAATATTAAAATAAGTAATTAAATATGTAACATTAAAATAATTTAACGTCGTTTTATGTGTTTCACAATTATCAATGTCAGGGCTACGGATTTGTCAGGATTATGCTTATTCTTCAATTTGAAATACTATTGTGCAAAAAATACAAAATAAAATTAATTATGCCTTAATACATTATTCAACATTCATTTTGCAGCAAAACCGAAAGTATCCAAATTCTCATTTCAAGATAATCTCCACGAAGGTATGAGAACGGCTGTAACATGTATAGTTGTAGCTGGTGATGGCCCGATGTCGACAAGATGGCTTAAAGATGACACACCTCTGGATGAAAAAAGTTTGGATGCTACAGTAATACCAGCAGAAGACGGATTTGTGTCCACAATTACAATAAAATCATTGTCCAACAGACATAATGGAAATTACACGTGTCTTGCCACGAATGATGTTGCTACTGGTTCATACAGTTCTGTCTTAACAGTGAAAGGTAAATGATATTTTGATACCACTAACGCTTTTACTTGTAACACTTCCTCAGAATTATATGACTCTGCAATGCATACTGCATTTATTGTGTTTTTAAGTCAAAAAAGTTTTTTCCATTATCTTAAGATCTGGAACAATGGTCGCCAAACTTATTAAGGCTTTCAGCTGCCGTAACGTTATTTAATCCTATTGTGAGCTACCAAGATCTTATATTTGTTTGTTGCCTTTCAAATGAATAACTCTATTAAATCATTAGAATGGGCTTCGGTTAGGTGTTACTTTTTTCATTTACCTTTCTAGAACACTACCTTCTTTTATGACTACAATGAACAAAAATATTATTAAAAATTTTCAATGTAAATAACAATCAACGTAAGAGTAATGCTGCAATATATTGAAGAACTTCCCGTAATCTACTATAGTAGTAGGTTCTGGTAGCTTGCAATTGATAGTTTGTTAAAGAGTATGCATCCTCTAGATTTCTATATTTCCAATAAATTCATTTGTACCTAATACCTGATTGTCAGAATTTCCAGTATAGCTTATTCAGGCTTTGAGCTGCCGTAATGTTATTTAATCTCATTGTTAGCTACCAAGAATTTCTATTTGTTGGCTACGTATTGAATGAAAAACTGTATTATATCATTAGAATGGACTTTGGTTAGGTGTTACTTTTATAGTTTACCTTTCTAGAACACTACCTTCTTTTATGGGTGAAATAAATAAAAATATTATTAAAAATTTTCAATGTAAATAACAATCAACATAAGCGTAATGCTGCAGTATACTGAAGAACTTCCCGTAAACTACTATACTGGTAGGTACTGGTAGCTTGCGATTGATAGTTTGTCTGTCACTCATCTAGAGTATGCCTCCTCTAGATTTCTATCATTCCAGTAAAGTCATTTGTACCTAATTAATGATTATCAGAATTTCCAGTATAGCTTATTAAGGCTTTGAACTGTCGTAACGTTATTTAATCCTATTGTGAGCTACCAAGATCTTATATTTGTTTGTTGCCTTTCAAATGAATAACTCTATTAAATCATTAGAATGGGCTTCGGTTAGGTGTTACTTTTATCATTTACATTTATAGAACTGTACCTTATTTTATGGGTGCAATGAATAAAAGTATTATTAAAAATTTTCAATGTCAATAACATTCAACGTAAGCGTAATGCTGCAATCTACTAAAAAACTTACCGTAATCTACTATACTGGTAGGTACTGGTATTCATTGTTGTCAATATTTATGATTCATGGTCTATCATTCATCTAGAGTATCCATTTTCTAGATTTCTGACTGTCCAGTAAAGTCATTTATACCTAATACTTGAGTGCCAGAATTTCCATTTTAGCTAATTCTAAGAGCGATTTTACTGCCAGACACATGATCGCAAACAAGAGAAACTTTTAATCACTGTTTGTAGATTTACAGAAGATGAGTATACAATATAAAGTATCAGTTATTGTAATGAAACAAAATCTGTTCTGCAGTCAGCTTCAACTTTAAATAATGTATTTAAATTGGCTATAGGAAATGAACTATCTTGGTAAACTTTCCAAATCGATTACTAACACCAAAAAAATAATCTTTTAAAAATAGTTGATTATTATTCACTGACTGTCTAGTTAGTAATTCAAGTAAGGGTAATAACCTAAAAATTATTAGAAATCGTTAAAAATAGAAATTAATCTTTCCTATTCTTCGAATCCCTCTTCTTTCATTTACAGAAGAAAATTACCCAAGATATCTAATATAAGAATATTAAACTATGTCAAGCTTTCAGTATGACATAAACTTATATTGAAAGTAACGTCTAACAATTAATCAAAAGGAAAACATATCACATTCTTATTTTCTAGAGAAAGAATCATATATTAAATGAGTATACGTAGATGTAGACAAATACTAATTCTAAGATTGTGAGGAATATTTAATGCTTGTGTTGATGTTTTAAGATCGTACTGGTTAGACATTTATCTATTACTTATTTATCTATCTATCTATCTATCTATCTTTATATATATATATATATATATATATATATATATATATATATATATATATGTATGTGTATATATATATTATATATATATATATATATATATATATATATATATATATATATATTAATATATGTAATATATCAAAATTATTTAACTTTAATATTTCTTCAAAAGCCTCCTGTCTTCCATTTTAATTCATCTCAATATCTTTACCAGTCTCAAAATGGTGTGTTCAACGGAGTATTTTTCACTTAACATTCCTTTTTGCCATAAAACTGTAAACTTTCTGTCTATACAGCAGTATCCCAGCTGCTGGTGGAACATGTTTTCGCATTTTGCTGATATTGCATTTAATTCGCTTAGTAAGTTGTTTTTGTTGTGGGAAAATTCTTGTTGTCAGCGCTCTTGGGTGTACTTGTGTGAGAGCAGAGTGAACTCTGTGGCTTTTAATTGTATATTGTCCAGAAGGACAGATGTGTCGTGTTGCCGCTCTGAAATAAAGTTTTAAATTAGATTTCTGAGTTCTCTTGAATATGAGACCCGACTGCATCTTTGTACTTTATGAATGCTAGCTGTTGAACTTTCTCCTTGTGAAGGAGTTATATAAAAATGGATTACATATATATATATATATATATAATATATATATATATATATATATATATATATATATATATGTCAGGGTTAAAAATGGGGGTTAAGAATTAAGATTCTTATAATTTAAAAATAATTGGAACTCTTTAATGTTAACGTAATAGTACAAAGACACACCCTAGAGCGAAACTATGCCATAGTAAAGAAGCTGAACGGGAAGTAGACAAGAAGATTTGCATAGGTAGCAACGCCAAAACAGACACTTCTAGGTGGTAAATTGAACTGGTAACATCCTCCACGCTGGTTGTCACGAAATATGTACAAAAGGACTTCTAAATGGCATAGAAATGAACAGAAGGATTAGAATAAAGAAGTTTTTATATATATAAAATCAAATGTGTCTTCCATGCCTTTATCACTCGTCCGTGTCACACCACACACACACAGACACACACACACACACACACACACATATATATATATATATATATATATATATATATATATATGGGGGGGTGTATGTGTGTGTAATATGGGCGCGACTCATTCAAAAGCACAACACATTTTATTTCTGGTGAGATACAGGAAATCGATAAAGCTGGTAAAAACTTTTTACAACCTCGTACACATAGACAATGTGATCATGTACACACACACTTTTTAAGTAGGGATTTCTCAGATAAAAAGACTACGAATAATCCCTAAGCACAATTGATCACGTGATAAAAAAAAATCATGTTTAAAGAGAACTCGCTAACTATTGGCTAAAGTTGTACAGACAGAGACTGAATTTAGTCTATAGCCTGTCTGGAGAGAAAAATCAGAATTACCTCGCAAATGAATACTTTATGAACAAAAGTTAAATTATATTAAAATATACGTAAATATATGATTTTTAATATTACATTATATATATTCTAATTTAATATGTTTCATCTATTCTTTATGTTTGATATTAATCCTTAGGATTAAATATATATTAACATTTCCCCTCTAATTTAAATAGTTTATGGCTCTTTTGTATACATTTCTTCAATCGTAAAGTTAACTAAACCAAAAATTATTGTACGAGCGGAAATGTATTTTATTAAAAATTAGAAATTTCAATACCTAACACATTAAATACACTATGTGAGTTACAGATTTATGAAATCATAGGTTTATACTTTTAAACGTTTTATAATTGCGTGAAAGTACTTTACTAAATAAATTTATGTATAGCCTAAATTAAAAGTGCATATGTCCTTAATAACTGCAGCATTAGGCGATAATGTATTTCTACTAAATAATGTATAGTAACGTTTCTGTATTGTACAGAATATTTCACTTTCAGCGTAACGTATCACTGAATATTTCGACATCCCATTTCAGTTCCTCCTCGATGGATCCTCGAGCCGAGTGACACATACGCCGTGGTCGGTCGATCAGCGATAATTGATTGCCAGGCGGAAGGAGTTCCCCAGCCGCACGTGCGATGGAAAGTTGCTACAGGTACCTTCTCGCAACGTACGTACAAATAAGATTTAAGGAAAGAATATTATAGTTCACTTTTCTCTCGGTGCTTTGCTGCAGAGATAAATCTGACCATATATCATTGTTCCTCTATTGATTTCACTGACAAGGCTAAAAGGGTGTTTCATAAAACGTGCAGTAATTTTCTTTTTTCAATTATGCGACTTTTCTTTTTTTAATTTTGCTATCAGTCAGTATCAGATTTCTACTGATTTCATCATCTTGTAGGTGCTGCAAGCTAACTAGATAGTTGTTGCTAGTTGCTTTTAATTTTGTACTTTCTTTTATAATAACAAAAGTGAACTACACTAAAAATAAAGGATGTAAAATATATTACCAATAAGAGGCGTAACTAGGGCATGGAAAAGTGAGAAAAATGGGGTCTGAAAGAGAATGCTTCACCCTAAGTAGAAATAAGGAAAAGTTGTATTTTTTTTCTTTTAAATTATAGAATCAGATTTTAGTTTTAAAATCCAACGTGTTTAAAAATTACTATTTTATGAATTTTCTTATTTTTTAAAATGCTTCTAAAGAGTAAACTTGTCATATATTCGTACAAAATATTTACCAAACGGCCGTAATATGCCTTTATATAAATCCGAGTATTCGTTTTAAATATTGAATTTATTAATGTTATTCAAGCGAAATTTAAATTTAGAAAATCATCAACTTTTTTATGAAAATTCAACGTGCAAATTAAAAAAATATTAAGTTTATCAGTATTATTCAATTTATAAGCAAACTAATACGCCTCGAGTGTTACACATGATTTTGCCTATGGTTGTTCAGGATAAAAATGTAATTGTATGCCATCATATAAAGAGAGATAGGTAGTCGGTTCGTTTCTCAGAAAAATTCTATAAGAAAATTACCCTGATTTTCGACGCCTTACAGTGAATCTGTTGTCTTCTGCTAATCGTTGACATCAGGCACTTCGATTCCTCATAGGCAAAAAAGTTCTTCTTTCTTCCTTTGTCCTGTTGAACACATGGTTTCTTCCATTGTGTAATATCCTACAGAAATATTGTGTAAATCCTATAGAAATATTTCACTCTGCTGAAATTGATTCTACACTTATCTCTTCCCATGGAATTGACCTTACTTCAACAACAGTTTACAATCGTGAAGAGAAATTCAAATAATTTGGAGTAGCTCCAGTCACAAAATTGCCTAGATGTAATGGTAATGTTCAGACGCTACTGTATATTAAACTAGATACTGAAGGAACACATTATTAGATATTGTAGTAATGTAACACAGTATCTAGTGTTTGCCTACCGAAAAAGTGGAGTTGGAGTTTAACATAGCATCATTATTTTATTTTATTTTATTTTATAATTAGAAATAAAATTAAATACAAGAAAATTCTCAAATTTCTTTACATTTATTTGATTTACTTTTTTTTAAGAACTGCATTTTTTATAAAACGCCAATAGATTTAAAAAACCTTGCCAAAAACAAAAAATATAGTTGGAAAGGTTTTGAATGTTTGGCATTAATCGTTTCTTTTTTAAAAAAAAATATAATAAGTATAAATGAATACATAATAGTGTTTAGCCATTAAAATCCTTTTGATATGTGCTTTATTCTCACAAAATAGTATCTTTATTGCTTTTTTACATTTCAAAATCCATTAAATATTTAGCTGATGTTTGAATAATGACATTTAAATTTTTTATGTGACATTTGAAATTTTGTATATTTTATCCTGTGTTATTGTTTATCACACCATAATATATGTTACAATGATATTTTCCAAATATCGATTGACCTTAAAATTCCACATTAAATAAAAATTAAACATATAACATAAGAAATGCCATAAAAATCAAACATTATACATTTTAATTTTTAATATTTTAAATAATATTAAAAAAAATTTTAAAAATGACCAAATAAAATCTCAATATATGAGAGATTGACCTGGACAATCGCATCCATAATTCTTGAATTTTATACAAATTACAATACCATAAGCTCGGACAAATGTACATGTTATTAAAAGAACGTCTTTTATCGAAATTATTTTTTACTGCATATATTGTAGCCTTACAATTAACAAAATGAGATAAAATTTACAAGAAATAAGTTCAAGTTTCAAAGAAATAAATTATATTTTTTTTTTTTTTTTTTTTTTTAATTTTTCCATCTCCAAACACATAATTAAATATTTAATATTTTTTTTTTTTTTTTTTTTTTTTTTTTTTTTTTTTTATCCCCCCCCCCCCCCCCCCCCCCCCCTTTTTTGTTTTTTTTTGGCAGAAAACCTCCTCATCTGTTTGAAGGACCTTAGAGTCTCAATTTTTGGATGATTGTCCCACTTTCACTCCTGACGTATATGACCAGCGACGTTCTTTCAAGAATAGTTATAAAAGAAATATCTTTAAAACCTTGAAATCTTAACCAGAAACATCTCGAGACTTGATGGAAGGTGTTACACATAAAAGTCAGGTGTATCAATGGCTGTTTAGAACTTGCAACAGATTTTCATGATATGCACAAGGAATTTTCAGAATACCCATTGAGAACACGAAAATTATTATTTAGATTTATTAATATCGTGATCCGAAAATCATGCTTAAATTACCAAGAAATTGAATCAATAACTAACAAAAAAAATTGGTGACAGAGAGAGAAAAAATACATTAAAAATAGAATTCAACTATTAAAGGATAAAAACTTTTCAGTAGGATCCTTAAACCATTGTCCTACTCTGTTAAATCATGTGTTTTGCGGTCTGCACGAAGCGCTCCACTAAGATTGCTTCACCAGAACACATTCTAGTGTTCTTGGAATACCACTAGCCAGGATCTAATTGACAATTCATAGTTGGTTCTGGATATGTTTAGCGCCACCGTTCTTAAACTGGACACCTCGGCATCCTGAGTTGTCACGAAAATATGCCAAGGGTACTGCGATAATAATCAAGGAAAATTCTTAACTATTAAAGGTGTGAATATACTTAAAAAGTTAAACTTTATATTATCTTCCTTTACCACTGTTCCACTGATGGCGCCGTAGAACACAGGGAAAATAATGCTTCTTTAAAGATAAATTCCGAATCAAATAAATTGATTTGAAAACATGAAAAAACGAATAATACCGGAATGGAAGACAGAGGTTACATTGTATTGTTATATTTCAATTTATACGTCTACAAAGCCGCATAATTCTAATAATCATCAAATATCTTTGAAACGTCTACCATCCCCTCAATTGACAACAGGTCATTATTATCCCTAGAATCATCTTTACTATATTGGGTTTATAGATCTTGTCTGTCTAACAAAACAAATGGGGACGTAGTTTATAGATTGGATACTCATCTGTCATGTATGGATATAATTAATTATAGTTAATAGATGTTAGTTTGCTTTCTCTTCTGCTAGATCTTGTCTGTCTAACAAAACAAATGGGGACGTAGTTTATAGATTGGATACTCATCTGTCATGTATGGATATAATTAATTATAGTTAATAGATGTTAGTTTGCTTTCTCTTCTGCTCGGGATTTCAAACCTTCGTGTGCATGATTTGTCAGAGGAAAATATTGTTTGCAAAGAGGACTAAGTTTAATATCATGAAAAAAATTTTTTTGTTGTATTATTCCTCATAGTCCATGAATAGTGGATTGGTTTCTATCAAAGAGAAAAAATCAAAGTTTATTGAAATGTAAATGTTTTCAAGTCTTAACTTGTGTTTTCATATGTATTGTTTATATATTTTTATAAGCAACAAATAATAAACAAAAGATATTAATGGAATGTAGTTTACATGTAAATGTGAAAAACATTATTAAACTGTAATAATAATTTTAATTTGTATACCAGCAGTAATAAATTTATAAACGTTGTGTTATGCTATGTAGTGGATTGTAAAAACTTTTTTTTCCACTCATTAGATGCTAAACCAGTATAACATCATTTCAAATAATCATTTCCTAGTCCGATTATTCTTACTTAATTTTAATATCGTAAATATTATTGATATTTTAATTTTTTTTGGATTGCTAGGAAAATACCGTATGTTTAGGTATGATTACCTCATGAAATATTTTTATTTATATTAATAATCTCATGTGATAGAATGCAATACTGTTTATATAAAAAGTCAAAAAATGATTAAAATTTATTAATAATTTTAATAGTTGTTACGAATACTAAATACTTGTTTTATAAATGATGTTTCACGTCATGTAGTGGATTGTTGTCACCTTTGCTCAGACTCATTTAATAAAGAACTATCATGACATTATTTCAGGACGTAACAGGAATATTTTTATGATTATTTTATTTTATTATTATTTTTTTATTAATATTGCTGGCTTGCCAGGAATATACCTCATGTATTTATAAATATTACCTACATAATCTTTTATTTGTAATAAATAATAAACAAAATTTTCTGATAGAATATGATATTGTTTATGTAAAATTATAAAATATTTAATTTTAATAATAATAATATTCCGGATTATGAATATTCAATACTAATTTTATAGATATGTTACGGCAGGTAGAAGATTGTTGATGTTTTTGTTCAGAATCATATAATAGTTAAAAAATGCTTAATATCATTTCATGACGTAAAAGAAATATATTTGCATTTATTTTATTATTATTTATTATTATAGATATTTCAATTTTTTCATGTGGCAAACTTGACACGCTTGCCATGTTATTATCATCCCTGTATTAGCCTGTTCTAAGAAAGGATTAATCTCATTTTAATTATTAAATTGATTAACATATAATGAAAATATTTTTTTCATTTATCTTATTAAATGTCCTTTAATTTGAATTTATAACATATTTTAATTCTGAATACATATTGAGATATGAAACGAAATTTTTAATAATATTCATGCTAAAATTAATCTCATTGTATGTCAATCTAAATGTTGATGTTTTTTTTACACTCATATAATACTAAACTAGCATAAATGATTTCAAATAATCATTTCGTAATCTGAATATTCTTACTTAATTTTAATATCTTTAATTTTATTGATATTTTAACTTTTTTGGAGTCCTAAGAAAATACCGTATATTTATGTATGAATTGTAATAAATAATAAACAAACATTTTGATAGAATGCAATACTTATATATATATATATATATATATATATATATTTATATATATAAATATATATATATATATATATAAAGTCACAAAAATGATTAAAATTTAATAAGAATTTTAATGAATATTAAGGCTACTAATACTACTTTTATAAATGATGTTTTACTTCTTGTAGCAGATTGTTGCCATATTTGCTCAGACTCATTTAATAAAGAACTATCATGACATTATTTCAGGACGTAACAGGAATATTTTTATGATTATTTTATTTTATTATTATTTTTTTATTAATATTGCTGGCTTGCCAGGAATATACCTTATATATTTATATGCATTACCTGCATAATATTTTATTTTTTAAAAATAATAAATCATTCTGATAGAATCCGATATTGTTTATGTAAAAAATTCAAAAAACTATCTTTTTTTAAATTTTAATAATAATTTTAATAATTATAATACTGCATATCATGGTTACTCAATACAAATTTTATAGATAATATGTTACGGCATGTAGCAGATTGTTGATGCTTTTGTTCAGACTCATATAATACTTAAAAAATGCTTAATATCATTTCATGACTTAAAAGAAATATATTTGCATTTATTTTATTATAACTTATTGTTATAGATATTTCAA
>CM063511.1:102784777-102787277 GCA_032207245.1 Pardosa pseudoannulata
GGGAATTCGAAAATAAAAATAAAAAAGTCGATGTGCATGAATATTGCAATATTTGACTATTTTCTGCAATGTTAACAAAATCCAAAGTTGAAATAAAAATTTTGGTTACTTTTGTATTTTTGTAATTTTTTTGGCAAGACAACGTTCTAAATTGTGTTTTTTACATTAAAAAATTGATTTTTTTGGCCGGCCTTAAAAAAAACTGTACATTAAGAAGTTAAATGAAGTGAAATATAATCCACTTATTTTATATATGTTTTAATATGTTCCATAATGCAAAGGGTGTTAACATATTTTTATTACAGTTTTGGCTATTTACCGTTATAATAAAAACATGACTGGCCTAAAAATGTTGAAACAGGGTTTAAATATGATATGCAGATGTTAAAATATTCTGTTTTTATAATGTCACTGGAAACAATTGATTGAAGGCTATATTTTTGCACTTTCAGCCTACAAAGTTCTAATTTGATTATAAGAACAAATGTAAAAAGAATATGTTTACACGTATAATAAGTATAATAATTAATAAAGAAGGATAATAAGTTTTATATTTGACTAAGAAAAATACAAAAAATGCATTTTCATCAAAGGTATTTACACCTGTTACTAAATTTAATTAATCTCGTATCTCCTTCTTTAAAAAGTAAGTAGAAATACACCAAAGAGCTATCGCAAAATCTTGAAATATCTCTGTAGAAACTAATCAAAAAATAAATTTAATAATAATAATTAAATAAATAAATTATGTTAAACTCTAAGAGTCGAAACATGTTTCTCAACGTAAGACTTGATGAAGATTGTTGTATAAAATTATGTAGCAAGTTGGTGTTGAAATAGATAAAATTTTTTGGACTTGCATTTATTTATATGAATATAACAGTAAAATATAGATTTGTTACCAAAAAAGACATTAGATGCCAGTTCAGAAAAAAAGGAATATTTTTTAAAAAAATATTTTTGGATTCTCTTATAATGGAAAAGTTCAAATAAGTTGGAAAAAATGTCTAAGTTACCTTGGATTATTACTGAAAATATATCCAAGTTCTTAGAAAAAAATAGAGCTGCATGCAGCACTAAACACTGAACAAATTACAATCAAGCGGGAAAGTAAGATAGTAAGTTTATCTTGCAATCTCCAGCTTTAATGAATAGAATAGACATATTTTTCCCCTTGTTGTGTCCAGGTGTGGGAACAGGTGTTTAAACTAGTTTTCATTGAAAGATAAGAAAAGAATGTGCGCTATGTATGTCATAGCGAATTCGTGGAAAAATAATCGGGATTGGACCATTGTCCTAATTTTAGGACACCTTTTTTATACTTACAAAATACACGTGTAAAATATATTTTTGAACAAAAACTTTCAGCTACATTATTAGTTCTGAACTACATGTAACCTCCCCAACGTTTGAAAAAAATAATAATAATGATAATAAAATTAAAGATGAAAAAATGACAATTTTTAAGAGGCTGCTAAAAATTAATTTTACAATACAATACAATTTGTTTTTTCAGTTTTTTTTTGTTTTGTTTTTATGCTAAATTTTGTCTATTTTAAAGGTGTTGAAATAAAATCCACTAAGGAAATATTAATAACTTTATTATTAAATGGAATTTTATTTGCTGTCCTATTTATAGGACAGCGGTCCAATATGGGTTAACATCTGTATTTTACCACTTGTGAGCGGGTACATTTAGTATCGGAATTGAACAGGGATAGACCGTTTTGAGCGTAACTTTAGTTATTCAGTTAAATTTTAATAGATCGAAAATTATTTAATTTTTAAACAAAAGTTTAATATTTTATATTGAAATATATAAACAAATATATAGATAGAAATATACAAATAACAACCATAAGATTTTTGTGAACAAAAAGTATATTTTTAGTGGATAAATTTATAATGTTATCGTAAATATGTAAAATTAAATAAAAATAGTAGTATATAGTTTTATATTTTTCGAATTATGTTATATATGAACATTTTTACATTATAAAAAAATGGAAAGAGCAATCATAAAACTAATAATGTAAAAACTAATTTTTATTTGTCTAAATTTTTCCAGAATCTAAGAAGTAGACAAGAACATTTGGCTTCTTTTTCCTATACATACTGCTAATTTTGTACCCACAAACAAACCAAGTTGTTGCACTAACCCGTACTAGTAAGTGTCCCTCGCTGAATTATGAATCGTCTGAAAACGTACTAGTACGTGTCCCTCGTACAATGTGTTAAGAAGAAATTCTATTCCCGTACCCAGACAATCTGCACAACTTAATGTTCAACCAAATTAAAACTACAAGTCATACCTCTAGAAAAATGTGAGACAATACCAAAATTGAAGCTATTTCCTTTAACCCTTTAAAGGACAGTGGTTTCAGAGCGAAACCACATGTTAAATTATTTCTCTGCTTTTGAAAGACATACGATGTATTTTTTAGATCTTTTATATTTATGACATTTCCTACTCACAGCAGAGAGTATACAAGAGCTCCGT
>CM063511.1:102792277-102857277 GCA_032207245.1 Pardosa pseudoannulata
CATTTTTTATAAAACTCCTTCACAAGGAGAAAGTTCAACAGCTAGCATTCATAAAGTACAAAGATGCAGTCGGGTCTCATATTCAAGAGAACTCAGAAGTCTAATTTTAAAACTTTATTTCAGAGCAGCAACACCACACATTTGTCCTCCTGGACAATATAGAATCAAAAGCCACAGAGTTCACTCTGCTCTCACACAAGTACATCCAAGAGCGCTGACAACAAGACTTTTCCCACAACAAAAACAGCTTAATAGGCGAATTAACTGCAATATCAGCAAAACGCGAAAACATGTTCCGCCAACACCTGGGAAATTGCTGTATAGACAGAAACTTTACAGCTTTAGGACAGAAAGAATGTTAAGTGGAAAATACTTCGTTGATTAAACCATTTAGAGGCTGATAAAGATATTTAGATGAATTAAAATGGAAGAGAGGAGGTTTTTGAAGAAATATTAAAGTTAAATAATTTTGATATATTACATATATATATATATATATATATATATATATATATATATATATATATATACGTATGATTTAACTAAATTTCTTACAACCTACTTGTTCTATAAAATTTACGTATCTAACTCTCCAGATTACCTGAACCTTAAATGAGTTTCCTAATTTAAGTAAGTTAAGGAGCTATTAAAAATTTACGGTTGAAGTTTGTAAAATCTAGTTTTGGTATTCCAGCGCATTTGTATGCAAAACGAGACTGAGTCAATCTGCACGCGTTTACATGTGTTGAATACTCACCTTTTTAGCAAAATTCTATTTATGCTGTTTGAAGAAATCCAAAACTTTTCATCTATGTATAACACTAAACTTTGGACTCTGAAAGACAATTGATGGGACCAAATGTATGAAAATTGCATTAAAGTAGATTGGTAATCTAAGAGAGGTGTTCGAGTGTCTACGTTTTACTTTAGTGAGTGTAATTTCTGTGTTACTACCTTTGCTATATGGGGATGTGTGTTATGATGAAATATAAACAAGCTTCTCCTGACTTTCTCCTAAAGTTTCGCTTTAATTGCAAGTCGTTATCTTTCCAATGTTTCACAATCGTGCCTTTCCTCGGTGATGAAGACGCCTGGATTCTTTAAATGAGAAAATAACCCTGTGATCAAAGAAAAGCATCACTTTACCAGTAGTCAAATGACTCCTAAACTTCATGGAATGTAGGAATGAAGGAACCATTCCATTGTGATTATTTTCTACAGACGTGTATTTCCATACACACACATTTCCACACACATTCTTCTGGATGTCAGTCTGCATCCAGTAAGAAAGCTAAAAGCACGATTGTTCTATGGGGATGGATATGCTACTAATGTCACCATTGTTGACGTTGCAACATTTTCTACACCTTCTTTGGAAATAGACAACGTCACAAAATTCCCCTGCCTCCATGTTAATATTTTTATTTACCCACATCGGCGATGTCCTGATAATAAAATCAAGCTATGGATCGAAGTAAAAGAAAAGATTTTATTAAGGCAAAACAAGTTATGAAATATACAGCAAAGTGTAGGACAGAGTACAACATACAGAGTTGCCAGATGCACACATGTATAAGTTATATAAAGGGCGTTGCCAAATATATAAAATAGATATAAAACCATAAATATAAAGTCAATTATTAATACTTAATTTGTATATCCACACCCAAATTGCAATTTTTATCGCATTTATACCCTTATAAACAGCTACTTAAAATTAATATTGCATTAATCTTTTATCTTTATTGAAGCATCTATACATTATACATCTTTTTTCTCTTCTCTTATGTGAATTGAAATTTAATTTAGTTCTGCATAAGACATTTTAGCAAGTGGTTAAAAAGTATATAATTTAGGAATTTTATTAATTTTATTTTCCATTGCTTGGATTTTATTTCAAGGAAAATTAGTTTAAAATACACAGGAATATTCGTAAGATTCATTGTGTTGAAACATTTTCTTATTTGACAAATGTTTCCAAACATGTCAAAATTTCACTAAAAAATATTTTCACAGCGAGAAAACAATTTCTCATAACAGAGAGCATTTTTCATACGGTGAATAATAGTCTACAACCATTATTTCACATTTTCATATGTATTATGTAATATAGCAGTACTATTTTGCCAGTCTCAACATGAAGCTATAAATCTCACGGCTCAACCAAATTGTTATCTATGCAGACAGGCCCGCTAACAACGCCACCTATATTCACAAGACGTAACAATTCCGCCGTTTCAATTACAATTTCATAAAATTGAACACAAATAATAAAAAAGTTTAAATGCAATGTAGCTGCAATTAACACTTCACTTGCGGGCAACGTATTTTTACGTTTTTTACAGTCTGTCACTGAAGCGCGGGTCATGTAAAAATACGTATTTAGCAGATTTGTAGTAGATTTGTGGTGGATACCCACTAACCACCACAAATCTACTAAATACGTATAAATATATATATTTTTGTGACATTATATGCGTCTTGTTTGCGTTGCTATACAACGCTTTGCATTTTTTCTTTCCACAAGTTGTGATTGTCGAGTTACTCGGTCTTTTGTTGCGTTATTTCGTTTTCAATCGAACTCCTAGCTCCAGAAAGTACAAGTCATGTTTTGTCAATTTGAAGCTTGGTTTCATATTGATGAATACAAAATTGATAAAATGAGCCATTGTGACAAAAATAGTTATAAAGACATATGCGCTGACAGATTATCAGACTTTAATTTTAAAAATCGTTTATTTTTGTGATTTTGTAAAAATATTGTTTTTTATGTTAAGTAATCATACAATATATATTAAAGTGTTAAATAGAAAAATAATTTCCTTCATTTCAAAGTAGTTTTCGATTTACTTCGATTTTTATGAATAACTAAACTTTTGCGAGATTCACGAAAAAAGGCCCTCTGCACACATAGGTTGGCAATGAAGTATACCTGCATGCCAAGTGTTAATATAAGCTATAATATATTTATACATTTAAAGAAAATATAAGTTATTCTTTGGCAATAACTAAATATTAAAGACTAAGGTAAAGTACAAACGCTCAAAATATGCATAAAATTATTTCACAGGAAGAATACATGGATCAAATAATTTCTTCTAAGCTCTTTTCTTCGGCAAGCCAACAATGACTACTCTTACCTTCTTATCCCTTCCATGGAAAATTTCAGCCATTCTTCCTAGAAGCCATTTAGTTGAGGACAAATTTTCATCTAATAGAAAAGCATCTAATTTAATATTGTGGCACAGAGCTCCACCTATATTCACAATTCCCAACAACGAGTTCCTAACCAGAATAAAGCTATGACATTCTCTTTATTCATTCTGTTTATTCATAATAAAATACACACCACTGTTAATGTTAAGCACACGATAATTTACATTCGAGTATTAATAAGTACCCTAAAGCGTTCATCATTGAACTCGAGAAGTGTCACTTTATTCAGACTTTATGTTAGTGGTATAAGGTTTGTTAATCTATAACGGGAGTTAAATACAGGATTTGGAGGACACTTAACTTGTTTAAATGATAGAAAACGTCAAAAACAACACTCCTAAACACATTTAACTTCTTTGTTGTATTAATGTGTATCATTTTCCCGTAATTTAATTTCCAATTTTCAATTATGAGTACCTTTTGTTAGGTCATAAATGCTTTCATATTTTCATTACAATTTTCCCGATGTTAAAACTTATTTTAGATAATTAATTAAAGTATTTTGAATACATATGTTAGTAAATAATACATAGTTTAGCCTATTAAACATGTTTTCCCAAGTATTACATACATAAAACTACTTACAAATTCTTGTATTTTAAAATTCTTGTAATTCTTGTATTTTGTTTGACGTTGTCGCTCATCTAAACATCTTATTGGAATTTAGTTTGAACAAATTTTCCTCTCATACAAAAGTATCTAATTTAATATTGTGGCACACAGCTCCATCTATATTCACAATTCATAACAACGAGTTTCTAACCAGAATAGAGCTATGATTTTATGATTGTTATTATTATGATTTTAAATTAGATAATTAAATAAAGCATTTAAAATACATATGTTATTAAATAACACATAGTCTAGCCTATTAAACATGTTTTCCCAAGTATTGCATATATGAAACTACTTACAAATTCTTGTATTTTAAAAGTTAAGTGTTTGACGTTGTCGCTCATCTAAACATCTTATTGGAATTTCACTTTAAATAATAAAAGACTATATTAAAGTAGTTTTGAAATAAAACACTTTTTCTGCTATACCTTATATACATATATATATATATACCTCACATGTGAGTTGAATTTAATATTGTTCTTGATAACAATGTGCAGCACTGGATTAAAGTTTAAATTTTAGACGTGTGTTAGTTTTTGCACCAATTAAATTTCATTTATTATAACGATAACTTGCTCAAAATATTCAACTACTAGTTTTACTGCTAACCTTCCATATCTGGATTTCTCGATTATTTATTTAATCTTACTTGTTTTATTGTGTCGCATTCTACCCAAACTCAAGTACCCCTTCCCAATTTTAATATTTTTTATTGCCCTGTTAGAGCCAAACAAATTTAATAGTGTTGTTCTGCTAAACTCCCACGTATTACAGAACTAGAACTCCCGGACCAGACAATTCTGCAACAACTGCATCCTGTGATCCTGTGAATATAAAAAAATGTTTTTAGTATATTTTTCCATGATTTATGTCAAACTAGATTGAGAATGCCTACTTACTCTGTTTCTAATTAGAACAGTAGCGATATTAACTCTTTAAAACCAGAATGTCAACTTTCCTCTGATTCTCAGCCCCATATCCCAAACTTTGCATATTTTCATTTTCTCAGTTTTTTTCACCTATCGAGATTTTTCAAAAAGTCTAATTTTTAATAAATTGAATTATTTCAATATTTTTTGATGCAACACAATTCTTATACACTGGACTAGTGAATCACCTAAAATCTTTGCTTAATTTACATCTGGTAAAAAAATTTTGATCCTTCAAAATCTTACACATTGAATTTTCATTACCTTTATATCTAACTATGAGTGTAACATCATTAAAAATTATCCCAATTTAAAGCTTATAGGTCATTCACTAGTAAATACTATCAAAAGCATTCAGAATAATTTTCAACGAATTATTTTAAGAATTTTTTGAGAAATCACAATTCAAGTTTCAACATTTTATTAAAATTACTGTTTTGAGAAAAACGCATTTGAAGTTTATGAAAGCAGCTTTAACTATTAAAAAATTAAAATGCATGTTTAAAACTCACCCACATTTTCTTGCTTGAAAACTTTCTAATTGCCAAGTTGCTAATTATTAAAAATACTAAAAAAAATGTTTAAACAAATCTTCATGAAAATTT
The DNA here is from genome assembly GCA_032207245.1 of Pardosa pseudoannulata. Lineage (NCBI taxonomy): Eukaryota > Metazoa > Arthropoda > Arachnida > Araneae > Lycosidae > Pardosa > Pardosa pseudoannulata. The sequence goes on from CM063511.1 coordinate 102,797,646, forward strand.
AAAAAGTTTTGTCCAAATAAATGCTTTTTAAAAGATTTTAAATTCACAACTTCCTGTTCCGAAGTCACTAATTCCGGTTTGTTTTGACAGCTGTCACTGATGTTTAACAGCTGTAACTTTTCTTTAAAATACCGTACAGACAAAACACAGATTTAGAAATTTAAAAGTTGAAATTTTGCAACAGAGAAATAAAAAAAATATATGACTTTTGGCAAAAAATGACGTTTTCAATGTAGACGGATACCTTAAACGCTTTTCAATTTAAGATAGAATTTTGTTATTATTTTTACAGATTTTAGTAATACGCTATAATTGTGTATGAAGTTACAACACATTTTATTATATTTAAATTTGAATTTCATTTGTGAATATTATCCAAAAAGTTTTTAAATCATTTATTATTATTTAAACGAGTTTGATTTTTTTCAGATAATATCTGTTTTAAATTTTAAGTAAACAAAAATATCCGTAACATTTATCGAATCTAATATATAAAATTCAGTTTTAAACATATTCGATTCAAAATATGTGTAATGGTTCCAATGAATATCCTATTTAGAACAGAGAGATGATCTTTTTATTCATCGCACACTACATCTATGACATTATTAAAATTAAGCACACAGTAATTTACATTCGGGTATTACTAGTCTAAAACATCCACTGTTCAACTTAGAAAGTGTCCCTTTATTTAGATGACATGTTAATGGTACAGGCATAATAAATTATGACAGGAGTATAATTAGAGGACGGTGAGGACTCTTAGCTTGTTTAATTGGCATAAAACGGCAAAATCAACACTTTCAGTCTCATTCAGCTGCTTTGTTTTAGTGATGGGCCCCATTTCCCCGTAATTTAACTTCATATTTTGAAGTATGACCATGTTTTGTTAATCCATAAAAGCTTTTATATTTTCGTTAGAGTATGGCCAGTGTTTAAATGTTGGAAAGTTTTTGGTAAACAAATAGTGTTTTAAAATATATTTATCAATAAGTGAATCGAGTCTAGTACGTTAAACATTATTTTTTCATTTATGGTATATATGTAGTCTTCAATGATCAAACTTGAACCAAGCTATCTAATGCATGTTCGTATTATAAAATTATGTGTTTAATAAATAAATTTTAATTATACTTAAAATTTAACTTTTTATTGTTAATTGTCAAGCTATTTCCCACGAAAACACTTCTGGAAATTCACCGTGTATTTATTTAAAATGCATACAGTTGGCTCCACAAAAATAAAAACATTGTACAACTTATGATTTTCCTTGCTATGTATCTCCATTCACTTTAAAGATATTAAATTTTAATTTGTTTTAATTGGAAAGAAAATGCAATCACACTGTTTACCTTAACTATTTTATTTTCCACATTTATAGTAGAGTTTTTAATAAGAGTAGTATTAATGTAATTATTTAGCTCCAATTTTTTAATGGTCCTACCCATAAAATAACCAATAAAATACCTTTTAAAGCATCTATAATCGACTACCCTTCTATGTCTGGAAAGCTTTACGGGCTCCCTTAACTTTTTCTCAATAGAGTTTACTGTTCGTACGAATAAAAAAAAATCTTTAAAAATAAATAAAAACTAGTACTTATTACTCTTTATTTACTGTGCTTAGAAAACTGGTGCTATAATATTAGTAGTCCATAAGATGTAGACGGCAAGGACACAAAATATCACCTGGAGTTTTTCAAGTATTCATAAAATGCAAAATCAATAATTTAAAAATAAATATTTCAAATTATTATAATCAATAATTTTCTTCAATAATTACATTAAATTGCAGGTGGCAAGATACAATAAAACTGTTTTAATTCTTATGCTAAGTTAAATTTTACAATTCAAAGAGTTAAAAATACTTAATTTTTATTCTTAGAGTTGGAACTCTACTGTGTCCTTATAAGACTTCTTTTCGCTTTATAAGTGTAAAAAGATTATAATTGTTATTCCTTTATGGATTTTAATTCATACTAAATCATTCGATTTCCCTTACAGACAATCCGCCTGATCGTTTCAAGACAATCGTTAGCAGTTCCCACATACATATCCTCATGAATGGATCACTGAATTTTCGAAGCATTGAATCATCGGATGCAGGCTTCTACTTATGCGAAGCAAATAACGGCGTTGGATCTGGTCTAAGCACAGTCGTGAGATTAACGGTCCATAGTAAGTATCAAAGCATGTCTAAAATAATTTCTCAATATGTTTATTAAATTATATAATACTAGCTGCTTCGCACCCAGCCTTCAGTCTGGGTAATATGTTCCCAAGTAAAATTTTAGAAAATTATTATAGGTATTCATATTCATAAAAAACTTAAACGTCATACAATTATAGAGGAATATGATAGTTTATTAATAAAGGATAATCACTGTTATAACTGCTTATATGCTCTGTGTTGCTCGTAAATCGATGTGTTATGATATTAAATTAATTAGTTTTCTCTATTAATTGACCTAACAGGATGTTATATATTTGGCACCGATGGATTCAGATATGTAAATATGTATAGTATACAAACATTCTCAAAAATTTCATCTTTTAATAAAATAGTTATGTAGCCTGGTGCCCCATAGATTATCTCGAATATTGCATTATTTTAGCGGTAGGTCAATTGACACATTTCCAACAATATCTATGATACCTAAAGGGGTCAAGTGTAGATCGCCGAAATAAATAGTAAGTATTTGGAGAATATAGGAAGATTTAAACAGAAATGTTTGTTAAGTTATATAATATTGAAATCATTATTTGGGTTTGGTTTGGAACGCTACGGTCTATTTTTTCAGTACAAGGGATTATGACACCGTAACCTATAACTGAAAGTTGATTCTTACAGGGTACTAATAACCATGTCGGAGTGGGATTCGAACAAGTGAATCTACTGATACCGAAGAACAGTGGTGTTAATATTTCTTCTAAGGAATATTAATCTATAAAATCATTTAATAATGGATTCCAGTTCATGAGTTCTTATCTTACTGTTAGTCTGGATTTTAGTAGCTGTTCTGAATCAGATTTATGCAGTATATCACGGATTAATTTGACCTTGTGTAACAAAAAGGACAATAAAGACCGTTGCACTACAAACTTAACCAATTGGGGCGTTTTGAGAACTATTTACGGCAAAGTGGCTTTGATTGCAGCATTGATGGCTAATTGTGACATAACTATAAACAAAACTGTAATTTGACAACTGTGGAGTTGAAAGGTGGTTACGGTTTTCCCACGGTTACTGTTTAAGTCTTTCATTATATTTATATTTAATTATTTTAAAAACGGAATTTTGTTGTGTACATTGTCCTGCATCTCTTTTTTTTTGTTGTTGTTGTTCCCGCCGTTCCATTTATAGTAATTAAATCTATGTATGAAAGAGAACATAATTTTATTCTGGGTTTGGTTTGGACGTTACAGTCTATTTTTGCAACTTGAGGGATTATAACACTGTAACTTATAACTGAAAGTTGATTCTTAACGGTTACTAATAACTATGTCGTAAGTGGGATTCGAATAAATGAATTAACTGACAACGAAGAACAGCGATGTTAATATTTCTGCTACGGGATATTAATCTTTAAAATCTTTTAATAATAAACTGTACTTCATGAGTTGATATCTCACTGTTAAACTGGATTTTAGTAGCTGTTCTGAATCCGATTTATGCAGTACAAAACGGATTAATATGACCTTGTGTAGCAAAAAGGACAATAAAAACCATTACTCTCCAAACCCAAACCATTTGGGGTGTTTTCAGGATTAAGTATTGTAAAGCGATTTTGATTGCAGCATTGGTGGCTAATTGTGACATAACTATAAACAAAACTGTATTTTGATAACTGTGGAGTTTAAAGGTGGTTACGGTTGTCACACAGTTACTGTTTAAGATTATATTTATATTTAACTATTTTAGTAAACGGAATTTTGTTTTGTCCATTGTCCTTCACTCTTTTTTTTTTTGTTGTTGTTGTTGTTCACTCCGTTCCATTTATAGTAATTAAATATATGTATGAAAGAGAACATAATTTGATTCTGGGTTTGATTTGGACGTTACAGTCTATTTTTGCAACTTGAGGGATTATGACACCGTAACCTATAACTGAAAGTTGATACTTAATGGCTACTAATAACCATCCCGTAAGTACTATTCGAATAAATGAATAAACTGACACCGAAGAACAGCGATGTTAATATTACTGCTACGGGATATTGATGTATAAAATCTTTTAATAATGAACTCCAGTTCATGAGTTCATATCTCACTGTTAATCTGGATTTTAGTAGCTGTTCTGAATCAGATTTATGACAAAATCACCGTTTAATAAAACCTCGTATAGCAAAAAGAAAATTAAAGACCATTGAGCTTGAAACCCAAACCGTTTGGGACGCTCATAGAACTACTTATTTTAAAGAGATTTTGATTGCAGCATTGATGGCTAATTGTGATATCAAGAAGAAAAACTGTAATTTGCAACTGTTTAGTTGAAAGGTGGTTACGGCTCTCAGACGGTTACTGTTTAAGTCTTTCATTATATTTGTATATTTAAACTCTCGGTGGTAAACAGCCTTCCCTAAGGATTATGTTTAAGGATTATGTTTTTGTTACCACGAAACAGCTGACTCCGCAACAGTAAAACGAACAAAAAAAGATAATATAATCATGCGTTATCATTTAAAAGTTTCCACAGTTTAAATAATTAAAACTTAACCCTGGAAGAATTATGCTTGCCGTTAATGTTAAAGTAAGAAAAAAATGGTTAAAACTAGAGATAAAAGGTTTAAAAAAGGTAACCAACACTAAAACGAAGCCCTAAATTTGGTGATGTTAATTGGGTTTCAAGATAATATTAGGAACAAAAAAATCTATTTCGAATATTTTGAAGATAAAAACAAACAAAATCAAAGAGAAAAAATTCCATTTTTGCCACCTTATTCTCAAATATATCTCACAACCAAGGGGTTAATATTCCAGATGCAGAGTAGTCAAGCTCTCGAAAAGTTTTCATGTGCCATTAATTTCTAGAGACTTACATTATATTACAAAAGATATTATATATGATATCAAATGAGCTGCAAACACATGCACTCAGAGAGTGTCACACCCATTACGATTGTTAAAACTAAATGTAACTTGCCAGAAATATCTATCTAAATCTCTGTCTACATGCGCCAAAAAGAAGAGGAAACGCATGGTAAATCCATGAATCGTATTCCCCGCTCAATATTTATCCCTATCTAGGGAAAAATGAGTTGAAGGAAAATCCCACCTTTCTACCAAGGTATTTGCATAATTTAACCTGCTTTCCCAAGATTTTTTCTTTGTATTTACTTCTGCTACATTTTAAAAATTGCCGATTCCGGCTATGCAAAAAGTACAGTAATAAAACTGCACTTGAAAAATTTTCACAAATACAATTACAACTGAGAGTAACAGACTTGAATTAACTCCTTCATTATCTTCCTTATTGTTCTGAATCTAAAATTTTCATCATAATTTAATGAATTTTTCATGCGATTAATTAAATTCTTTCATTAATTCCTGATTGAATTAACTACTTTTTTATCCTTCTTCCTCTTTCTCTTCTAAAATTTTGATCACAATTTAATAAGTTTCATTGCGGTTAATTAAACTCTTTCAATCCCTCCTGGTTCAATTAATTCCTTCATTACCCACCTTACTCTTCTGCTTCTAAAATTTTCATCATAATTTCATAAGATTTCGTACAACTTATTGAACTCTTTCATTAAATCCTGATTGAATTAACACCTTCATGATCATCCTTACTCTTCTGCTTCTAAAATTTTCATCATAATTTAATGAGCTTTTATTGATTAATTGAACTCCTTCATTACATTGTAATTAGTTTAATTCTTTCATTATTTTCCTTACTCTTCCATTCTAAAATTTTCATTATAATTTAATGAGTTTTCATGTGGTTAATTAAACTCCTTTATTAATTCCTGATTCAATTAACTCCTCCATTAACCTTCTTACTGCTCTGCAAAAAAATTTCATCATACTTTTATGAGTTTTCGTACGATTAATTGAACTCCTTCATTAAATCCTGATTGAATTAACTCCTTCATTATCTTCCTTACTCTTCTATTCTAAATTTTTCATGATAGTTTAATGAATTTTCATGCGGTTAATTAAACTCCTTCCTTAACTCCTGGTTTAATTAACTCCTTCATCATCCTCCTTACTCTTCTGTTTCTAAAATTTTCATCATAATTTACAAAGTTTTACAAGCGATATGTTCAAAATAGTAAAAAGAAAAGTAATGTCACATTTTGTATCAAGTAAACTAGAGCACAATGTAAGGAATGTGGGATTTCATTTCCGTATGATCACGTGACTTCTGATGAAAATCTCGGCCAAAATGTAGGTTGAAATCATTGCTCATGAAAACGTGTTTTTTAAACCCTCCAATCCAATCTCTTTTATTCGGAAAAATAAAAGGGACTTTACCAATACATGTAAATGGGTCTTACGAAACTTGTTGTTAAGGTAAGTGATGGCACAATGAAATGAAATGAAAGATTCTTTATAAACACCAGATGTTTCTTTTTCATTTGAAGTAAAATGTCTAGATATTTTCGGTAAATATTTATCATTCCTTTACTTAAAAATTTAACCGTAATATGAAGTATATTTCAATTAAATATAAATAAGCTCCTTATTAACTAAAATTAAAAAGAAATAAACTCGAAAAAAATATGGGAAGATCAAGGTTTATGAAAAAATTTTATATACTTCACCTAAATAATTTCTAAAGTTATAAAAACAAGTTTAATCAACTATACTTAGTTGAAATACCCCCCCGTATTTTATTAAATATATAATTATTGTCTAGACATCCGAATTCAGTAGTTATTGTGTCTAGACAGCTTATGGCGAAGAGAATTAGCAGCTGGTGTATTTCTCACGAGCATGTTCACACATCTCAAAACATTTTTTTTTCACCTTTTTATTAGTTTCATCTTAGTCACTCTAAAATGAAAATCTAGCTCCGAGTTAGTTTGACTTTAATTTTTTAATTTAATTACTCGTAAGCATATTTCATCTTATTTGAAGGATTAATTTATATTTAAAGGATTTTACATGTAAAAAGGTTTTATTTAAATTATAACTCTAATTTCCCTTACCAAAATTTAAAAAAAATCATTAACTTGCATCTGCTTTTTTAATACTTTTCTGGTACTGTTTTATTCATGCATTTCCTGAATTAGCATTATACGAGGGTTTTGAAATTTAATAGTGTCAACACTGCTGTAAAAGCACTACGCAACCAAACCAAAGTATGTCGCTTATACCACACGTGTGCTAAATACCTACCTTACCTCTCAGCATAAAGACTCTTATTTTATTCTTACCTATTTTGAATTATTTTGAAATATTCGTTGATCTATCAATATTTAAAACCTACGTAAATTCACCAAGAGAGAATTTAAAAATAGAGACTTCAATCCTTGCGTCCTACAAAATTATCAAGAAAAAATACTAAAAGTTAAAAGAAAATCAAATTTAGATAAAAATGAATCAAAGAAGGGACTGTCTTATAAATATGGCGAGAATCTACAGTGGGTATAAAATTTTTTTGTTGGTGCAATAAAATCTTTAAATGCGATTTTTAAGAAACTGTTTTTCATTATTTTGGGTTAGATGAATGTCTTTTCTCAAAATGTACTCAAGATATTGGAATGAAGTTTTCCCAAAAATATTTTATACAGTTATAGTTATTTTTTGAACCAAAATCTTTCCTCTCTGTTATTTATTTATTTAATTAGGGGAGATTTTTTTCAAAATATTAAATTATTTTCCAAAATTACAGATTTTGTACCATTTTTGGTATCTTCTTTATAATAATAGCCTAAGTATTCTGTCCATCTGTCCTTGAATTTATGAAGCGGTTGGACCTGGAATGGATAGAGGCATCCACAAATTAGGGTTAGGTGGGGGGTAAATTCAAAACGAGTAAAGTTTAAAACGAATAATTTTTAGTCAGCATAATTGTAAAAGGAAACAACATTTATTAAATAAAAAAAGGGTAAATGGTTCCTCATACGGTCGTCCAAATATGAAAACTTTGAATCATCTTCCAACGTCACGCCAAACGTCATTCCAACCACACATTAAGAGTGACACGAAGAACTGATCTTTTTATTAGCTTTTGGTATAAAGTAAGCGTTGTCAGGATGTTTTCAAAACAAGAACAATGAAGTTGGATAAAACAGTGGCAGACATTCATCGGCCACGTCGTCATAGCGTTAGTGAAGCAAAAGAGCATGATGTTGCAGCATTAATGGACAGTGATTGACGCCATCTGTTGTGCTTTACCATCCACCATACTAGTCAGTCTAAGCCCTTGTGACTTTGACTCAATTCCTGAAATGAAGAAAACTCTTTGTGGCTTTCGTTTCTGAACTGTTCCAGAGATCCCTGCGGCAATAGACCGGTCCATTCGAATTATTAACCACTGCTTAAAAGTGTTCTGCGATTTCTATATCGTTGGAAACGGTTGACATAGAATGTTGGCGACAATACTGAAGGTATATAAAATTTGGTGACATGAATCAATTTTGTATCCTATGTAAATAAATAGTTGTCACTATTAAAGTTTCAACCCTCGTATGTAAAATATATGATTTTTTATGCATATAATTGACCCCATAAAAATAAACATTTTTGGTGATTTTTTTTTACATTTTATGATTACGAGTAAGTGAAAGTCAAACATCTACCATTGAATATATATTAGAATTCAATCTTTGGAGACAAAGCACAGCAGAAATTTATTGAAATACTTAAATGAACAGTTATACAGAACAGCATTACTAACCATTAAAAATCATCATATAAAATCGGAACTCAATATACATGAATATTGTATACTATTAAGTCAACCGACGCCAACTTATCAACTTTGGCAACATTGGTGACAAAAAATATTGCTAAAAAATGACATCAATTTAAGTAAATGTGCTCTATCACACCTGGACTAAGGTTATGCACCTGTTTCTAAAAGCAACTAAATTGTCTCTGCCTATGGGTTCTGCACTTGTCTCTAAAAGCAACTAAATTGTTTCACCAGTCCGGATCTCACAGTTTACTGGACCATAGAACTATCTAGGCATGGGCTCATATGGAAGACATGGATCACTTTCTAGGCATCCAGCCCTTGCAGACTAACAAAAGTTGCCAAACTTGTCATACAGCTGTTGACTCTGACAACCTTGGAGACAAACATTAGTCTTTAAAACACTACCAGTGAGCCAATTAGATCAGTTACCATAGAAGCAATGAATCTAACGGAGCTCTCTTAATCAAATATATCAGCATTTCAAATTCATGTCAGTATAAACATTTACAAAACTACGTATTATCAACGCTATTTTCCAAACCAATTGTTGATATTACAAGACAACTTATTTCTCTACCCAGAGAAACATGCAAGATATTCCACTCCTTTTCACACTTGTACTTTGTTATAGTCATAATGTAAATTGACTTTAAAACGTCAGTAGATCAACTGAGTATTACTGTATATTTCTTCTAACAAAGTCATTATGATCCAGAAATAAAACCTGCTGCTGGAAATTCCAAGAAATGTTAAGTAAATTACGAGCAACTGGGACAAAACAATATTTTTCTTTTGGTAACGAGAAAATGATATTCTAGGTCTACTTTGGAAAAATTATAGATAGTTACAGAGAAGGTTAATTATTATTTGAATAGTTATTATGTAAGGACAAATTAAATTCGTATATTGTAATTTTTATCCTGTTATAATGTAATATATTAATCCAAAACTTTTAAAATGAGTTATTAATTTATTTCAATAACAGCCGTATAAAATAAAGATTAATTGTATAACTAAGTATACACATCTGATTAAATTGTTTTAACTTTTTTAGTATATTACTAAGTTAATTTTTCCACTTTATTGCTCAAGCACATGAATAAAATAATCAATAAATTTTCATGTCCTCTTTTCGATAGATTAAATTCTTGAGCGTAAAGTATTGAAAAAAGTATTAAAAATTGATTAGGAAATATCCATCAAATTACTCATTACTCTTTTATAATTTTTAATGTCCTTAAATTTTTCTTACTGTACATTTAAAAATTATTTAGCCTTAATTAGTAACGTAAAAATCTTACACAAACATTCGATAATGTTCGTTAGAGAAAGTTTTTACCATGACTAATTGTTACTATCACTTTTTATTGTTTGCAAAATAGTTAAGAGAAATGTATTTCAAAGCACAAAAAGAAAATGTGTTATTATATTATACAACGTTTCAGACAAAAGTTAATGATATTTTTAAATTTATAACAAAGTTTGGATAAAATGTATAATAAGATAAAAATAATTATTCGATAAAGATAATCAAATATAACATTTCTGTAGTTTAGTCTAACTATAAAATTCAATCTTTTCTAAAATCAAATATAAATGGTAATATTTGAAAATTTGATATCGTCATAAATTTTAGAATAAATCAGCTTTAAGTTTATGTTTGATTTAATTTGCTGCGCATTCAGTGGCGCTTAGTGACTTGAAATCGATAAGGTGTTGCAACACTTGAAATCTATAAACACCTCATAAATATATTTTAGATAACATAAAAGTGACTAGACAGAAAAACTATTGTTTATCATTCATAAATTTGAGTTTAGGTATATGTTACTTTAGAATTATTTAAATTTAAATCTATACATTTTGGTTTTGTCTGTAGAGAAAAGGTCAATACTATGTTTCATGAAGTCTGTACGACAGAGAGTACAGTTTATGTCAGTTGAATTCATTGCTAGCGGATTTCACCTATTATGATTTATAATTGTTCTATATATTCTAAAAGCTTTCAAGCTGTTATATGAATATAATAAAAACTGCACAAATCCGACTGTTTAGAGAAGTGGAGGAAACATGATGAACACAATATAAACTCATAAAAGGAATTGCTTTATGCAGAGTACCAGTTTATGCTGACTAAATTTGATTATTTAAAATGTTGGTGGCTTATGTCTGTGGTTCAGGTTCCAAACAAAATTGTTGTTCGGTCTGGATTCGAGTTTTAAATTGGACAATATCTACATATTTTAAGTCTACGGCTGTGGAGAAATATGTCATTCAAGGAATGCACATTCTTTTTAAGAAGCTAAATTTATATTTTTTATCTTATATTAGGTCTACACTCCAGTTATATTTCCAATACCTTTTTGAATGTCGGTGTGGTAGAAAAATAGGATATAAGACGTCTGAAAAAGTAAGGTACATCCTAAATTGTTAGAGGCTGTAGTCAAAATTTGTAATACTAGAAGGGCATTTTGACTCCTATAGACCCAACGGAAGAAACTAAAGAAAGAGAGGGGGAAATTAACAATTTCGGAGGGACGCAACTTCGACTAATTTTGGATACGGGAGAACCAAAATAATTCGGGGTAAAGTAAAATTTTCTTTTCGGGAAAACTTTCTTTAGAATCTTTTCTTTTATGAACATAATTAAAATTATTAGTAGGAATAGAAAGTAGAAATAGATTTACAAAGAAGAAATTGCAAAATGTAAAGGTGCTTTCATTACAAAGGCCAAATACAAAAGAAGCCAATGATATTCTTTCTAATGATAATAAAAATCTTGAGAAAATAAGAGAATATATTTGCATATAATTTGTATATAATAATGTAATTTTTTTATAAAATTTAAAATAAAATTAATATTTTATTTTTAACCTCTGTGATATTTATTATATTCTGCTTAAATAAATAAGGTTTATCGCTTGAAATTTAAATTTTTTTCCTGCAGTATCCACATTTTTCTTCTTAGGGGATCCATGTTACTCAAATATGAGATATTTATGCGTGAAAGCTGATATGAAATTTCTCTACTATCGAGTGACTATGACCTCTTTGGAGGAGGTCTTAGACGTCGGCATTTTCTTACCTAAATATAAAATTTTGACATTCTATGGCTAATGATTTTTGAGATAAGTAAGATAATTAAGTACTACATACATTGTTGTTGTTGTTGTTGTTGCATATGCCACTTGGTCTAACCAAGCAAGATTGAGCCGGAGGCTATTTGTATTAAAGTAAGGGGATACGCTATTCGTTTTGACAAGCACAGAAAGGGTGAAAGTACGACTCAAGTAGGTCATCGTAATTTTGAAGAAGTGACCAATAAGCTTGTCCTGTTAACTCCAGAGGTATTGATTGAGAACTTAGAGGACATTGAGAGCATGATATAAGGTTGATTTAATATCAGCCTTATAAATTTTTAGATTGAACTGAAAGAGTTCTTAATCACAAACACAAATATTTATTCTTATTCTTAAATCAACTGCGACTATGTTATAACTATGGCGGACATCGACAATATACATAAGTTGCCAACATTTGTTTTAGAAGATAACAAAAAATAAATAAACAATTACGATTCTTTCATCGATAGATAAAAGAGAACCTTACATTCGGCCCCGCTCAATATAAAATTTAGACAGACAAGAAATTTTAAATTGAAGCGTAAAAAAAAAGAAACAAAATTTTTGGTGAAACCATAGTTCAAGTCTCTGGGGAACACAGGTCAGTTAATATCTTTTTGATGACGGCTCAGTGGCTCTCATTCTCTTCGTCTGTGCTGTTTTCCTCGATGGTAGCTGAATTTCTTTTAAAGTAAGGGCGAAGATGTTGTACGTGGACAACCTTGATAAATTTGTTCTGCTGTGTTGTAGACTCGATCTCGTAGCACACGGCCCCGACTGGGCGTATAATCACAAATGGTCCTTTGAAAATAGGAGAAAGTTTGTGATCTCCTTTTTTCGGCCAGTCGTACAATACGAGATCACCTGCTTTGAAGGAATGGGATCTGCGATGGAGATCAAATCGTTTCTTGTTCTCCAAATGTGTTTCATACACATTATTTGCTGCTTCGGCCCTGGCTAAAGTTAAAAGTTCTAGTTGGTCTTCCCGTGGCGTGTCATCTATGAAGCTACCAATGTGAAGTTCGCGTGGAAGGCGTGGCTCATACCCATGAAATAAATAAAAGGGTGATTTCTTAGTAGAATTTTGTTTTGTGGTATTAATTGCGAGTAAGGCATTTGGAAGTAATTCGTCCCATTTATTCGGGTTTTTGTCAGTCATTTTTTTCAAAGAGGACACAATGATGCTATTGGCTCGTTCAACTATGCTATTAGCTTGTGGTGAATAAGGTGGTGTCGTTGATTGTGTTATTCCATATTTTTGAAGAAACCGTTGAGTATGACGTGCGGTAAATGCTGTTCCTCCATCTGATAAATACATATTTGGCGGCCCATATCGAAGTATTATATTATGATACAGAGCATCAGTCACTGTATGAGCGGCGAGAGATGCAGAAGGTGTTGCAATTACATAGCGTGTGGCGTGGTCAATTTGGACAAGCATATTTGTGTTTCCATTTCTTGTTTCTGGCAAACAGATTATGTGGTCAGCAGATACAATTTCCCAAGGTGTGGATGGAATCGGCAATTGCTGCAAAAGACCATAGGCATTAGCAGTACGTCGGTTGACAATTTGGCATTTATGACAGCTTAGAACATATGCTTTACAGTCCTTGCGCATATTTGGCCACCAATAACGTAATTGCAAATTGTGAAGAGTTTTTTTTGCGTCCATATGTCCAACATCATCGTGACAAGCGATCAGAGTTTGTTCTTTCATTGCCTTAGGAATCACTACTGCAAATTTCGAATTATTATCTTTAACTCGCACAAGAGTGTTGTTATCGATATTGTAATTGCATATGATTGACATTGTCTTTTTGTTTGGATTTTTTTCTCTGAGTAAGCGAAAAATATACTGACAAAAGTCATCTCTTTTCTGTTTTGCACAAATGTCTGATTCATAACTTGCAGTAATTGTTAAACAAACAGGTGGTGTTGGGAAACGTGAAAGGTGATCAGCGATGACATTTTGCTTTCCGGGTCGGTGCTCAGTTGTGAAATCAAATTGAGCCAAATCCACTAAATATCGTGCAAATTTCCGATTAACTGCAGATTTTGCAACTACATAAGCGGTTGTATAGTTGTCTGTGATGAGTTGAAACTTATGACCAAGGAGATAGAGTCGAAATTTTTCAGTTAGGGCCCAATGTACAGCAGTACATTCCAGTTCGTTACTGTGGTAGCGTGTTTCAGCATCTTTTAAGGTACGTGAAGCATATTCAATGACACGACGCTTTCCATTCTGTTCTTGGGATAAAACTGCTCCTAGTCCAGAATAAGATGCATCAGTTTCTACAAAGGTTGGTAATCCTTGTTTGAAATACGAAAGAATTGGAGCAGTGGTAATTGCAGTTTTCAAAGATTCAAATGTACGCTGCTGGTCATCTGTTAAAACTATGGGAGCATTGCTGGTCTTCTTTTCTAAACCTTTTAATACGCTTGTTAAAGGTTTAGCAATAACAGCATAGTTACGAATCTACTTTCGAAACTGATTAGCAAATCCTAGGAAACTACGAACTTCATGAACTGATTTGAGAGTCAGGTAACGTTCAATTGCTGCTATGCGTTCCGGATCAGGACGAACACCATCTTGAGAAATAATTCTACCAAAAAGAGTGATTTCTGATACTGCTAATTGCGTTTTTTCTCGTGTCAGCTTAAAGCCAGCTTTTTGAGTTGCTTCAAAGATTTTATATATCACTTTGAGATGGTAATTGAAGTCATCATGAGAAGTTGATATATCATCAATGTATGTGTTCACATTGTGAGGTGCCAGATGATCGTAAGCTAATTTAATCGCTCTTGTCATTGTAGATGGGCCATTTGTGACACCAAAAGGCATTCGAAGAAATTCATAATGTCCGTCAGGAGTAACAAATCCAGTTTTGTAGGTGTCAATGTGTCTCTTATGCGAATGCAGTGAAATGCAGATTTTACATCCATTTTAGAATTGTAGCTGTTGCCTGCCATGCGTTGAATAACGTCTTCCATTTGGTCGATTGGGTGAGGATCAATCTTTGTGATAGGATTAATAGTGCGAGAGAAATCTACCACAACTCGCCTAGGAGTACTTTCATGAAAGGGCTGCTCCACAATGAAAGCTGGTGCTGCGTACGGTGAGTTGGAATGGCGGCAAATTCCTTGTTTTAACCATTTTTCAATTTGCGTTTTTAGAAACTGGCGATCAGGCTCTGAAAGTCTATAAGGTCTACATCTAATAGGCTTTTCATGCTGCAATTCGATTTTGAATTCCACATATGGACATAGTCCAATGTTATCATCATTCGAATAAAAAACATCATTAAATTTTCCAATTACTGCATCAAGTTGAGCTTGTTGAGTTGTAGAGAGTCCTGCGGATTTAGGGATGAGGTTTGTTTCGGATGAAATTATATTGGGTGTTGCTTCTGGCAAAGTAACATCATCTAATGATGGTAGTGAGGGTGGATGAAGAGCGACACAGTTGATGCTAGGTTTCGAAGCATGAATACATTCGTACAAATGAAATGAAGTTGGAGTAGCAATACATAATGAACCATTAGGGTCGTAAGTGCATCTAGCTTTAACTTGTTGTTGCCAATCGAATCCTAAAATAAGCTTAAATAGAAGCTGGGAGCACACTCTAATTTTAGGCATCATATGTTCCACATTACCAACAGTTATGTTTAAAGAAATCCAACCTATTGGTTTTATTTCGTGGTCAACAACTTGGAACTGTCCATCAGTCCACTGGTTAATAACAATATCGTTTGGAACACAAGATTGTTGAATGACTGTGATATCTGCACATGGATCACAGAGGGCTTGAATTTCTGTATGATTGTTGATAATAACAGGTATTAAGGCACGTCTATTAGTTTCAGTTCTAATACAATTTATGGAATTATTATTTACCCTATTTGCGGTTGTAGATCTTCCAGATGTCGAGTTGCGATTGTTCTTGTTGCGGCGGGAATTTGAAAAGATCAAACTTTTGTTTTCGACTTCTGTGTTATTATCAGAACTAGTTAAACTGCTGGATTGGGCATTAGTTAGACTATTGGTGTATTGATTTTGTCGTGACGAGTTTCTTGGTTGAGCTATGGTTGAACTACGTGGAGGAGATGGTAAACTGCACATAAAAGATGCATGGCCTTTGTTTCCACATCTCCAACAAGTAACATCCCGAACATCATCAGTTAATGGATTGTATTTACGACGTTGCTCATCATGTGTATAAGAAGATCGAATTTGAGATTTCGGAGAATGTTTCTTATGCTCTTGTTTTGCACTGCGAATAGCGTCAAGTGCAGTTGCCCTGTCAATTAATTCTTCAACAGTATTCGTATTTTGAGTAGCTAATGCGATTTGCCATTTTTCTTCTGTAATATCACCTATGATCATAGAAATACGGTCAGGTTGGGGAATGGTGAAAGGAGCTTTTTCCAAAATGGCATCTTTTGAATAAATATAATCTACTAAACTTTCATTATGTCTCAACTTTCGTTCACTTTGGTGTGCCAAAAATTCTTGCATTGTAATACGCCTTTTAAATCTTGAGGCAAGAGCATTTTTCCAAGTAATCCAATCATTAAAATTTTTTCCTGTTGTTAATTGCCAATTTTTTGCAGATCCTGAGAGACGAGAAATAGCATTAGTTAATTTTAATTCGTCGGACCAGTTAGCTAAAGTTGAAATTCTTTCAACTTCCTTTAACCATTCAAGTGCATTTTCAATTATATCACCTTTAAATATTTGGATTGAATTTGCAGTGTCATTTGTAGATGTGATTTGAATCACATTTGGTTTTACTTGTCTTTCTAAAAATTGTTTTTGCGTTTCCATTAATGTAGAAAGAATAGCTGCGATATTTGGATCTATTTGAGAGGGCGGAGGCATAGGAAGTGGTGATTGTGTAGAAGAATTTCTTAAAAGTTCTACTTGTTTTCGCAGAGATTCAATCTCTGTCAATAACTGTGCATTATCAGAAATTGTCTCCTCATCGTTATTAAGATACTGCATTCGAAGAACATTTAATTCTTCCAAAGTTCCTTCACTATTTCTTTTATTATTATCCTCTACAATACGCAAAATTAGATCATTCTTATTTCCAGTTAGTGAAAGATTTCTGAAACGTAATTCTTTTTTCAGTTGAACAATCGTTAAAGTTTGTAGCGGTTGCGATTCTAAAGAATTAAAAATGATATTATCGTCTGCTGACATTTTTTTTTTATTTCCGTTCACTGTTCTTGGCGAAAGAAAGAAATTGGCGAAGATTGCTTGGCGACGTTAAAAAGCAAACGATAACTTTTGCAAATAGAATAATTTTTTGAAGGTCATGCGAAATGAATAATCAACATTCGTTAGAATACTTGCACTGATTTGTATAAAGTTTTATCACAAGTAAAATAAAATGTATTAAAATTCTCATAAACTTCACTTACTATGCTTAGGCGCTTTTTGGAATGCGTTCAGGCAAAAACAATCTTGGCGAGATTATTATCCTTGGCGAGGAGCTTGAAAATTCCAATGAAGGCTTAATGAGTGCGATGATATTTTATAAAATATTACTTGAAATTCCACTTTGCAAGTCCTTAAGGTACCGGCTGCGCCATATAAGGTTGATTTAATATCAGCCTTATAAATTTTTAGATTGAACTGAAAGAGTTCTTAATCACAAACACAAATATTTATTCTTATTCTTAAATCAACTGCGACTATGTTATAACTATGGCGGACATCGACAATATACATAAGTTGCCAACATTTGTTTTAGAAGATAACAAAAAATAAATAAACAATTACGATTCTTTCATCGATAGATAAAAGAGAACCTTACAATGAACATATTTTACGTGCCAAAGTCACCTTTAACAAACACGGCAGATCGTAAGCCGGCTCCGAACCCGCAACTCTCCAGTTATGAGAGCATTGCCTTTGCCGATTGAGCTACTGCGTCTCACTACATAAGTACATATTTCAATTGAAAATTAGTCACAATTACTCCTAGGATGGTGAAAATTTCTATTTGAACTTACAAAGCAACAGGTTTCATGTATGTCGTAGTGACATACAGCCAAACTTAATCGAAAAATATTCAAACATGGCCAAAAGGTTTGTTTTTGTTGAAATCGGAACACCAAAAGTTTTCGCTATTACAATGTTTTCATTTCGCTGTAGAAGGAAGTATGGATAATTAGAAAATTAAAATGGAAGAACTATTTTCAGTATTCTGACAGTCCTCAGTGGGTCTTTGTCTTTTCCAGAATTCGATACCAGCCAGTCCTATCTCTAGCTCTGGATTTTCAATTAATATTTTTTAAAACCTATAACGGTTTCGCAAAACAGTCCAACTGTTTGAGGTTTGGCCGGTTCCAGTTGCCTTTTTGTTTATGTATGAAAATTTCTTTCGTTGATAATGTAGTCATTCAATGTGACTATGTGTCCATCCATCTTTTGAATACTGGTGAAATTAACTATATTTGGATATTTATTATAAAGCTGTATAATTCATTATTTATCATTCTTCTCTGTACACTATTTACCTGCATACCTCCCAAAACACTCCTTCTAAAAGGTTAATTTTGTAAAACCTAATTTAAAATTAAACTTGTTTTATATGGAATATACTATTCTTCTATTGAAAATCGGAAATAAGTTTTTTCTATGTGCTGTTGTAACAATTAAATTAAAACTTTTGATCACACTGATTCGAAAGAAATTTCTGCAGTCATATACTGAAGAGTTAAATTAAGGTATTTGAACCATTTTCGTCTTTAAATGCTTCCAGAAAATTTAAATAGTACGCAATAATTGCTTACATTCCTTTGATGAAAAATACGTCCATTCAAATATCCCGAACGTAGACTGATTGGCATATTTTATCAACCGAACCCAAATAATTCGCTCATGTCAAGTTGTAAATTTAAGTTCAATTCATTTACTTCACTTTCACCAGAAATACTTCAACTTCTACTTCCTGTATCTATCATAACTTGCAATTGTTGTTGTTTATAAATACCACAATGGCGCCACGGATACAGATTTGTTTCGCTTTTTGTTTTGACTGACGGAAAAATTATTTATTGCTGATGCGGCTATTTCGCGTTTAGAAGGGTGCTCGCTCACTTTGTGTATGATGACCTGTTTCACCGCAGTGTTTCACTAATAAATGTTACTAGGTTTGGGATAATATCTTGACAACAGGTGGAGGAACGGTTTTACCATAGGGTACACATTTAAATTAAGAAGTAATAAAGAATACCTCAAAAGTTGATATGCATACAATTGGGAACTAATAAAAATGTTATTTATTTTGTAAATTTTCAATTAATTTATTGCAGTATACAGAAATATTTTTTTAAAAAATTGAAGTCGTTAATATTTAATGCAATATAGTTTTCTTCTCAAACAAGATATCTTGTTAAAACATAAATCTTTAAATATTTTTAATAATCGACAACATATTTATATACAGTTTTAATAAAAGTAATGGAATACAAGCATTTTTAAGCAAATTTATTATTTATTGTAAAGAAAGATAATAGAAAAATATTAAATATCACAATAAATTTATTAGAAGAATTGAATATAATAATATTTAAATAACATTAGAAAAATAATAATATAACAAGAAAAATAATAATATAGTAATATAATAAAACTAACGAAATTTAAGTATTTTCAAGCAAATTTATTATTTATTTTAAGGAAATATAAAAGAAAAATATTAATATTACAAGAATATTATTAGAAGAATTGAATATAATAACATTACAATAACATTAGAAAAATAATAATATAACAAGTTATAACAAACTAACAACAGTGCAATTATGTTACCTATATAATAAATTATTAATTAACACAAAAACCAGCAATTATGAAAGCCGCATCCAGACTAAAGGTTGCATGTTGCTTAACTATCGCTTAGAAGTAAACACCAGTACATTTAAATACCTTTTTCATAAAACCAATGAAATAAAAGTGTTTTTAAATAAAGTTATTATTTTATAAAAAATAATAAAAAGTATTAATTTAAAATACCTAGTAATAATAACTTATGTTATCTATATAATATAAATTATTAATTAACACAAAAGCATTTGTGAAGGCCGCAGGAGACCGCATGTAGATTAAAGTCTACACATTCCTCAAATAACACCTAAAATTAAAAAAAAAACTGCTTATTTAATACAATTTTAATAAACTAATGAAATACAAGTACTTTTTAATAAATCATTATTTTACAAAGAAATGTATTAGAAAGACAATATTAAATGATTAAAAATAACCTATTAACAATACAATTATGTTATCTATATAATAAATTATTAATTAACACAAGAACTAGCATTTATGAAGGCTAACATACAGACTAAAGGCATACAGACTAAAGACAGCGCGTTCCTTAACTATGGCCTAATTAAACACCAGCACATTTAAATACATTTTTCATAAAACTAATGAAATAAAAGTGTTTTTAAATAAAGTTATTATTTTATAAGAAATAATAAAAAGTATTAATTTAAAATACCTAGTAATAATAAATTATGTTATCTATATAATATAAATTATTAATTAACACAAAAGCATTTGTGAAGGCCGCAGGAGACAGCATGCAGATTAAAGTCTACACATTCCTCAAATAACACCTAAAAGTTTAAAAAAAACTGCATATTTAAGTACCATTTTAATAAACTATTGAAATACAAGTACTTTTTAATAAATCCTTATTTTACAAAGAAATGTATTAGAAATACAATATCAAATAATTAAAAATAACATATTAACAATACAATTATGTTATCTATATAATAAATTATTAATTAACACAAGAACTAGCATTTATGAAGGCCGCATACAACTGAAGGCTGCACGTTACATAACTATGGCCTAGAAGTAAACACCAACACATTTAAATACATTTTTCATAAAACTAATAGAATATAAGTGTTTTTAAATAAAGTATTATATTATAAGAAATAATAAAAAGTATTAATTTAAAATACCTAGTAATAATAAATTATGTTAACTATATAATATAAATTATTAATTAACACAAGAGCATTTGTGAAGGCCGCAGGAGACCGCGTTCATATTAAAGTCTACACATTCCTCAAATAACACCTAAAATTTAAAAAAAAAACTGTATATTTAAATACCATTTTAATAAACTAATGAAATACAAGTACTTTTTAACAAAGCATCAATTTACAAAGAAATGTATTAGAAAGATAATGTTAAATAATTAAAAATAAGCTATTAACAATACAATTATGTTATCTATATAATAAATTATTAATTAACACAATAACTAGCATTTATAAAGGCCGCATACAGACTAAAGACTCCGAACGATGGCCGAATGGTAGAGCACTGCTCTTCGGAACCGGAGTTCGCGGATTCGAATCCAGCTGAGGGTATGGATGTTTGTAGCCGTTCGAAATCGACATTAAGCTGTAGGTCCCGGTCTCATTAGCCCTCGTGTGCAAAACAGTAGACCGTAGCGCTCCAAACCAAACCAGACTAAAGGCTGCACATTCCTTAACTATGGCCTAGAAGTAAACACCAGCACATTGAAATGCATTTTTCATAAAAATAATAGAATACAAGTGTTTTTAAATAAAGTATTATATTATAAGAAATAATAAAAAAATATTAATATAAAAAACCTAGTAATAATAAATTATGTTAACTATATAATATAAATTATTAATTAAAACAAGATCATTTGTGAAGGCCGCATGAGACCGGATGCAGATTAAAGTCTACACGCTCCTCAACTAACACCTAAAATAAAAAAAAACTGCATATTTAAGTACCATTTTAATATACTAATGAGTATATAGTACTATTATATAGTACTATATAGCACTATTTCTATTTGATTTTTCATATTTAAAATATTATAAATTTATCCACTAAAAATATATTTTTTGTTTACAAAAATCTGATGGTTGTTATTTATATATCTGTTTATATATTTCAATATAAAATACGAAAAGTTGATTAAAAAATTAAATAATTTTCGATCTATTGAGATTTAACTGAATAACTAAATTTACTCTCAAAATGCCCGCTCCCGGCACAATTCCGCTGCGAAATGTACCCGCACACAATGTGTTAATAAATAAAATTTAATGCGATTCTCATCGGAAAAAATGCGGTAACTTTCTTAGTTCTCCATGAATATTTGTACAGCATAAATATATTGAAACACTAACATTTATGTTACTTTGTCTGACAGATAAGTTTTAAATTTTTCAATTCAAATCCGCGTATTTCTACTACATTTCCATACTTAATAATCGCATCAAATAACTTTTCAAAGTAATCCTTTTCATACTACTTTCTCTTTTAAAACAATATTTTTTGCATCTGTTTACTTAAAAGTCTAACTAAATTATTCCTTCTAATTGAATGACAAGTTCAATCAAATGATTTTCTTTGCCTTCAGCTATGTAAGTCATGCTTATTTTAAATAAATTTAATATTCTTAGTTTGATACCATTTTATTTTATTATACAACAGACTCAACTTAATAATTTCTAGAAGGAACATTTTCCCATAAACTTTTATACACATACATATTTTTCAAGTTACTGTAAAATTAAATTAGAAAACATTAGAAAAATACGAAAATTAAAAAACATTCGCAATTTTTATAAACTAGAATTAATAGAATTATTAAATTAGAGTTTTTAAACGTATTAAGCTTAAAATGCACATGTGTAACCGATTATTTTTGCCTACCATCAAGTGATGGTTACCCAAAGAAATTATCAATAGTCGACCTCCAACAACGTTTAGGATAAATTGTCCAGAGTTATACTTGGGACTCTTAATTATTAAGTTTCTAAGTTTATATGTTTAAATGTTCTTTTATAACTGTTTTGTGATCTTCTTGGATATGCTAATAAACTAGTCGATAGCTATCTGGTGTTAGTGTTTGAAAAATTTCGGTAATACATACGCATAAATATGTTGTTGCTGCTGATAATGTCCTAGTCCAGCCACTGCTACAATTGATCTACAAGTTTATTCACCCACAAAAAGTCATAGACTAGCAGAGAAAAATCAGATAGGTCATCTTAGGACAAACCTAGGCACAAAGAATATGTTCCGGATAAGTATGTTCTTAATTACATATCGGAGAAATGAGTAGGATTTTTGACTATCGTGGAAACAAGGCTAGTCTATGGCCAATAAGAAAGTCGGAGAGAGCTGTCTAGATGCATCTGTCGTATTTCATAGCGAAGGATTCACCAGGGGAATTAGCACGGTATGTAAAAAAAATGGAAATAATTGATTGTAGGATAGACTTTCGAGACTTTCAAGACCTTCAAAATGATGATGCAACTGGAATCTCTGGCTTCAGCCCAGAGATTTCTGACCATAAGCATAAAATGACAAGGAGCAGAACAATAAAACAGCTAAAAAGAAGAAAGAAAAATAAAGTAGATGGAAATGAAAGTACATAACACAAAAATCTAGAGAATAGGTAGTTTAAGGATAGAAAACAAAGTATTTATTGTGGCCAGAAACAACCGTACTGAGAAGTGACGAAATATGCACTGGTACTTTTGTGATGATGTATTTTTGTGATATTTATGATGGTTTTTGTGATGATGGAAGTGTGAGATGGGGGTTGCACGTGTTGTTGTAGCCTTAGAAAACAGATTAGGGATTCTGGCGACTTTAGAACTGAAAGAGGACCAAACGTTTGGGTACTGCTCTTCGATACCGGATGTCGTGTGCTCGAGTATGGATATTAGTAGCCGTTCAGAATCGGCTTTAAACAGTTGTTCCCGGTTTCCTTAGTCATTCTTTAGCAAAAGGAGTAGATATTGGAGCTCCAATTCAAATCAAACCAAATTGTCTGACTTTGTTAGCAACACAATTTTATCTCATTTATAATCTTTCAAAGCATCTTTTTCTATTTTCTGATTTATTCACTTTTTAAGTACAATTCGTTAATAACATAAACAAAACAGATATTTTGAAAAGTTACACAAAGTTATCATTCTTAGAAACATAAAATAAATGTCTTGAATATGATTGTCAGAAATTCCGCAAAGATTTTTCTCAAAAATCTCTTTGAAATAAAATAAACAATAATACTCTGTCATAAAATATATGTCTCGAACTGAAATGGATTTAGGTATTACCGTTATTAAACCCTTCCTTTATATGATTGGAAATCAATGGTCTGACAATTTATTTCTTATGGGAAGTAGTCTTATGTCTACCATTAAATTAATGTTCTCTGGATAAGTTTGTAAAATATCTCTTAGTATGTTAGTCATGGGGCAATGAAAAAGTTACACATGGTTTATTTCGTTTCTAGTGGAGGTTAGAAAAATAATAAACACATTCTTCAATGCATGAGAATGTATGGAGTATGTATTCAGAATAATATAAAGGTATCAACATATTATAAAAACGATTTGTATTTATATCTTACTTATATTCCTATTTTTATAGTCACTGAGTGTTAAGGTCTCGAACCAGCCTAAGATCCGCTGTAGATCGTTAATGGTGACTGAGGCACTTAAAATATATCCGTCTTCAAAGTCCTCAAACGATACCTCTTGGGGGTGGAAGGCCAAGCCTGGGTGTCTTTTTCTTGGTCTCTGTCTCTAAATTAAGAGGACACAGAGGGGTAATGTTACTCGTCCGTAACATACCTTAACCCTCTGGCTGCTTATTACGATGTTTTTCGCGGGTATTTTCTTTTCTTCCTGTATTGAGGAGGGCATATCACCTTTTCATGGTCTAACCAGTGAAATAAATTATATACAGTATTAGACTCTTAAATATGTAATAAATAGAATTATATGAGTAGTACTATAGTTATATTAGGTAATAGAATTATAGTTATATTATGTAATAAATAGAAATTAACTGTAATTCAATTGAAATGTATTTTAAAATATTGTGATAACATTTGAAATTTATTTATTTTTTATAGATTATTTTCTCATGATAAAATCTATATATAAAATCTTTTCTAGAGCAAAAAATGCATATTTATATAATTCCATAATATATATATATTTAAAATATGCAAATAAATACACAATTTTTTGCGGTGGATTACCGTTTACAAATTGAGCAGTCAGAGAGTTAAGCTAAACGTGCATCCCGGGTGGTGCTAAATGGGTAACAGCTTCGCAGTCTTGTATTGGCATAAAGGTATATGTGCCTGTATTGCCAGCTGCATTAGAAAAAATTATAGTCACGTAGTTATTCATGCATAAGGTAGCAAACCCGAATATAAAGTTGTTTAAGAACATTACTGTCCACTGCTTTGCTGTGCGAAGACTAATGAAGATCAGCTCTAATTGCTTAAAGCCGATTTCGAACAAATATGCGAATAGTGGAATCGAACCCATGAACTTTGGTGCCGATTTTATTTGGTTTTCTTTGGAGCACTAAGGTCTAATGTTTTGCTACACTTGGAGTAATGAGACTGAGACCTACTGCTTAAATCTTATTCCGAAAGCCTACGAACATCCATGCCATCAACGGTATCGGAAAACGCAATTTCCGGCACCGAAGAGCAGAACCCTGACTATTCAGCCATTGTTCGGTGAACTAGTACTGAAGAGCAGAGCCTAAATCTACAGCCATTGTTCTGCCTCTCATTTAAGAAACACATAGTTTTGTTTCTTTTTTTAACTTAATACTTTGACAGAAAGGTAAAGAGACCAACAAACTCGCTCTCTTTTTTTTCTGTAGGAGAATATTCTGAAAGTCGTGTCCAGAAATACTTTAAACAACCCTGATAGCATGCACGACGTGTGAGTGTAGTAATCAATATTAAAGCCTTTTTAAAAAATTAAAGAAAAAAATTAAGATGTGCATCTCTAACATAATGCTTTTATATTAACTTATTGAAACACAACTAATTAATACATAAAAGAATTATTTAGAACTCTTATTTATTCGTTTATTGCACAAAACTATTACAACAATATAAAAACAATGCAGAAAATGTCGAGACAATCACGGATTAGTAACAACAACAACGATTTAGCTATCAACATATATAACACTAAGGAAAACAGTAAAAACATATACTCAGAATAATACATATAACAATCCTCAAATGTAACATTACATAAAGCATTTAACATTTATATGAAAATTAATACATATAATAATCATTAATTGTTAATTATGTAATTGTATATCAAGTTATCAGCGATAAAATATTGTATACAACCAATTTGCAGTTGTAATATAACCACAAAGATATCTAAAGAAATTTAAGGATAAAAATAAAAACTACGCTCCGGGAAATAAATATTTTTACATCTTTAAAATCTGCGTCATATTGCTTAAATTAATATCAAAATAAGAGGTAATAAGTGCAATTTAAATGTAAATGAAAAATAACATTTCGTGCCATAAAATTTCATTTAAAAAGAAACCGTAGTGTAGGCTGTATTAAAAATTAATATATTTCATTTTCTCCTAATTTTTTTATACTTTTGTAATCTGGAATAATTATTTGAAATAAAACCGTGGCTGGAAAATGCACTTTTATAAATTATTCATATTATTCTGTATATATTTTTATTCGTATGTATGTTTCTATCTTAATTATTAATTAGTGTGTAGCGTTTAATATATCAACATTAAATTTCCTCTGATATTTTAAATTTGCACAATTACATTTTTCATCTAATTTCAGATTTTGATGAAATATTTTGAATGATAATTAACCATGCTCTGGCCATTTTTTAATATTTTTACTTTTTTATTATTTTAAGGGTTTTTCTATTAACGTAATAACAAGCATATTACTATATAATGAGACCAAATATGCAGTAGATATTACTTTCAATAATTCAATTTCATAATTTAAAAAAGTAGAAAATTTTTGATAACATATACAAAAATTAGCATTGTATAAGCTTGCTTTCATTTTAATTAATTAATTAATTTGATTCCTGCAACATCTGTTATATAAACATGAAATTATATATTACATTAACAGAATTTTAAATTATTATTTAATGAATTTTAAATATGATTAATAAAACATTCTTAGTAATTCAATTTAAAAATTTAATTCCAATTAAATTAATTTCACTTATCCTTAAAGGAATAAAATATTAAAATAAATGTAACCATTCAGAAATCGTTTTTAAAAAAGAGTAAATTTCACTTAGCATAAATGTTAGTTTTGTCAAATAAATTTTATATTTAAAATTTTTTCGTTCAAGAGTTAAATAAAAAAACAAACATATTTATTTTATCCTGTTTAACCTTAAAAGTCTTTAATGAGATTTAATTATAATTAAATACATATAAACATGTGAATTAAAATAGATTTATATGTAATAGAAATACATTTTAGAGAAAAATATTTAAAATATTTTCTTACCATACTGATCATGATAAATGCAATTGTATTCCGTAGTATAATAAGCAAAATTTTGAAAGAAGCATTTTAACTTGATACCAAAACTTATTGTATGAAAAGATGATGGATGTTATATGCTTCCTAGAATTTCAAAAAATAGCCAAAAGGGGATTGTTACAGGATCCGAAAGAAAGAATTATTAGATAACAGTCCTGAATATTTAAGTATAAATGATATTAAATTTTTATGAAAGCACAAACCGATTTTGGAAGAATTTTAGAATTATCTGATGCAGAAATACTATGCATATTAAAATAACGCTATATGTTTGAAAATACTGGCTATATGTTACTTAATATTTTTTTTTCATTTTATTACATATTTTCCAATTTAAAAGAAACAGAATATCTTGTAGAATCGAAATCAGTTGATAGTGTGACAACTTCACGAAAAGTGTTCATTTGCTAAACACTTTATACAATAGATTAATGTCACGGAAAATGTTTTTTTTTTTTTTTTTGGTCAAGTGTAAAACATCTATTATCTCAACTATCTCTACAGATTTTGTCTTGTATTTTGTAGCAGCATAGCATAAATCTGTATCAGTCTATCGTTTTGTTACGTATATCACGAATTTTAAAATACATTGAGCTGTTATTAAACTATTATTGAGATAATGACGAATTTTAAAAGTTATGATCAAAATTTAATGAATTGGCTCGTGATAATAAAATTGTCAAATCGAAATCAGTTGATAGTGTGACAACTTTACGAAAAGCGTTCATTTACTATAAACTTTATATAATATATTAATGACAAGGAAAAGGCTTGTTTTTTTTTTTTGTCACGTGTAAAACATTTATTATCTCGACTATGTCTACAGATTTTGTCTTGTATTTTGCAGCATTATAGCGTAAATCTGCATCAAACCTATCGTTTTGTTACGTATATGACGAATTTTAAAAGATATTGAGCTGTTTGAGTATTAAACTCTTATTGAGATATTGACGAATTTTCAAAGATATAATAAAAATGTAATGAATTGTGCTCGTGATAATTAATCTGGAAATGGAATTTTCTTACTCCACAATGAATAAAATCGTAACGTTTAGCTGTGCTTAGTACTTTCTTGCCTAAAAAACTACTTTAAAGAACTTTCACATAAGGGAGATTCTAATTAAAGCATATGAGAATTAAACTAAAAGAGTATATAAACTTAAATATTACGCTCCGTCCTTGTCATCCTATTAAGAATGATTTTAGTATCGAAATTCATTTGCTTTTACTTTAAATAAGAACTGGTGAGAATTCTTTCTATTTACCGACCGTATGTTAGTTGCCAGCTTTAGTTTATCTTGTCATATTACATGATAGGATGGAGAGCAGAGGTTTTAATATTGACAGTGATTATATGGTGGTATATATGAATGGTATCGAAAATGATAAATTTAATCGCCTGATTTTAACGGGGGGAGAATAAGGCTTGAAATAATAGCATTAAACGCTAAAAAAGGGGGGATGGCTTAAATTTTGAACTCGCTTTGAATTTTGCTAATCCTAACTCATAAGAAATTCAATATGGATGCCTGTATCCGTTCCAGGTACAACCGCTTCAAAAATTTGCCGACAGACACCTTAGGCTATTATTATATAGGGGATTAGTATAGGAAACTAAATGAGAATATCAAGGAATTCACGATATGAGGAATAATGTAGAGATTAAGATGTATATTCAATGGTTTTTTTAATTACAAAAATTTGTACAATACTTTTTTTTTACCAAAATTATTTTTTTTTACTTTTTTACTTTTTTTTACTTTTTTAATTTTAACAATTTTATGCAAAAATTAGTGTAGCCGACTTTCTGTTATTAACCCATTAACACGTCACTTGCCCTCTATATCATATATGCTATACAGATATACTGCTTTATATTCTTATATGTCATATGTGATATACAATGAGATATATTTTATACACAAACTGTTAAGCATTTTATATCATTGTGTATCACATATGATAAACACGTGTATAATGCATTGCATGTGTTTATCATGTTATGTACGGAAAAGACAAAGGGCTGAGGGGTCAAAGACTCAAATATCGAAAGAAATCCCTTCTTTCTTTCTTAACCCTCTAAGTGGAACACACCGATCAAAAAAGTCTCCAAAAAATACGCTAAAGGTTTATTATATCAATGGTCAAAGCGTTCTATGATTTTTTACTTCACTCTTTGTCGACTAGAATGGAATACGGGAAACCCACCCTCGTTACTGTCCCTTTACTTCCAGTTATAATTAGATATATAAATAGATATTATAGATTGTTAATTTTTAATACACATAAAGCTCGTGAAGTCACGAAGATCATCCCATAAGAAATAATGGATTCTAAAAGTGCAAATAAAAATATTCTTTAAGAAAATTATTTATATTTTTTTACGAACGTTATCCAAGATATTTAAGTGGTGCAATTAGAGATACATTTATTACCGCAAACGAAATGCTTCGAAATAGAGATTTACTAAGCCACGAAAAGATATCAGCGTCTTTGTGCCTCAGGGAGTAGGGGTGCATCCCTCAATAAATGTCAGTCAAAGAAGGATGCAGTTTGTAAACAATCGACCTAACCCTCCTAACTCAAACACTCGCAGAAATGTACATTACATCCATTTTCGGAACGTTTTTGGAGGTCGTGATAACCGCTTTGAATACATCATTGGTTTGGCATAATTGTACGTGCGAACCGCTTAGTGGGTTAAACATATGCTACAAAGATTTTAAAGATTAATAAAAATTATAGCTGAAATTTGAAAATTGAATATAAACAACAGACCGTTTATAGGTTGTGAAGACTCACCTTTGTTCAGAGCACGCGCCAAATCAGTTGACCGAAAATCCCACCTGATGACCAGTTTACAACAGCTTGGTGTCGCAGAGTCTGGGATGTTGACAGTTGGATTGAATAGGCGTTACGCCCCTGATCGGTTACGTTAATGAATCCTCCGGAATTCCGGAAACAGGTCAGCTAGCGAATGGTTATTCAACGAAAAAAACTAGCTGTAATCTTAGCTGGAGTTTTAATTTAACTGGAATCGTAACTGACCAAAAAAAAAAGGATTGGTGGGACCGTAACTGACCCCCAAATATAAAATCCTAGAATTTTGCTCCCCGGGGCTTTTCGAAATTTTTTTTTTACGTAGGTGCTTTGACCTCGTGGAGGCTTTCGGGTCTTTCGACTGAAGCCAGCTTTTTAGTGATTTCGTTCGGGAGATTCGTAAAGTTACTCATATAAGGAGCAGCAGGGTGTCGGATGACGAATGGGTGATAGATTTGGTTGTATTGCACCCAGGAAGAGCCTCCCTATTTGTGAGATTATTTAATCTTTCATTTTCCCTACTGTGATCGTCTTGGCAATTCAGTGACAGCCGAAAATCATCTACATTTCCACTTGTTTTGGAGAAACTTAGAATCCTGTTGTGTATATATGTAAAAATAATAATGTTACTTTGGTCTAGTGTTTGAGAAAGAAATTAAAACTCATTAAGAAACACATGGACAAATATCTCTTGATTAAATTATTTATATGAACATAGATAAATGCCTAAGGAATACAAATAGTTGAATCAACTTATCATTTGTAGATCGAAGACTGCTCTCGAGTCGGCCTCCTGAAAAAAATCCTGAAAAAAATAATATGGCTATTCTTTCAAAGGGGGTCATCCACAAGCCACGGATGCCAGCCGTTCACCTTCGCCTCTTCTTGTAACAACCTTGTCCGCTCCAAAAAATTTTTTCACTAGCTGCGGAGACAAAAAAAGAGTCCACTCCAAAACGGCGAGGGGAGGGAGTCAAAATTCCCCAAACGGACACCTCTATTCGCTGGGAGAAGTCCGATGTCGCTTTGCATTCAAACCGGTCCTGCCCCGGCATGTCCCCGAAGACCCACGGGGTGACCGAATGTAACTTATTGTTACAATATAAAACAGTATTTATTCCAGAAAGAATAAAAGTAATTTCGAATTTTATCGTGGCTGTGATCCTTCTTCATGTGACCTATTCACTGAAGAACATTGAAGTAATAACAAGATTAACTCATAATTAAATAAAAAAATATAAAAAAATGTAAAATAGAGTTTAATAAACTAACTTAGATCAAATAATGTAAACAAATAAATTTAATGGTTTGGTACCTTTTAACTTTTACTGTGAGAAGTAAAGATTAGAAGCAAATTAGAAAGAAAAACAATGTAAAGGGATACATACAGTATATGTAATATAAAACCCTAAATGTATTTTTTTTTGTAAATCTATTCAAAATTTTTATACTGATTACTTTTCAGGAAGCCCTAGCATTTTCTGCTTCATTTACGAGTTTTAATCCTAGAGTTTTTTACTTATTTCTATTTTAGAATGAATCCTTACAAATAAATGTTTAATTTTATTACGCTTTGAAAAATATAATCAGTCTATTTTTAACTATGAAACTTACCCAAATAATTGCTGAACATAGCAGTATTACTGAAAAAAAAAACTTTATTTTGTTCAAAATTTTTATTTCAAACTTTACTAGGACTTTCTAAATATATTTGAAAGGGAAATGCCAAAAAGAGATTTTGACAGAAATACAAAAGATGAATATTGATTGAAGATGTTTGATGTCAACAAAACTCTAATAATTTGGGGAAGTTACCCAAATAACTACTCAACTAATAGGAATATAAGTGACATGGAATGCGGCAATAATTTCAAAAATCGATGTCTAGTGAAAAATATAAAAACATAAAATAACTTTCATTTTAAGTTTAAAATGGAAAGGTTAAACATTTGCGAAGGATTCTTAAATATACGATGAGGATAATAAATAGAAACGCTAAAAAGAGAACACATGACATGTTTGAAAAATAAAGTCTTAATTAATACTATTGATGATTAACTAATTTTAATAATTACCTTTATATGACTGAATAATTGTGTATCCGATTATTTTGTATTTTCTCATTTACGACAGACAGTTTGAAGTGTAAAATATAAAAATGCTAAAGATATATGAAGCACATAGAAGAAGTTTGGAATTTAACCTTTTCGCACCCGCAACATCTCCATAGCCAAGACCTGTGAGTCCCGGAATAGCCGGAACTATCGGAGAAAATATCCTTCCCCCATAGAAGTACGCAGTTAAGCTGCCCGAACGATGGCCGATTGGGGAGGACGCTGATCATCGGTATTAGAGTTTGTGGCATATTACCACTGTGTATGGATGTTCGTAGCCGTTGGTAATCGGCATTAAGAAGTAGATCCAGGTCTCATTAGCACGTTGCAAAAAAGTAGTCCATTTACTCTCCAAATCAAAGTTATACAGCAATAAAATACAATACGCATGTGTCTGAGGACTTTTTAACACTAGATTGCTCAAGGCAGTCATTTTGACTGTTTTTTAATTTCAATTAGAAAAGCAATTATGAAATATTATGACACAATGTCTTAAAATTTGGTGACTTTTACTATAACATATAAATCTGTTTATGAATAATTGTAGTTACTTCCACCATCCTTTATTTCCGTATATATATATATATATATATATATATATATATATATATATATATATGTGTGTGTGTGTGTGTGTGTGTGTGTGTGTGTGTGTGTGTGTGTGTTATACCTATATTGCCCAGAAGCAGTCATTTTGACTGCTTGGGAAATTTTAAATAATCAAAAGATTTTTATTCATTGAATTAAGTAAATTTCTTATATGACCTGTCCGGCTTTGTATTGAAATAACATTTTTTTTTCGATTACGATTTTTTTTCGGTAGTACTAGTTATTTGAATCTTTATAAAGTGTTGTTCTAACAAGTTGTTTATTTTATTTCTTTTGTGCCCTAATTTATGAAAAAAATGTCGAACAAAAATGAGTTATTGGAAAAGTTAACGAACATAAGTGAAGAGTGCTCCGATATAGAATCAAATGCAAGAAATTCTGAAATTTATTTCCAACGAATATAGAGTTGCAAGACAGAAAAATTTATCAGAACATGAAGACCCACAAAGATCAACTGCAACATCATCAAATGCAACCCATTCTCACAAACGTAAATTTTGTCAAGTACGACTTTGCCACAACAACAAAACAAATAATATATGTGAAAAATGTCAAAACTATGTTTGAGGAAGATGTACACATAAAAAGATTTCCACTTTCATTTGCATAAAATGTACAAATAATAATGCATAAATTATTTTTTTTAAATTAAAGTAAATTTTTTTATTGTTAATATTTACTAATAACTTGTTGTTTAATTGTAAATAATATAAGAAATATTAAAAATTAATTTTAAACAAATTTCTTTACATATTTGTTATTTTTTCACAATGCAGTCATTTTGACTGCTTTTGGGCAATATAGGTATACAAGAAATCTCGGGCAATCTAGTGTTAAATCTCTCTGTTAAACAAAGAGTATTTTGTATGTTTTATAATCAAAGAAGAATGATGGTTTAATTAATTATTAAACTATCAATTTTTATAAATAATAATTTTATAAACTAAAGCAAGTTAGAGTTTAAGTAGAGTTCGTGACAAGGCTTGTTCATACGGAATTAAAAAAGTTTTATAAAAATAAGTGTGGTTACTGTTAAGTATTTCCTATACAATAGCATGGATTTTATTGATTATTTTTATTACGGGAGCACCATATAGGAGGCTAATAATGATCTATAAGTATTATATACCTATAAAATATAATATTCATTGCCCTTATGACTTTTTAAAATTTTCCTGTTAAATAAAAATTATTTTGTATAATTTGTTATTAAAGAAGAATGATGCTTTAACAATCTTTAAACAACCAATTTTTCTAAATAATAATTTTATTAATTATAGCAAGTTAAAATTTAAGTTGAGTTCGTGACAGTCCTTTTACATATAAAATTAAAAAAAGTTTTAGAAAAGTAACTCGGGTGTCTGCTAAGTATTTACTATAAAATAACATGGATTTTATTAATTATTTTTATTATGGGATCACCATATAGGAGGCTGATAACGCTCTCTCTAAATATTATATACTAATAAAATATAATACTCATGTCCCTTATGACTTTTTAAAATTTTCCTGTTAAATAAAAATTATTTTGTATAATTTGTTATCAAAGAAGAATGATGCCTTAACAATCTTTAAACAATCAATTTTTATAAATAATAATTTTATTAACTATAGCAAGTTAAATTGTAAGTTGAGTTCGTAACAGCCTCTTTACAAATAAAATTAAAAAAGTTAAAAAAAAAAAACTCTTGTGTTGGTTAAGCATTTGCTATACAACACCATGGATTTATTTGATTATTTTTATTATGGGAGCACCATATAGGAGTCTAATAATGCTCTCTCTAAATACTATGTACCAATCCCCTATATAATAATAGCCTAAGTTATCTGTACGTCTGTCCTCGATTTTATGAAGCGGTTCGACCTGGAATGGATAGAGGCATCCATAATTAGCAAAATTCAAAGAGATTAATGTTTATCTTCTCCTAAACTATAGATTCGATTCTAAAATAAATTGGTATAAATAGGCTTCATATCACAGCGAAAAA
Source organism: Pardosa pseudoannulata (assembly GCA_032207245.1). NCBI lineage: Eukaryota > Metazoa > Arthropoda > Arachnida > Araneae > Lycosidae > Pardosa > Pardosa pseudoannulata. The sequence continues at coordinate 102,832,580 of CM063511.1, forward strand.
TACTGCATTCTTTAAAACGTTCGAAATCCACCCCTTCTCCTCTTTTCGAGCTTTTAATGCTATTATTTCAACTCCTATTTTCCCCGGTTAAGAGCAGGCGATTGAATTTATCAATTTATCCCACAGCAAATAGGAAAAAATAACATTTTTCTAGCATTATGACGTCATTTCTTTAACCATCTCATTGAGTCATTTCTTATTTTAAATTATTTAAATTATGCCTTATTTTCATACGTTTTATCATTGAACTTAGATATGACGTAAATAATTTTCTTTTATATTTGGCTTAAATAATAGGTTAGGTACATATGTGATAATTTTAAATTGAATCATCGATTAATTTTTGTTGCAAGATATTTCTCAGCCAAAATACAAACCATTTTTTATACCTGCCTCATAAAATACTTTATAATTTTGGAAAATTATAAATTTTACTGATCCCGTCATATGATGGGCTGTATGCTAGTTAAATATAATACTCATGTCCCTTTGGACTTTTTAAAATTTTCCTGTTAAATAAAAATTATTTTGTATAATTTGTTATCAAAGAAGAATGATGCCTTAACAATCTTTAAACAATCAATTTTTATAAATAATAATTTTTACCCCTTTACATAGAAAATTAAAAAAATTTTAAGAAATAATTCTAATGTATGTTAAGCATTTACTATACAACACTATGGATTTTGTTGATTATTTTTATTATGAGAGCACCATATAGGAATCTAATAATGCTCCCTGGGGTAACGTAAGTTTATAAATAGGATCCTCGTAATTAAGTAGCAGATACCAATTAGAACACATTCAGGCTTTGTCTTTTATAGTGACGAAGTTAATTAGCTTAAATAATTGTATAAAGAAGTTTATATGAGTTTAGTTCAATAATAAAGGGGAAATGTGTGGATACATGGACTATTACAGCGGAAAGGTATCTAATTTGGACACAAACAACAAAATATCCTCATAAATTGGATAAATTAAGAAAATAGTAATATATCCATTCCAATAGGGAGAAATGATTTTGTATTCAGTGCATTCTTAGATGTATAATGTTAGTAAAAACTCTTAATTGAAAGCTTCATGAATTTTTCTGGCGCTTATGGACTTTCTGAAATGCAGATATTATACAATATTTTCATATTCCCTAATATCTGTATTTGAAAATAATAAGCTCGTAGATATCTTGAAGGGAAAACCGGCATGGCAGACATTGCAATATAGATGGTGGATAGAAAACTTGCTTATAGAATGTATCAAATCCAGATCTTTAATACGAGTGTAGAACTAATAACATTGCCATTCGATCCCCAGAAACTGAGAAAAGAGTTGCTTATAATATTACATACATCTTTCTAATATACTCCTTCTGACACTTATATCAGAAAATATTTAAAAGTTTGTACGGATGCAATAAGAATTAGAAATTATCATAAATATATAAGATTTTACATCCAATATTTTCTTACTACCCAAATGTATAATATTAGTAAAATCGTAAGCTTACGGAATTTCTCTGTCGTTTAGAGACTTCGTGACATAAAAATCTTATGCAAAATAAAATTCTATTTGAGAATATAAAGCTGGAAACAATCTTGATGTGAAATCCGGCTAAGCAGACTTTACAATATAAACGGTTGAGAAGAAATATGAATGTACACGAACTCTAATACAGATCTTTAATAAGAGTCTATAATTAATAATACTGCCACTCTATTGCCAGAAATCGCATGGTGAATATCGCCGAGGAAGAGCTAATAACAAACTTCACATATCTGTTAAGCAGTATAAATGAAACTTGCAGCCATTACATTAAAGAATATTCAGATAGTAAAAGTGTCATAACTATTTCAGATTTTGCATACAGTGTCTTCTTGCTACGCAGATGTATAATATTAAAGACGTTGATGTATATAATATAAAAGGTTTTAATTGTAAGCTTACAGAATGTATCCATCATTTATACATTTGTTTACATAAAGGTATTGTTCATTATGAAAGTCATTTGATAAAAACAAAGCTTGCAACAATTTTGAAGTGAAAGAAGACTTTAAACAATGTAGTATAGACGGTCAAAAGAAAATATGCTATATAAGATATTTAATACAGATATTTTACAACTTTAATTAATCACATAGTTATTAGATTCCAAGAAACTACATACTTAATATCATCAAAAATGTACAAATAACATAATGTACATAACTCTTTCTTATAATAATGAAACTTGCAATTATTCAAGAATTTGTTCAGTTACAATAAGGAGCAGAAAAATACCATAAGAGATAAGTAATTACATTTCAGACTATCAGTCAAAGACTGTATTCTCTGGTTTTCCCATAATTTCCTAGACTACATTTTCTGAGAAATTGTTGTGAGAAAGGCAATTTGTGTTATTCCATGCTCGATTTAAATTCTTTACAATTATCAGTTTACTAAACTAATTAAATTTGCACTGGAAATACATTAAAATAAAAGTTTAAACGCTGTACTCAAGAATTTGAGAATAGAAAGACATCAAGTGGTGAGAAAAATATAAACGAAAACACATGAACCAGATTGTAAAATAAAAATTTCTATTTGATTTACTAATTCCTTTACAAAAGAATAGTAAATCAAATACAAATTCTTATTTAATAAAGCCTTTTAATAAAGGTATTTAATACAGGCTTATAATAAAGGATTTTTTCAATATGATTCTAAATTTAAAGAGTTTTTTTTTCATAAGGATAAGTGCATAAAAATAAAGAAATGATTCAAATGATCCAGCTACTGCTAAACTTCCAAATATTTCATCGTCTGTTCAGTTACATTAAGGAAAAGAAAAATATCATAAGAGATAAGTAATTACATTTCAGACTATCAGTCAAAGACTGTATCCTCTGGCTTTCTCATAATTTCCTAGACTACATTTTCTGAGAAATTGTTGTGAGAAAGGCAATTTGTGTTATTCTAGGCTGGATTTAAATTCTTTACAATTATCTGTTTACTAAACTAATAAACTTTGCACTGGAAATACACTAAAATAAAACTTTAAATACTTTACTCTACGATTTGAGAATATAAAGACATCAAATGGTGAGAAAAATATAAAGGGAAACATATGAACCACATTGTAAAATAAGAATTTCTATTTGATTTACTAATTCCTTTACATATTTTTTCAGTATGATTCTAAATTTTAAAAAAAATGATTATGTTATAAGGATGGTGAAGAAGAATAAGGAAGTATTCACATGGTACAGCTATTGCTAAATTTGCAATTATTTAAGAATCTGTTCAGTTACAATAAGGAGCAGAAAAATACCATAAGAGATAAGTAATTACATTTCAGACTATCAGTCAAAGACTGTATTATCCGATTTTCCCATAATTTCGTAGACTACATTTTCTGAGAAATTGTTGTGAGAAAGGCAATTTGTGTTATTCCAAGCTCGACTTAAATTCTTTACAATTATCAGTTTACTAAAGTAATTAACTTTACACTGGAAATACACTAAAATAAGAGTTTAAATGCTTTACTCTAGAATTTAAGAATAGAAAGACATCAGGTGGTGAGAAAAATATATAGGGAAACTCATGAACCAGATTGTAAAAAAAGAATTTCAATTTCATTTACAAATTCCTTCATGCTTTTTTCCAATATCATTCTAAATTTAAAAAAAATTTGTTATAAGGATCATGAATAAAAATAAAGGAATGATTCACATGGTACAGCCATTGCTAAACTTGCAATTATTTAAATGTTCGTTCAGTTACAGTAAGGAACAGAAAAATACCATAAGATATAAGTAATTACATTTCAGACTATCAGTCAAAGACTGTATTCTCTGGTTTTCCCACAATTTTTTAAAGTACATTTTCGGATAAATAGTTGTAAGAAAGGCAATTTGTGTTATTCCATGCTCTATTTAAATAATTTACAAATATCAGTTTACTAAACTAATTAACTTTGCACTCGAAATACACTAAAATAAAAGTTTAAATGCTTTCCTCTAAAATTTAAGAATAGAAATACATCAAGTGGTGAGAAAATTATAAAGAGAAATCATGAACCAGATTGTAAAATAATAATTTCTATTTGCTTTACTAATTTCTTTACAAAGGAATAATAAATCAAATAGAAATTCTTATTTAATAAAGGCTTATAATAAGGCTTTTTTCAATATTATTCTAAATTTAAAAGAGATATTTTGTCATAATGATAGTGAATAAAAATAAAGGAATGATTCCCATGATCCAGCTATTGCTAAACTTCCAAATATTTTAGTGTCTGTTCAATTAGATTAAGGAACAGAAAAATATAAGAGATAAGTAATTACATTTCAGACTATCAGTCAAAGACTATCCTCTGGCTTTCTCACAATTTCCTAGACTGCATTTTCCTATAAATTGTTGTGAGAAAGGCAATTTGTGTTATTCCATGCTGAATTTAAATTCTTTACAATTATCAGTTTACTAAACTAATTAACTTTGCACTGGAAATACATTAATATAAAAGTTTAAATGCTGTACTCAAGAATTTGAGATAAGAAAGACATCAAGTGGGGAGAAAAATATATACGAAAATTCATGAACCAGACTATAAAATAAGAATTTCTATTTGATTTAATAATTCCTGTACGTTTTTTTTTCAGTATGATTCTAAATTTAAAAAAAAAATTATATTTTGTTATAAGGATGGTGATTAAAAATAAAGGAATGATTCACATGATACAGCTATTGCTAAACTTATAATTATTTAAGTGTTTGTTTAGTTACATTAAGGAACAGAAAAATAACATAAGAGACAAGTTATTACATTTCAGACTATCATTCAAAGACTGTATTTCTCTGGCTTCACAACTTCCTAGACTGTATTTTGCGAGACATTGTTGTGAGAAAGTCAATTTGTGTTATACCATGCTGGATTCAAATTCTTTACAATTATCAGTTTACTAAACTAATTAACTTTGCACTAGAAATACACTAAAATAAAAGTTTAAACGCTTTCCTCTAAAATTTAAGAATAGAAAGACATCAAGTGGTGAGAAAAATATAAAGGGAAATCATGAACCAGATTGCAAAATAATAATTTCTATTTGATTTACTAATTTCTTTACAAAGGAATAGTAAATCAAATAGAAATTCTTATTTAATAAAGGCTTTTGATAAAGGTATTTAATAAAGGCTTATAATAAGGCTTTTTTCAATATGATTCTAAATTTAAAAGAGTTATTTTGTCATAAGGATAGTGAATAAAAATAAAGGAATGATTCCCATGATCCAGCTATCGCTAAACTTCCATATATTTTAGCATCTGTTCAATTAGATTAAGGAATAGAAAAATATAAGAGATAAGTAATTACATTTCAGACTATCAGTGAAGACTATCCTCTGGCTTTCTCACAATTTCCTAAACTGCATTTTCAGATAAATTGTTGTGACAAATGCAATTTGTGTTATTTCATGCTGAATTTAAATTCTTTACAAATATCAGTTTACTAAACTAATTAACTTTGCACTGGAAATACATTAAAATAAAAGTTTAAATGCTGTACTCAAGAATTTGAGATTCGAAAGACATCAAGTGGTGAGAAAAATATATACGAAAACACATGAACCAGATTGTAAAATAAAAATTTCTATTTGATTTACTAATTCCTTTACAAAGGAATAGTAAATCAAATAGATATTCTTATTTAATAAAGGCTTATAATAAAGGCTTTTTTCAATATGATTCTAAATTTAAAAGAGTTATTTTGTCATAAGGATAGTGAATAAAAATGAAGCAATGATTCCCATGATCCAGCTATTGCTAAACTTCCAAATATTTCAGCGTCTGTTCGGTTACATTAAGGAACAGAAAAATATCATGAAAGATAAGTAATTACATTTCAGACTATCAGTCCAATACTGTATTCTCTGGCTTTCTCACAACTTCCTAGACTGTATTTTCCAAGAAATTGTAGTGAGAAAAACAATTTGTGTTATACCATGCTAAATTTAATTTCTTTACAATTATCAGTTTATGAAACTAATTAACTTTGCCCTGGAAATACACTAAAATAAAAGTTTAAATGCTCAAGAATTTGAGAATAGAAAGACATCGAATCACGAGAAAAATCAAGAGGAAAACAGAGGAACCAGTTTGTATAAAAAGAATTTCTATTTACTAATTTATTTCATTTACTAATTTCTTTAAGCATTTTTTTTCGATATGATTTTAAATTAAAAAAATGATTTTGTTAAAAGGATCGTGAATAAAAATAATGGAATGATTTACTGGTCCTTGCCCAGTAAGCCTGGGTAAGTTAAAATAAAAAGAGCTTAATTATATAATTATTAAATAATTATTCAAATAAAAGGGCTTAATACACACGCACACACACACACACACACACACACACATATATATATATATATATATATATATACATATATATATATATATATATATATATATATATATATATATATATATATATATATATATATATATATATATATATATATATATATATATATATATATATATATATATATATATATATATATATATATATATATATATATATATATATATATATATATATATATATATATATATATATATATATATATATATATATATATATATATATATATATATGTATATATATATATATATATATATATATATATATATATATATATATATATATATATATATATATATATATATATATATATATATATATATATATATATATATATATATATATATATATATATATATATATATATATATATATATATATATATATATATATATATATATATATATATATATATATATATATATATATATATATATATATATATATATATATATATATATATATATAACCCTCCGAGGGGAACACACCGAGGAAAAATGTCTCAAAAAAAATACGCTTAAGTTTCATTGTGTCAGTGACCTAAGTGTTTATGATTTTTTTTACTTCACTCTTTATCGACTAGATTGGAATACAAGAAACCCACCCTCGTTACTGTCCCTTTACTTCCGGTTATAAATAGATGTATAAAAAGACATTATAGATTGTTAATTTTTAATCTACATAAAGCTCGCCAAGTCTCGAAGATCATCCCATAAGAAATAATGGGTTCTAAAAGTACAAATAAAAATATTCTTTAAGAGAATGATTTCTATCTCTTTTACGAAAGTCATCCAAGCTATTTAAGTGGTGCAATTAGAGATACATCTGTTACCGCGAACGAAAAACTTCGAAATATAGATTTATAAAGCCATGAAAAGCTATCAGCGTCTTTGTGCCTCAGGGAATAGGTGTGCAGTTCCTAAACAATCGACCTGACCCTCCTACCTCAAAACTCCATAAGAGAAAACACTGGCAGAAATTTACATTACATCCATTTTCGGAACGTTTTTGGAGGTCGAAAATTGTACGTGACAACCGCTTTGAAGACATCATCGCTTTGGCGGAATTGTACGTTCAAACCACTTAGAGGGATATATATATATATATATATATGTATATATATATATATATATATATATATATATATATATATATATATATATATATATATATATATATATATATATATATATATATATATATATATATATTAAGCTCCTTATATATATATTGAATTAAAAGCTATATCAACTATATGTGTAAATTATATCCGTAAACAAATGTGGAGATTTTGCATATATTTCCACAGACGGCTCTTTACGGAATATACTTACGGAATATACGGAATATTACGTCGGAAAGAATTCTCGACTCTGATAGATCAAAAGAACTAAATTTAAGAAGTAAATTTATGGTCACAAACCCTCATTACGGCAAAACTCCGAAAAAATCTAGGGAATTTCATATCTACAGTGAAAGGGTAAACCCTGCGTCTCTCTGCTTTTCCATCTTTTAATCATACTCTATACTACTAAGTCTACAGTTCAGGGCCTTAGGGGGTCTAACCAATTAAAATTTAGAGTGATCTAGCGGCCAATTTAGGATATTCTCTACAAATAGGGGATACCCGCAGTCACCTAATAAGCTTAAATTTTCACAACGTTTCATTTGTGTTTATGAGGACACTATGACTGAAAATCAAATAAGACTTCTTTATGTTTAGCATGCTTGGGTAAATTAAATAATATGACGTAATTCCCCAGTGTAATCGGTTGTAGAATATCTTCGCTGGTTACATGTATTTATTTACTTTTTCCCAGTAGTTTAAATTAATATTTTACTGGGTGTTGTAAGGTATTTACAACACATACAGCAGTGTTTCGTTTTTCAAAGGAGAAATACAGTAAAATATACTCTATTAAAAGAAAATACCTTATATTTAAACTAAAACATTTATTATATACATTACTTACAGATTAATATATGACAGGACTTTAATAATTTTGTTTGATTCATCAATATTTTTAAAATTGTATTCCTTAATTAAAATGTTATGAGAGCCAGGTAACAATCATGAATTATTAAGTCGGTTTACCTCTAGGAATTTACAGGGAAGCAGGAGAAGCTTTAGGCAGGTTGAACGTCTGAGCTGGAGGAAAGGTCATCACTTTGCTGAAGGGAAGTGCTGGCGTAACGGTCGTCACTCTGTCGGAATCAGGATGGGGCAAATATTGCTGGCCCGGGTTGTCTGACTTGCTGGATACACCCGTCCACTCTGAATTCCTAGCTCCACTCCTTTTCCAACTAATTTTCTACACCTTTACACCTCGGTTCAACGCCCCTTTTTTTCTCTTTTCCAATCAATTGTTGGTGAAATGTTCCCATCTGCATCCCCTTCGGGTGTGTAGGTGGGCTCATTAAAATGGCCCCTTTGGTTAAAATCGACATTTTTGCCTATCCCCTACCCCCATATCTCACGGCTGAATCCCTGTCTGGGCTTCACTGTTACATTTAAGCCACTCCATCAGCTATAACTCCTCCGCAGGGGTTCCCCATTAAAACTCGAAGTCCACAGCTGCGTCTATATTCTTCTTAGAAATTTAGTCTACAGCTGTGTATGCACCTTCGTGGGAAACTACATCAGTAGACTGGTAATTACTAAACTAAATAGCCTTTTTATTTAATTTGGTTTAGAGTGAAACGATCTCCTTTTTTGAAACAAGGGGGATAATGAGACCGGGACCTACTACTTACAGCCAGTTCGCTACGGCTACCAAAATCCATATCAGGATGGGATTCGACCACAAGAACTTCGGTTCCTCAAGACCAATAACCTAACCATTTACTGTTATTTTGACCTAAATAGCCTTTTGATCTAATATTTTTCAAGAATTTCAAAGAACTGTATGTTGTATTTCGTATTTCAATATGAATGAAAAAAAGTCATTGATAAATAACTGAATTTTGAATCGGAAAGTACAATGCCCCCTAAGGTATTGAATATTTACAAAACCTAGATCAGAAATATCAATACTCATCAACGCATTTGTTCTTTTATATTTATGTCTACATACATTTTCTCAGAACATAGCCATTTCCAATTTTATGGCCTTATAAAAAGCTGCGAAAGAAATAAATGCTTTATCGCAGAAAACATTTCCTTTCGCATGTTTATTATTTGAAATATCCGTGCCAATTTTAACGCTATATTTTAAATTTCATTTCTGGATTGGTTGCATTTATTTGGGGTGGAAAATATGAGAACCAATCCGAGTCTTCTAAAAATATCTACAAATGCAGTTGAGAAAGTTTGGAAATCAGAAGAATTGTTGTTACTGAGAAATATTCTCGTTACACTAGAATAAAAAAGTTTATATTATTTTACTTACCCATTGACCTGTGACTGCAAATACGAGAAAATTCCGGGTCATTTAGGAAACACATCAAATGATTACATGTTTTATGTTCAAATATTCCATCTAGGAAAAATGGTGATATCTATGGTAAAACATATAAAAGAAGATCGATTTTAACCAAACCTAAATAGTTTAATATTTTTTAACATTTAATACAAGCAAAACGGGGAAGTTTATAATAACTCATAACTGTGATATGTTTTATTACAAGACATACTTTTATTACCAAAGATTAATACTGTATTTTAAACATTTTTATAAAACAATATACGTAAATAGATTTAAAATACCTCCGGCATAACACTGATAAAAACAATTTTTTTATCATGTCACCCCTTGCCTGTGGAAAATATTTGAGATAAATGTACTAAAAATGTAAATGTTTTCTTTAATTTTGTAATTATTATCATCAAAATGTTATTGAGTTTAATTTAGGTTGGATAAATCCAAATTTGGCTAATTGTTATCATTAAAATGTTATTTAGTTGTTATTAAGGTTAAATAAATACAAAATTGGCTAATTATTATCATTAAAATGTTAGTGAGTTGTTATTTCGGTTTAATAATTCAAATCTTATCTAACTGTTATCATTAAAATAGTATTACATGGTTGTTTAGGTTGAATATATCCAAAATTGGCTAACATTTATCATGAAAATGTCATTTCGTTGTTATTAAGGTTGAATTAAACCAAAAATGCTAATTATTATCAAAATGTTATTTAGTTTTTATTTAGGTTGAATAAATTCAAAATGTCTTAATTATTATAATCCCAATGTTATTGCGTTGTTATAAATTTTGAATAAATCCAAAATTGGCTAGTATTTATCATCAAATTGTTCTTTCGTTTTTATTAAAGTTGAATAAAACCAAAATTGCTGTTTATTATCTCATAAAATGTTATTGAGTTGTTATTAGGGTTGAATAAAACCAAAATTGGATAGTTATTATAATCCCAATTTTATTGGGATTATAATAACTATCATATTATTATATTTTTTGGGATTATAATAACTATAATAACTGTAAAATGTTATTAATTTTTAATAAATCCAAAATTGGCGCTTTTCCGTTGCCTTAACTGAGTTCAGGCGTCACAGGCAAATGACTGATGTATTTTCATCTACAATCTTTTAAATTCTTACAGAGATCTTATCTCAAAATTCGGCAAAAAACTCTCGCATTATTGGATTTATTCAATTAATTTTGGATTTATTCAACCTAAATAACCAGGCAGTACCATTTTAGTGATAACTCATTAGTAACAACATGAATACAATAAATATAATTACTCTATTACCCTTTGTTTAGCAAAAGTTAATTGTTGCAGTCCTGGTGGACCCTTACACCATAGCAGTACAATACAAATAAAACAATTTTGTTATTGAAATCACCATTTAACTTTAATATATATTTTTAAAATTCCTTACAGTTAAATTGTGATTCATTAACAAAATTGATTTAAATACAAATATTTAAATGTTTTTTTATTAAAATTAGCCTAACATGACGGTTAAATGTCCCTTTAATACAAGAAAAATGCAGAAGTTTCTAATATTGTTCATAAAGCCATAACTGTGGTACACACTTATATGTAAGCCTAATTTTATTACCCCATTTTGTTGTATTTTCAACATTTTCACATAAAATATAAATAGATCGGTTTATAAATATAAGGAACAAAGCACTGCTATAATTTTTTTTACCCTGAAAAACTTTGGTGTAATTTTAACTACAATTTTTAAAAAATTCTGACAGATATTTTGCTTTTAATTTACACAAGTTATGTTTTATTTGACAAGGAGAGTATAATGTAATTATTTTATTATTCTTTGTATAGAAACTTTTGAATGTAGCATTCCTGACTGACCTTGAGACCATAGCCGTGCATTTCAGGATGAAATCAACTTTGAAATTTAATCGCATAGTGACTGTGTTGCATTATATTTCATACATAGTGAAAGTTAGATATCAGTTTCAAATTGCTAATTTCAAATTAAAATGCTAATTTGTATTAATAATATTCATTTCATTATTGTTTTGAGAATACTGAATTCAAAATATTGAAAAAGTAAACATTTTTCAAAAGATAAGAAAAAGAATGAAAACAAAGAAAAATGAAGCAATTGCGTATATTTGCTATAAATGCATCATAAAATATTACATGCTTAATAAGCGTTATTGAACCCTCTATTGCACAATTTATAATACATTAATTGTAGGTCTAGTGTTGAGAAATCCTGATAAGAGAACCTTATCGTACATAAGTTTTCTAATATTGAACACTTATTGAATACGAAAAATGTAACATATAATTAAAGATATTTCATACATATAGATATGCTTCATTTAATAACATATACTTTGCACCTCATTTATTTTATATTTATCTTCAGGGAAAAAAAGGTTTGAAAATTATGTTTTGGTTTCAATATAAAATTGCATCGATTTAAACATTAAATGAGACACATGTTTGAAATCAAAAACTTACTTTTTATAACAAATCGTGCACAGAAATATTTAATATTGTGCACACTTGTAAAAATCCTTAAAGTAAAAAAGTAGAACATAATATTTCAGACTAAACCAAAACAACCGTACTGTAATAACCACTTTTAAATATTTTAACGCCTTTTTTCGAATAAATACGAAGCTATTTAAGATCCATTTCAATACAGGTCGATTGTCTCGATTCCTAATGGTGTGGAATAAACTATTTAATGATATGTGTGTGCTTAACTGTGCATTAAATTATTTGCTGAAATAAATTTTTCACTCAATTTGTTATGCAGGCATATGCGTTCAAAACAAAATCGTTATTGGTAAATATATGTTACGGTTTTAGAAAAAGATAATGCATAATAGTCTCATTTTCGCAAGCAGAGGGACGATAAGCCCGTCAAAATTAAATCACTTGTCGTATGTTATCCATATCTGATTTAATCCGCTAAATGTTTAAAATCTAGTAACATCTGACTAAAAAATTATGTACTTTGATTTCATTTCTACGTGTAAAAATGCTTATATTAGTGCTTATAAGAAAATAATTCAAGTTCATCCTAATTTTACAAGGCAGGTAGAAGTAGTATTTCCTACTGTTTAAATTCAATTATAAATAACTAATAGTATATATGTCAACAGTGAGATTTGAGGCCACTCTTTTTGGTCACAGAATAAACCAGTGCTCTACCTATTCAGCCAGTGTTCGGACTTAAGGTAGGAAGGTTTAAAATGTCTCATAAAATTTTTTGTATAATTTTATATTGGTCTGTGATAGTCCTCAAGGAACTTCCGTAGCTAACCCCATGGTAAGGCAAGCATAAACTTTTTGGAACTGTATTGAAATAAAATAGGACGATAACTGCGAAATTAACGGATGTATTCAGTCAGTGCCATGTGCTTGTACTTGAGAGCCGACGGCTGCTCTATCTTTTACTGTTTCTTTGAAACTTGATGAACACTACAGGTCTTTCAAAACAGATAAACTTTCATTATGCACCAAGATACATTTACAAGGGATAAAACCTCTTACCACGGACGTGATGTCTCCAAACGAAAAAGATAAAACAAACTGCGGATTTTGAAGGCTAAAAAATCTTAATGCAACTATTCCTGTATTGTATAGAAATAATATAATTATCGAAGTTATAGTTATACAAATCACTGTGGTTGGTTGGTTTAAATTTGGAGTTTTGTATTAGTCCTAGGGACAAAACGTTGCAAAGATTAAAAGTTAGAGATAGGTAATGACTAAATATAGTGTTGTTTGTTGTTGTTTCTGATGTCACTTAGATAAACCAAGCACGATTGACCCACGGCTACTCGTATTAAGGCAAAGGGGTACGCCTTTCGTTTTAATGTGCACCGTTAAGTTGAAAGAACAACTTTGCTCAAGTAGATCCTTGTAATTTTGAAGCAGGAACCAAGCTGAATACAAATAGACTTAGCCTGCCACTCCCAGAGATATTGATTGAGTACATGGAGGACATTGTGACCACGAACATATTTTAAGTGCCCCAGTCATCTTTAATGAAAACAGCGGATCTTAGGTCGACTCAGGTTCCGAACCCGCACCCTCTCAGTTACGAGATCGTTGCCATCACCCACTGAATAAACGCGGCTCAAAGATAGTGGAACAGTTGGCAGACAAAATGAAAATATTCCACTCTTTTGGAAAAATAGTGACGGGTAAAAAACTAATTGAGATGTATAAATAGCGTTAGAATGCAAAGAATTTCGGACATTAAATAGAAAGTCTGTATAATTTAAGTTTTCTGCCAGGAATAAATACAAAACGTTGTGACAGAAATTCTAAAATTAGAGAAACAACTCTGATATTTTCAAGCAATGATACTTGAAGAAGATAGACATAACTGAGATTTCATAAATTTTCAATTTAGTGTTATGTCATTTTAAAGGAACACAAATTAAAGTATCAGTAAACCAATCAGTTCAAAATATTTTCTTAAAATCAAACAATGCATAAAAATTGTTTTATTATGAAATCTTTGTTAAACTTTTTAATTATCATTAATTATATTTTTCCTTATAACCTTATAATATGGCTAAGAAACAATCTCTAGATACTTTAAAGTTAATTTTCATAATTGATTTAAATTTAGAAGCAGTTTATATTATTAATTTGAAAATTAAATTTAGAAGATTCAAATATTTATGCAAGTTTAACATTCAGTAATAAAAATACTTTCTAATATTTCAATATTCATTTTATCAAAAAATAAATATCCATATCTTTAAAAGTTTGATTTAAAGAAAAAATGCAAGATACTATAGGAAATTAATATGCAAGGAACATTAACTTAATTAATTGAATTACTCAAATATTCATAACTTTCATGATTTTCTAAGGTTTGAAAACGCTTGTATGGTTCACCATCTTCTAAATATAGTATGTAAGCATACAACAGATAAAAGTTTTTTATTGCAACTAAATTAATACTCTGGGAAAATTTATTTCGTAAAAGAATATATACTATAGGCTCGTTGAGGTAAGATACTATCGGAAATTAATGTAAAAGGAACAGTAACTTAATTGAATTGCTCAAATATTCATAACTTCCATGATTTTCTAAGGTTTGAAAACGTTTGTATGGTTTACCAACTTCTAAATATAGTATGTAAGCATACAACAGATAAAAGTTTTTTATTGCAACTAAATTAATACTCTGGGAAAATTTATTTCGTTAAGGAATATATTTTATGTTAATAGTCCTAATGTTAAAGCTATTTGAATATCCTGATCTGGTCTGACCCAAATTATTCTGGATGATTTCAGTTCCACCGTACCAATTTTTTAATACCACATAACTCATTTATTGAAAGAACTATATTAAACATTTTCAATTGATATATTTTTCATGTGAATTACATTAATATTTTTTTCTCTTTTGCAATCAACCAAAATGCTTATTCATTTCTTTTTTTCAGGTGCTCCGCAATTTCAATCAAAATTCATTGTCTTGAGCACTCGCAGAGGAGAAAAATGCGTCATCGAATGTATCCCCAAGGGTGACCGTCCTATGTCTTTCACGTGGAGGAAAGGCGGTAAAATATTGGATGCTGTTAATGAACCAAGGTAATTAACATTAAGGGTCGTAAAACGTGATCGCTTGATAAAAGAGTCTAATTTATTCTTCACTTTCAGTTTAAATAGCATAATGAATTAAACATTCAATTAAGCGGTACTAAAAGGCATGACTAACAAAAAATAATGGTTTAGTGAGAGAAAAAAATATAGATATATTTAAGCTAAAATATTTTATACAAAAAAGTGGTTTATTTATAAAAATGTTTTTTAATGCATTTTATATGACATAGTCATTTGAGGTCACCCATTTTTACGCTACCGTTCGGATTCTTGGAAGAGTGATTTCCATATTTTACCACTATAATTTTTTACTTAATTTACATTAGTCTTTAGTGTGGTATATTGCAGATATGGTAATTGCTAAAAATTGTTTTTTGCGTTTATTCAATATTATTTAGGCTCTTTTTGATTTTTAGACCAATTTATTTATTTTTAAAACAAGTATCTTATTTTTTCCATATTTTCAAAACTTTCGTACCCGATCATTACTACTAAAAAAATAAAAATTTATAACATCAAAAATAAGTCAATAAAAATTATTACTATAATTAAATATTATTATTTAGGCCTTTATCTGATTTTTAAAACAGTTTATTTACTTTTAAAATTTATATTTTTATTTTTTCCACAATTTTTTAAAATTTTGTTTTTACTTACTTTCATTAAAAGTTTTTCGGCTTATTTTGTACGGATGTCACTGGCCAAGAAATATTTATGTTTTACTATCCCTAAACTTTCTACTCTCTAGTTTTGTGTTATGAACTCACGAATCAACCCTTCTATCTCTTTGCTCTTTTATGTGTTTATTTTTGCGCTCGTTGTCATTTTTGTTCTTACTGATAGAAGCCTCTGGATTAACGGGCTAGGCCCATAGAGTCCAGTTGCATCACCACCTTTGATACCTTTGATTGCAGATATGGTCCCTTTGGTTTACTTATAAGGGTTTCTAATAAGTTGTTCAGAGTAGTTTAATTTTTAGTTTTCATTATTTCTAATCGTGATAACAGCGTTAGAGTAATTCTTTCATTAATATATCTTTGTAGCTATGCCTTTATATTTTTTATGTATGTTTTAGTTTATTTTTTGTATCTATGCAGCTGGTTAATTTTTTCTATTGTTTGTGATAGTGTTTTATTTACTAGTTTTATAGATGTTTGTTATTCCAGATTTTCTTTAGTTTGTTTTTATTGTATATTTATAATAGTTTTTAATAAAGTTCAAAATTTTTGGGTAGTTTTTTTCTTTTTCTTTATAGCTCTACATAAAGTTATTTATTTATTTTTTTAAATAGACTTCCTATTATTTTACATGTTAATGATTCGTCTGTCATGGAAAATCATGGAAACTAATTTGTTTTATTTTTTTTGTGTTACATTATTGCCAGTTAAATGTTAAATTTCAATACAGTTACGGTTTTTGTTTCCTGTTGAAGTAGGGTAAGAGACCTCCTTCTAATTTTGATTGTTAGTAGTTTAGGTCTCTTCCCACTATTCGGTCTTAATGAAGCTATAAATCCTCAGAGGTTAATTTTGGTTGTGGTTGTTTCATTCACCTCTTTCTGCTATGCATACTAGATTTAGTTCCATTAAAAATAAATATAGAAATGCTAAGCAATCTCTTTATCCCATAATTTTTGCCATTGCAAATATTCTCAAAATAAGTTGCTGGTTTACACTTCCCCTCTTCGTCACATTTTTACCTATGCGGCACCAGTGTGGTAGGATGCAACAGATTCCAATACCAAAACCTTAACTTTTCTTCCAAATTTAATTCTTAGGAAAATTATTAATGATCCTTGGTATTTTAGAAATGAAAAATTCACGAAGAATTTAAAATTCTATCTTTAAAATTTTCTATTTCAAAATATATTTATAATTTTTTCACTAAATTCCATAAAAAGTTTTAATAATGAATGATTAATCTTGTCAATTAAGATACTACTGACGCCGTTTATAGGAAAAGGTCTTTGACCATTCTCGCCAAAGATACTTAATTTTTATGTTTTGATTTTATAAAAAATGGAAAAATTTACCTAAAAATATAAAAAATGTTTATAAAATGTGAGAAACAACTTAAAAATAATTAAAATTCATACTTGAAAACTTAAAGCTTCTAAGCTCCTCCTTTAACCACACCCCCTCAGGTTTCTGGTGCAAAGATTCCGGCGCCCCTCCTTAAACTACTAAAAACGCTGTAAAACCTACGGAAAAAAGGCCAGTTCCTAAACCTAAACATCAGAATATTCCTAAAAATCTTCCTAATTATTTCACCATAAGGCATCGTGTTCATAAAATTATTCCAACTCAGGAAAAATCAAAAACTGAAAAAGCCAGTGGTCCATCCTACATTCTGGAGTTACACTATTCATCAAGAAATTATGCAAGAGTTCAACATTTCAGACATTTTGGGGATGTTTCGTAATATCTCATATGTCATGAAATTCTGATCCGATACATTCACCAAAAATTTTTGAGATATCTGAAGTAATTTCTAACGTTTTGATGTACCATATAGGTGACCGGTTCCTCGTATAGTTGTCAAGATATCGGATGTGCTACCAAAGCTATTGACAGTGACGTGGTAATTCAGAAAGAATTTTCTGGTTTGTTTTATCAAGTGCATGGGTAAATATGTTATGCGGATGTCAAACGAAAGCAATAATTTGAAAAACATTACTTTATGTAGAATAAATAGGATGTGTTTTGTTGAACTACGTTATCGCACTCGAGGGAAAAAGAGCATTGCTGACAGGGATATATCGAAAGAGCGAGAATTTTAATATTTTTATCGTGATACTTGAATTATATCATTATTTCATGTATTAAGTCAATAGTTGATATATTGATAGAAGATCCAGCCCTAAATATAATATTTATTCCAATTTAGTTATTTCTTCAGTAAAAATTGCACCTTCAAATAGAAATGTCATTATATTAAAACATGGATTAGCATAGATACCATGGATTCATTACTTTAATATTTATAACAACTTTATTGCTGATTTCAAAGTATGTAATTGATTTAAGTATAAAAATGTTTATAAAAATTTCAGATTATATCAGAAAAAAATATAAGATTAAAAATACTTTTAGAAAGTTAAAGAAATATTATTTTCAAAATAATAATGACTATAAAATTCTCAATTAAGATAAAATAGAAAAATATTTACATGTTAACTGCATAGATAAATACAGCTTATCATTTGTAAATGTGACAATTTTACTAGATTAAAGTCTAAAATATAAGTTTCAAATTCGGCTTTTGCTAGGAAAATGTCAGAGAAAATTTCTTTTTAAGGCTCGTGAATAGAGAGTGTCATCTAATCATGTTTGCTAAAATCTCAGGAATGGAGTAAAAGGAGGCAGTACAGAGTATCTAAGATGGATTATATTATGTTTAAAGAGTACTGGATACTCTCTTGGGGTGAAAATAAAAATACTTTATTTGCTTATTGTTAGTTTGATAATTTTTAAATTACATATGGACGCGAATAGCTTTCTTTCTATAATAAAAGGAATGTGTATTAGTTTCTTGAAATAAATACATCATTCAATTGAAATTTTGAGGAGAATCTGTTCCTTTTAAATACTTTTGAAAATTTGAAATTTTCAGTGTAATTAAATTATAGTTATTTTGGAATTTATATTTTATAATTTAATTTGAAATATATAATTTGAATTTTATAATAAAGTTTCTTGGAACTGCTCATTTAGTAATTATTTTAAATTTTACAAATTTCTAAGTTTTAAATATATTTAAAAATATTTATATCTATGTTTTGCATCAATAATTTTAACCTGTTATAACCTGAGGAATATATTTGAGAAAAAAAATGAAAACTGGATTTTTTTTCTCTTTAATGTTATTCATTATTATCATCCAAAATGTTAGAAATAGATTATTTTTCAAAAAAAAAAAAAAAATTAATGAAATAACTACTATTGAATTCAATGTAGATGGGAAATGTGGATTACAATAATTTGATGGATTACAATAATTATTTCCTCAAATTACAGCAAAGTAAATCAAAAAAATCTACTTGAAATTGTGGTACATAAGTATAAGGTATAAGCAACTAAAGACACAGATTTAAAATATTTCAGACATATGCACTGGAAGCAGAACAATAATGTAAGATATTAAAATTAAAATAATTTTCTATACTTTGATCATGTTTGGAGTACGGTATACTTTTAAATAACATGTAAGTGACAAGGGACTTTGAAGCTCTGATTTTTGTCTAATATATTAAACTTTTAACAGCCTTCTTATTTATAGCGTAAATAATACCCTGACAAAAACATATGTTAAAATCTACTAAATTAATTTTTTGATTAAATACAAATATTTTCAGAAAAAATCGAGTTCTACAACAAAATTTCTTATGAATATTCCAATTAATGACAAATTAGTCAATTTATTTATTTATTTTAGTGTATCAGTAGTATTTGTGTAAAAGAAAATTTAGACGTCGATTTTTAGTTACGTTGAAATTAAATTCAAAGAAAGCAATTATTCTACATTGTACAACTAATTTCTTACTAATTTTACTAATTTCTTTCGGCTATTCAGTCAAGTATATCTGTAACTCAAAAAATACCTTAACATAAAAAAGAAATCTCGTTGTATTTACATTATTCCACACTTTTAGAGACATTGTGTATAAAGTAAATTACCCTATAGAATTCAGAATTTACTAACATTAAAATTCATCAAAAGTTTAAGCTCTAAATTCATTAAAAGGGAACAAATGATTTTTTCACTTTGAAATAAAAATGTATGATAGAATCATGTTTTAGTAAAGTAAAATAATCATTCAGGTTAAAAAAAAATCCTTAGGAATTTCATCCCTAGCAGACATTTTTCGGAAAGAAATCGAATCCTAATCTTATAGCATGATTTTGAAAACACCTTACTAATTAAATTATTTCATAGTATGTTATCAAAATTTGGTATCTTAAAACAAAATATGTATCTAAGCTAGAAATATTTTATTTGTATACAAAACCATAAAAACCGGAGTATTGGTCAAAATTTTTGCTATAAATTCGGTTGAGGAAAGATAGGCTAAAAACAAGAATAAAATACATCTTGCTATACGATATTATATGAATAAAAGAACAGCTACTTTACACCATATAAATCAAGATAAGAGAAATTTTGAAAATAACAATATTTACTCCTTCTGAGGTATTTTATTCTCGTGCCCTCAGATCAGAGTATCCAACACGAGAGGTTGAGACTATTGGCAATGGAGACCCTAAAACTTTTTCATAAAAATATTTTATGCCATTAATATCTATAAATAAATAAAACTTTATCGTAAGAATAAATATTTCATTTAATGAATACTTGTTTTTATATTTCATACATTTTTGTACATATATATAAATTCTTATACAAAAGAAATATTCTAAAAATGGCGCTTTTACAAACGCTCTGTATTGGCAATGCACAGAACAACTTTGAGCTACATGAAACGTTATGGTAATTTCCAGCTTCATGGAACATGCAAATTGTTAAAGAGTTTGGCTTTCATAAGAAACAGAAGTGCAGAATATTGATTGCTGGTTATTGAAAGATAATTGGAAGTTCGTAGTAAATAAATTAACATAGTTAATAGCGTTGCATGAAATTGTTCTATTCATCGGAGATGATACTAGTTAATTTTTTTTCCCTGCGCAGTAGTGGTATTTCGGAACAAGATGCAATTAGCATTACTGAATAGCAAAGGTCATTCCCTTTCCCGGACTTAGAATAACAATAAATAACCACACCCCTCTCAGTAAATTTTGAAGCATTATATGAAGTTTAATTAGTAAAAAATTACATGTTTGGCATGTTATAGCAGAATCTTGCTATTATTATGTTAATTGTGGTTTCAGTATTTTTTGTGTAATAAAGTTAAGATTCTTTAACCATTTCATGTCCAAGTCATTTCTGCCGATTACATATTGGTGAATATATCTTAAGTAACTCTAAGTTATCATGGGCTGCATAAAATAAAATAAATACGAGCTTCCGAACTTTAATAATGGCAACTATTTATTTACATGGATACAAAAGTGATTCATTTCACCATGTTTTACAGTCCTTCAATAACGTCACCAGCATTGCGTATAACCCGTTTCCAGCAATGTGGAAGTCGTAGAACACATAATTCGAATGGACAGGTCTATTGCCGCAAGAATCTCTGCTGAAGCGAATACCACAAAGTAGTTTTTTCATCATAGGAATTAAGACAAAATCACAAGGGCTTAGATCTGGGGAGTATGGTAGATGGTAAAGTACTTAGCCCCATCGATAGAACAAATCAGTCACAGCTTGATCTGTATGTGGCAGAGAATTGTCATGTAGAATATAGTGGCGTACTGCAGAAAGTGCAGAATTTTTACAACAGTGTTGCAACTATTAAGGTTCCAACCCTCGTATGAAGTTAACAACACTGAATACAACGGAACGCGCTGTGTGTGATGAGCTATCGTTTTAAACATGTTAGGATGCCATTTATGGAAAACAAAAACCTTTGTGAAAAAAGATTTTGTTATTACATGTAAAAAAATAACTTTAAAATTGAGTTTTATAATAGACAACGAAATTCGTCATGATTTAAGTCTATGTACCTGCCGAAAAGGTAAATTTATGCGCGTTTTTCAAAAAATCTCAAAGTGTTGATCCAATTAGAAATTTATTAAATTATAAAAATTACTTGAAAATTTCGTAGGTTCTTTATAAGATTGCACTCTTCCTACTATCAAAAAGGAACACTTGTTCTAATAGTTATAGAATTATAATCTATACTTGTTCTAAATGTTATATCTAAATCTAAAGAATAGAAGCTATATTTTATATATATAATTATAGAAGCTATATTTTAACCGTATGTAAAGGCATTTAAAAGGAACAGTGTAAAAGTATTATATCTATTACATATTACAAAGATGCAAGAAAAGGAAAAATCAAGGAGGTGTAGAAGCATAAAGTTTGGAAACTGTTTCCTTAGGTGATTATTAAAGGTTTAAATGACATCCCTGCATGAAAATGGTTCATCTTTGAAACTCCCAAATGAAAAAAATATTACTTTTAAATTGGAAGTGGAACCATATTAAAAGCAATTTTATACCTGATGTTCTTGATTTTAAAGTTTTTCGCAATTTAACAAGAAAGATTTGCAAACCAAATTACCTATTAATTTTTTATCAAAAAGCTAGTTACTTTTAAATGTGAGCATTTCATATCTAAACCTATCTTTAAAAACTAAGATGGTGAAGGAATACATCTTATAATGATATAAATTTTGACAGTAAAGAGATCAGTTTCTTGACATTTACAAATAATTTTATAGTAAAACTAGCACATAATGTAAACTTACAAAAGTTAAAACATATTTGCCTCAAAAGCAGGGCCGTAGCCAGAAATTATTTTCGGAGGGGGACCAAGGGAGAAGACATCTTTATTTGTGAATGGTACTTCAATTGATGAAAGGGAAAGCACTAAATTTCTGAAATACAGTGCTGTATTTCCGGCTAGCGGAAAGGGAAGACTTTTATGGTCTGAGCGGTTTTTTTTAAAGATAATAACTGTTTATATTCATGAACAGTTAGGCAGATAGCACACACATACACAAACGTGGGACATTATCTACAAAATGGTCTTTCAAAATTTCGTGGGAGGACCAGTCCCCCAAATCCCCCCCTGCCTACGGCCTTGCTCAAAAGTATTTGACGGTGGTGTCCAACCTGCTGCCCGAGATCCACATGCGGCTTTTTGATGGATTAATTGTGGCTCTCGATAAATGCACTCGGGTTCCCTTTTCACTTTTGTGTTATTCTATTTCAAAAAATTATTATAACTGATGGAGCTCCGGCAATGCTGGGTAAAAAATCAGTCTTGTTGGGCTTAAGAGATAATTGTTAAATTCCACAATTCATAACGATTCACTGCATAATTCACCAAGAACATCTCGTTACAAAATATTTAATATATCCTGATGTTATGAAAATAGTGTAACACATTGTAAATTACATTCGTACCAATGCAAAAAATCATCGACAATTCAAAAATTTCCTTGAAAAATTAAAGAACGAAGAACTTCAAAATGACAATAAATATAATTTCTGTAAAAAAAATTAATACCTTTTTCGCACACCAATAAAATTATATTCTAAATTATATTATATTCTAAACAGAGCTGGAATATTTATTATACATTGTATAAAAACGAAATTGCATAAATATTGTAAGAAATAATAGGTTATAAAAATCTATTTATTAGTGATATTAGTCAGTCTGCATTAGAGTATTTACTAGTTATAAACGATTATATAGGTCGTAACATACATCTGATATGAACATATTCAGTAGTTGCGTATAGCAAACTAATCTAGTTACAATTGTAATTAACTTGGTGTAATGTAAATATATATAGCATAATTAACTCAAAATGGATTATCAATATGCTAAAGCTCATTACCAAATGTGATTTTCTATTGTGATACCGCTTGAAATTACCAAAATACAAGATTTGAACAGTTTTTTTTATAGATTATTAACAATGAATTATTCGATTGAAAAATTTAAAATAACTCATGTGAAGAGACTATTCCTAAACATCCATTCTCCACATATTTTATTACACTTCATTTAAACTCATTACGTTAAAATATGAGGTACAATTCAATTATTAGATAAAGTGGACAGTAATAATATTGATGAAATATTAGTTTCTGCCAACATTATAAATACACATAATTTTAATTCAGCAATAAATAGAATTTGTTTCAACAATGGACAGTATATATTAACTGAGCAGTGATTAAAGTTTAACTACTGTCATTTGACACAGACGGTTAGAAATAATAACCGTTACATTAAGTTTTTCTTTTTTTGTTATATAGAATGCGACCTAAATTCTATATTGAAGGTGCTCAATTAGATGTTATAACAATCCTAAATACGGAAATTCAATATTGTATGGCCAAACGTTTTTATATCATAAGATGTAAGTACGAATAGACACCACAATGGAATTAATCACAATGTACTCTGAATATTCTAAAAAAGTGCTTTTTTCCATATACCTGTAAGTACTAACGTAATCTGAAACTTGTGAAAATATATTCAGGCATAGTCAAAATTAATATTTCCATGCAAATCTAAAGAATTTTCTGGTGATTAAAATACAATCTTTACTTTATTTAATAACATACACACACACACACACACACACACACACACACACACATATATATATATATATATATATATATATATATATAT
>CM063511.1:102862277-102864777 GCA_032207245.1 Pardosa pseudoannulata
TTAAAACCTTAAAAAAATCTTACATTTATCTTTCTCCTTCTTTTGCTGAACTATTTATTTACTACTTGAAATTAAGTGTTCTAGAAGCTTTGAGAAACGGAAATAAAGCAAAAAATGTTCATGGGATTCTTTCATTACATAACTGAGATTAACTCAAATTTATTCATGAACATAATTATGGGGACAATATATAGTCCTAAAGATTCATTTGTATGATATCGTAAATCTTTAAACAGGATTAATGTGTATTCTCAGAAGATGGTGTCTAGAATATATTAACATTTAAGTAACAATACAATCATACTTTAGAGTAGATTTTTCGACCTTTTACTAATGAGCTTTTTCTTTTAGAGTGGCAACATAATATTGTCAAACTCTAAAAATCAGGAATGTATTTTAATCGCTTTTCAAAGCTTTTTTCTTCTTTGATTTTCCATGGGATAACATTTTTCTCAGTGCTAAATAATTTTTTTTTTTAAATTTCCATTTTTATATTTAAATTCCCAAATTTATGTAAGCATATAAAAGTAAAATTTAAAAATATATAATAAATCTCTTTAATAAAAATTATTTTTAGTAAAAAATATATTTTCATAGAGCATGTACATATAGGGCTGACATAAAAAATTTTGGTACCGCCATAATCTGTCAAACGTTTTTAAGAGTACTTTAAAACAATAAAAAAACTTTTGTATTTAGCTATCTCTTTCTTTCTCTTAAATATTTATTTTCTACTCGGAATTTCTCGATGTTCCGATAGCTTTTTGAAATGGAAACGAAAGGAAAAAAGAAGGTTAATGTGAATCTTTTATTTCATAACTGAGATTAGCGTATATTTATTCGGGAATAACAGTATAGTGCATAGCAACAGTCTTACAAAGTTATCTGCATGATCTTATAAATTTGTTAGTAGCATTAATGGTTATTGACGTTTAGAATATATTATTGTGTAAGTGATAATTCAGCCATATTTTAGAGTAAATATTTCATTCCTTTGCAAGTACACTTTTTGTAAGACAGGTGAAATAATATTTTCAACTAAAAAAAAGCAGGAATGCAGTTTAATCGTTCTGCAAAGCTTCTACCTTCTCTCATGTTCTAAGGGTTAATTTTTTTCCCCAGATGTAACGAATTTTGAAATTTTTATTTTTAAATTCCAAATTTGCGTAACTATTTAAAAATTGAATTAAAAATATGTAGTTCTTTTTAAGGAAAATGTACATATAGGGATGATATGGAAATTTTCGGTAGCGCCATAATCTCTTAAACGTGTCTAAGATTATTTTAAAACCTTAAAAACTCTTACTTTTACACTTCTTACTTTTAGTTTTCTCATTTTTTTCTGAACTATTTATTTACTACTCGAAATTAAGTGTTCTAGAAGCTGTGAGAATAAAGCAAAAAATGTTCATGGGATTATTTCATTACATAACAGAGATTAGCTCAAATTTATTCAGGAATAAAATTATGGTGACAATATAACGATTCATATGTCAAGGTCAAGGTCAAGGTAATAGGGTTAAACGGAGTACCTAGCGAAGTGGAGCGTCTTCACTTTAACCTCCGAACGTAAGTGGATCAAAACATAAATTTAGGCCTCTAGGCAAAGAGTAATCCAAACAAAAATTTAATACACTCCAGCTCACAGGAGAGCGAGGAGGTGAGAACGTTCTCATAAAAAATTATGAGTAACCAACGCGTTGTCTAATTAAAGGATAATTAGACTGTAACCTTGACAATGACCAATTGGGATGGTAAACAGCATTACACAGATTCTACAACATGATGCTCAAAAATTTACATAGTAAGGAAAAACAATAAACAAAAATAGGGACTATAAAATTTGCAACTTGGTACAACAAATAAAAATTAGCAAAAGTGACAGCACTAACAAAAAGATATGTTTTTGGTTTTTATAAAATTTTAAATTTTTTATTAAGCATTTTTTCAGTTTTTTTTAAATATTTTTTATAACATAAAACAAGACGATACATTACAATAACAAGAAAAAGCTAGAGCAAAGTAGCGGAATGATATGAAATTGGAATTTCCAAAAAGTTGGAAAAATTAAGTAAAATAAGCCAAAAATAGAGAAAACGGTACTTCACAAATAAATAATAGAAGAAAACAATTTAAAAAGGTTAAAAATACAAAAATCGGGAATATTGAAAAATTTGCCGGTTGTAGTCGTCGCCAGGGATCGAACCATCAACAACAGGAAAGTGCGAAAATGAGCGGACACGCTACCGAATGTGCCACTCGGACATGAAAGAATGCGTGAAAAAAGCAAAGTTGAAAGACAACAAAAATGCATTATTCTCCTCTCCTTCACTTAGAAGGAGGAAGAGCCATGTCAGGAAGATATAATAAAGCTCTAGTCCTCTTTGCCGAGCTAGGAACAGCAGGATTATACACAGGAAGGTTGTGAAGTACAGGATTCTGAAAAAAATCAATGCTACGGTGAAAGCGCAGCGCAAGTCTTTTGAACTCAGGTAGAGAT
>CM063511.1:102872277-102874777 GCA_032207245.1 Pardosa pseudoannulata
AGACTTTTATGTGATCATGCTGAAGAAAGCACTGACATAAGACTGGATACTTTGCGATCCCTTTATAAAATTCCTTTATTTTCTTCATTACGTAATGGTGTAGATACTGTTAGTCATTATATTTTAATCAATCACCGCGCATTTATTTAGCTGTGATAATGTCCTTCTCGAGAGTGAGTATTCATAGACATAACCCTAGATATGAACTAGTGGTGTAACACTAATGAGGAATTTGCACATGTGGGGGATTCGAACAACTTAGTGTTTTTCTGATAATTTCAGACTCGTAGATTCCAAAAATGTTCTAGAAAAATGTAAAAAACTGGGTCCATCATTTAAAAAATTAATTTTAAAGTTAATTTTAAAATCATGTGACATCAAAACGCTCCGCGATTGGTTGTGATGTCATCGTTCATGTAGACCAATATTTTTGTATTGCTTTTATGCGCGCACTTTTTTCCGATTTTGTTTTTGCAAGTTCCTGAAATTTTCTAGCTATCAAAATTTATTTTTATTTAAACCTGAAGGTTTATTTTATCGATCTAGATAGCTTAGTTATCTCAATTTGTCATAAATGTCTCTTCTACCTGGATTTACCAAAGGACAGTCAGATAACCTTTTGAAAAGTAACAGTATGTCAATATTTTCGTTCTTCGAAAAAAAACCCGGATTTTATGGGAGCAGAAATACGGGGAATTAAAACCCAAAGGTATGTAAAATCAGTTATATATTTATCCAATTTTACTTAACATGTATTAATATTTTATTCATTCTAATCACAGATCTTCTATTTGTAGATATAGACAAGTCAAATAAATATACATATATCATACACACACATTTGTAGTAGCATCGCTTTTTATAAATAGAGATAGATGTAATATATTTAAATAAAAATTAGAGAAGGTATTTATTGTGAGACCGGGACCTTTAGCCTTCGTGCCAAAGATCCTTAATAATGTGTACTGTTAAAATAAAAAAATCTACCAAAAAATTATTAAAAATATATAAAAATGTAAGAAAAAAGTTTAAAAATGTTGAAAAATGGCCATACATCACTTTTTGTACTGTAAATTATTTTTATTATTCCATGTGTATTGCTCTTCAACCTCCATACTGTTTTATTTTTCTGCTCTCCTGTTGAGGGTGGGCCGAATGGTTAGGGTGCTGGCCTTCGGAACCAGAGTTCGCGGGTTCGAATCCCACTATGGCATGGATGTTCGTAGCCGTTCGGAATTGGCTTTAAGCAGTAGGTCCCGGTCTCATTAGCCCTCGTGTTGCAAAAAGTAGACCGTAGCGTTCCAAAAAACCAAACCAAACCTGTTGAGGGTGGAGCGTAATATTTATATCCACGTATCGTTTTTTTCACTTCAACAAATACTTTATTTTGCCTTTCCCCAGCGTGGGCGTGTTGCATGGTGGTTAAGTACACCTGCTGCTTAGCATCATCGTTCTCCTCGGGTGCATGGTTCTATCCTCGACGGTACATAAAACTCAAGAACTTAAATTTTAATTATTAAAAATTGTTTTTTACTGTTTATTTGTTATTCTTTAGGCCTTTTTCGGATTTTTAATGCAATTCAATTATTTTTAAAACATTTATTTTTTATTTTTTCAAAATTTTCAATTTTTTTTATTTTGATTATTTTTAATTCATTATTTTTTGTTTATTTTGTATGGATGTCACTGGCCGCAAAAATAGTTTATGCTTTTCTATCGCTAAACTCTCTATTCTCGAGTTATTGTGCTATGAACTCACGAATCCACCCTTCTATTTCTGTGCTCTTTTATGTGTTTATTTTTCGCTCGTTGTCATTTTTGTGCTTATTGACAGAAGCCTCTGAAATGAAAGCCTTTAACCTTCGTCTTTCAAAAAGTAGACCGTAGCGTCTCCTCGGGTGCATGGTTCTATCCTCGACGGTACATAAAACTCAAGAACTTAAATTTTAATTATTAAAAATTGTTTTTTACTGTTTATTTGTTATTCTTTAGGCCTTTTTCGGATTTTTAATGCAATTCAATTATTTTTAAAACATTTATTTTTTATTTTTTCAAAATTTTCAATTTTTTTTATTTTGATTATTTTTAATTCATTATTTTTTGTTTATTTTGTATGGATGTCACTGGCCGCAAAAATAGTTTATGCTTTTCTATCGCTAAACTCTCTATTCTCGAGTTATTGTGCTATGAACTCACGAATCCACCCTTCTATTTCTGTGCTCTTTTATGTGTTTATTTTTCGCTCGTTGTCATTTTTGTGCTTATTGACAGAAGCCTCTGAAATGAAAGCCTTTAACCTTCGTCTTTCAAAAAGTAGACCGTAGCGCTACAAAACCAAACCAATTCTTAAGTATTTTAAATTTGATGAAAAGAAATTTAAAATCTTGAAAAGGCCTTACTTAATTATTTATGCTTTTTAAAATAGCAATACAATTTTATTGTCTTTAATGTTAATGTTAAATTAAATGTATAAAGTTTCTGAAATTAAATTTAATTTTTA
>CM063511.1:102882277-102914777 GCA_032207245.1 Pardosa pseudoannulata
TTGTCTTGTACCAAGTTGAAGAATGCTAAGATTTTGTTTTTCTGAAAAGTATTACTTAAAGTATTGTGTTTATATAAATGATGTAACTTTTAATTAATCCATTTTCAATGATATTACAAATTAAATTAAATACAAATAGATATATTGTACTATACTATATCACAAGATTTTGTAAAGAAAAAGAGAATGTAAGTTATCAGCAAGATTCAGATATTTATTGTAAAACATCACTCTTTCAATATTTTTCATTCATTTTTTATTTTTTATGACCGATATTTTTCGAGCCTTCAGGTATTAAATATAAAATAATGAAGCACTATTGTTAGGAAACAAGAAGTTACAATACAAAACCTTTGCTGTCAGAACGAAAAGACTGATAAAAGAGAGGAAATGATTTCAGCGATCTTCATCTTTATGCCGTTTGGACGTGTGAGGTTTGCAATTCCTTTTCCTCCATATAAGGCAGTTAAAGTAGCCAGTTTTCTTTTGACCCCTCATTCCATGTTTGCGATATTGACTGACCTCATAATCTTAGTAGTTCAATAGCCAAGCTGATTTGACAATTCATAAATAAGGATTTTTCAATCTTAATTGTGATTAAAGTAAATTATTGTCAAATCTAAAGTTTTCCTTGTGTTTCTCAATAGACCTGTTATCAGCTTTGCATTTTCTATGTTATGTGATTGCGTTTTATTATCCTTTTTATTCCTCTTCCACAACATGGTATAATAATGGGAAATACAATTTCTTATGTTATATACTCTACTTTTTAATAATTTCTACTTCTTAAGCACCAGGATTATTGGGCAGAGATTTCCTCTTATCTTCAAGGTCAGGGGTCAAAGCTGCGGTCGCTCCTTGTCATTTTTGTGCTTACTGACAGAAGCCTCTGGATTGAAGGACTCGGCCCATATGGTCCAGTTGCCACACCCCCTTTAAAGCATTTAAATGACGACTAAATGATCCCATGAACTAGCTCCACATGAATAAGGATAAACAACACTTTCTTAGTTACAAAGTATTTACAAAGAAAAGATTCGTTTCAAGTATACATTGTGAAATAATAATGTGTGTACAATAATATAAATTTGCACTTATAGAGTTAACTGTAAAAATAAGAATAGAAGTAGTCTTGATGTGTAAGTTTCGCTTTTAGTTAAAAAAAGAGTTTTCTTCTAATTGTAATTTGACATGTTATTTAAAATACATAATTTTAACTAGATCTAGATTAATGGACTATCTTTTGTTACATTTCTCGTATTTGATTTTGGAAGTCTATACTTAGTCTATATTGAAATTTGGAAAAACCTATTCCAGTACGTAGTATGCGGTAATAGGTGACATAAAAATATTATAAATGAATCTTTAAATTTATGTATATAAATTATAATTTCGTGAGATCAACATTTTGTTTCTGTCACATAGTTTATATTTTACACTATAATATGAGTAAAATGTTATTATACATCACAGTGTTCATATTTTAAGAAGCAAAATGTCACCTTAAAATTGTTGGTTACCAGCCTAATCGGATTTCTCTGTTAAACTATGGAATATATTGTTCTATTTATGAATGGTTTGCATTTACGATATTTAAAAAACATTTTTTACGGGATAGAGTAGAAAAAAATTGCAGAATATTACATAATAAGATGAATTATTAAAGTCATTTTTTTCCTCCGAGATGCTTTATGTCTTTATGAAAAAGCATTGTTTTTATTTCCTAAGATTGCTATAATAAAATATGAGTATGGAATCAGATTAAAATACAGTTAAATACTTTTTTTAATCTTAAGATTTTAATATAAGTTTTTGGGAAAAAGTTTTACAATAACTTTTAGAATTCAAACAAACTAATTGGTAAGAGTAGAGGAGGATTAGGTAAGAGTAGGCATTCAGTTCGGCGAAATATGGCTAAAATTTTGATTCTCCTATTTTATTCGGAATATGAAGTGAGGACCAAATGTTGATTCATAACACAATTTAAAATAACCTGTTTTTGTTTTCTATGATATATATAATTGTTGCCACTATATACTGTGGTCGATTCTTGAAGTTTTAACACATATTTAAAAAAAAATATTGAAAAGAATTATTTAAAATGAGTTAAAATTTTAAGCATTTGAAGTTCAATTGAAACAATAGTTAGTGACTTTTAAAGTGATTATCATTTTACCTTGGAGTTTTAAGACAGTTCAAATAAATTCATAGATTATTGCATACTAGCATTTCAAGTAGATGGATTAAAAAGAGATATTTTAGTCTTGAAATTTCCTTGTAAACCTTAAGTGCTAGATCCCCTAAAAAATATTGGGTTTTCCCGTCGAGATGTAACCTTTAATAATTTAAAGGACAGATGATGAATTCATAATAAGGGAATTAATTATTCCTAATCAGGGAATAAAGTTAGTTTGTAGTATGATAAGAAAAAAGAAAGTAGTGCCGACTAATACGCAATATTTTTGATTTCCGAAAATTAAAATAATGCATTAACTGAAACTGTTTATCTATTAACTTTCCCTGGAGTGCATAGTTAGGAAAAGAGAAGTAAAATTTTATTTGAATAGTTCCTCTTAAATATTTAATGTATTATAATTCCTCCCTTTCAAAATATCCAAGAATTTGAAAAAAAATATACTGGCAATAGATCTTTTAAATATTAATATAATTATATTTAATCTATTTAAATATTTATACAACTATTAATATTTCATGTAGATGTTTAAAATATTAATGTTATTTTCAGAGGCAATAATGATTTGAAATTATTCAAACAATTAAATATTTAACATCCAAACACGTGATTGTAGCTTGGGTAATGCTATACATACATTGTTCAAGTAACTTATCTTAAATAATTCCAGTTTTAAACCGAACAAATATTTTCATCTATAAAATTACGGCATTCTACATTTCAATCCAAATAAAGCATTTATGTTTGAATGTTCATTAAAATTTCTTCATATTCAACACTACAACATATATAATGGTATATTTCATTGTTTCTGATAAAATGTTCAAGAGTCATTCAAATAAAAGGATCATTGTTATTGTTGCGCTATGATGTTAGTGTACAGAAGACTATGATTCACGCTACAGAGTGATTTGAATTCTCTGAACACATGCCGTATTGTTAAGTTGCGACATATGCTTGCTATAGCGTAGGGACAAGTCAACAATATCTTCATACTATGAAAACCTGCAAACGTTGCCAAAGTGTAGTCATGCAATTTTAAGGCCGGAAAATCTTAATGCATCAGAAAAAGGATCATGTATGTCATGCAAAATGTGTATACAGTAATCCCTCGTTTTTCATGGTTAATGGGGAGCAGAACCTTCCGCGAAAGCTGAAAAATCGCTAAGTAGGATTCGCCCTTAGGAGTTTTCGTATATGTGGGCACACGAATATTTTAAATATGTAAACAATATTTATACTTTACACATTTAAGACAAAACTTACAACAGTATACGTATATACTTAAACGTGTCAGTGCTAATTAATAAGGTTAATTACAAAACCTTATAGAGTAATAAACATTAATCAACATTGCTTTCTGAGAGAGGTGAAGAGTCTTGTTGGTGGCGGAGGAGAGGCTCTCACGTGACTCGTAGAAGTTTTATGTTCACTCGGACTCTTCTTCTGGAGACGCTGACGATAGAGCCAGGGGGCTTTACCTTGGAGAGAAACATGGTGAAAGGTAGTTGTGGTCTTTGTTTTTATTTTCCTTCAAAATTCTTTTGTACAAGGACATAACCACGTCAACGCGATTACTGAACTCGACAGCTCGAACCATATTGTCGTCAATGTCTTGTGCAAATTCTTGCCATGTTGCACAATTGTTGCAGTTTCTCCAGAGTGTGAGATTTTAAGACTTAGTGGAATGTATAATAAATAAGAATAATATGAATGAGGGGGATACCAAAATACTTAAACACAATGAAATAGAATTGAATGAATATGGATTGGATCAGCGTTGGGAAAATGACAACCCAATAAGGTTTATGATTAAAAGGAATAAAGCATTTCCTTACAAAGACTTCGAATATTCTCACTCCCAACGTCGTCCACACCATCCACTTTAAAGAAAACCAAGACAAAACAGAATATATGGCCGATTTAATCCCCTCGCTCTCAGCGAACACTATTGTATTACATATATTTACAGATGGCTCTACGCTTCGCGGTTACAAAATAAACATAGTTTACAAAAAATATTATTCAATTGCTGTCGCAACATGGCTGTTGGACGGAACACAGAATAAGACCATGCTTTTCAGTTTGTTCTTCGTCTTCCTCTGCAGTTTCTTACTCACCTGCAGACATTTTCATCTCAAGTGCTCGTGGTTTGTATTCTGAATCAACTCATCTCTTTGTTTGACATGAAGCGATCTTTCTCTCTCGTATGACATGAAACAACTCTTCTTTCCGCAATGTGCTGCAGACATGGTTAATTTTTCATATTTATTTTTTTATGAATATTTTGGAAAAACCTGCGAAGCACTGAAGCCCCAAAACATGAAGGACGGAGTGACGAGGGAACACTGTATTACATAGTGTATGTTATTTTGATCAATATTCCGACAGCGCAGCATTTTTTTATAAAGAAAGCAGCAGTAAATACGCCAACGTCAACTAAGGCTACATGGATATCATCCGGGAAACAGCTGTGAACAGTCTCGTCAGAGATAATCAGTAAATGCCCAGTTTTCAGACAGACGATGACTATCAGCAAAGGAAGTGTTAAATTCTAAATATCTATTAATTCCCAACAACAAGCCAAAATTTGTCCTGCATATTGCGTAATCCTCCCTACTTTGGAAACATTGCATACTTCATCTTTATTCTCGGGCAACATAAGTTTGTTGTTCCCAACTCCAGCCTTCAAGAATAATTCCTTTTTTGCGATTGCTCTGAGATAATGTTTCGTAAAAAATTCTACAAAAGAGATTCCCTGTTATATTTATATGTATATTTCCATATTGTATATTTCGTTATTATTCCATTTGATATTTTCCAATATATCGAGAACGAATTGAAGACAACATGAGGGCACAAAACATGAAGGTAAAAAATTAAATATAACATGAAAGTACAAACATAAATATTAAAAAAATCCTAAATAAAAAAAAAGCTTGTTAAGGCATTTTGAGTTATAGCACACAGTATCAATACACGTTATATTGAAATTAAATATAGCGATCAAAAGAACAGATGCACAACTATATGGTATACTATACCTAAAT
This sequence comes from Pardosa pseudoannulata, assembly GCA_032207245.1. NCBI lineage: Eukaryota > Metazoa > Arthropoda > Arachnida > Araneae > Lycosidae > Pardosa > Pardosa pseudoannulata. The sequence goes on from CM063511.1 coordinate 102,887,522, forward strand.
AAAAATTTAAACATTTTCTAGCTATTCGTTTTTGTGTTAGGATCACAGCTTTAATATATACTATATTAATATATGAAGTTATATAGAGTACATGTTGTATTTAGAAGGTGAAGTACATTACCAGATGTTATACAAACACTAAATATAAAATTTCTATAGTTTCGTCTTTTATTTATGCCCACATTGTTATAATCCTTTATATTGAAAAATTTAACTATATAGAGTGGAAATTGTCTTCAAAATAGAAGGTTCGTATTTAGATGTTATAAATGTCTAAAATTCAAAATTTTCATTTTCTACTGCTAATCTTTTTTGAGATAATCGAGATAAATACGTGCATACATACATATATGTGTATAGATATCAATACTAAATAACTCCAAATTAATTAACGGATGTTTGAAATACATATTTAATCCTAAAAATTAAAGTTTTCTAATACTGCATGCAGTAACATAAAAACGTGCCAAAATTTATTCAAGCATAGTCAAAATGAGTATTTGCTTTAAAATTGGAACACTGAAACTTTTTGTGATTGCAAAACATTTTTTTTTTTTTTTTACTTTGGACGAGGAAGTAAAACTGAATATAATTTAAGAAATGTAATGTTTAATGTAACCAAGGAAGTCATGTTGGTGTTCAGATCAGATTTTTTAGTTTTGTTTTAAAACGAAGCAAAATGGCAAAAAGACGGGAAAAAGAAATATATTTTTTTACGTTTCTTCAGTATAAAGTTACATTTCTTTAGTATAGAAGATCTCACTGTGATCTCAAAATCTATGGTTTCAAATAACGTCAGGAGCAATTAATCAGACTGCTTTTACTGCAGAAACTGAATTCTAGTATTCTTAAACCGAAAAACTCCCTTAAGATAGCTTACTTAGTCGGCTTTCAAACGAAAAATTCATTGAAGATTGTATAGAAAGCAAATAGATGATAGTCGTACAAAATAGAGGGAGCTTTATTTGTAGAGTCACCAACCTCATGCATACTTTAAAATTACGACGAGTGGATCTAAATTTAATATGGAGTAAGTGGGAAGTTTTATATTTATCTATTAAAAGATGAATATTGGACACAAGGAAATTATTCATCAAGCATTAATTTCATTTCAAATTCATGGATCTTTACATTATTGAGGATATTTCTGGCACGGATATTTGAAAACATTCATCATTACAATTTTCGTAAATGGCGTCTGACTTAATTCGTTTCAATAAATATTTACTTGTAAATCTAAATGGATTTTATAACATTTAGAATGCTTGAATAAATATAACAAATAACAATTAGATAAAAAGAAGGTTTGATGAAATATGAACACTAAGGATATTATCGTTCGACCAGGTTGAAAAAAGTTGAAACGGTATATATTGAGCGGTAAATTGATGAATTTTTGACGAACAGGTTTTTCATCAAACATTTTCTAGCTCTTAGCTTTGCAAATGTCTTTAAATTAGTGTCGTATTATGTGCTCACAACTAAACATATTTGGGAACAATAAGAGCATTATAGAATTTTTTTAAACTATAAATAAATTGTTAGATGATACAATCTGTGTGATAAAGCTTAAAGTATCATTGTAGTTATAAAGGTTATGATTCTTTAACAAATGTTAATGGTATTCTTCATAAAACTTTGGTTTCTAATTTTATTTACCTATAAATTAATGCCACTGTTACTATCATATGACCTTAAATGTGTATTAAAATGCATTATTTGTTCCTTATTCGTCTTCATTCTTATAGAATCGTAGAGAAAGACCGATTTATAAATCATTAAGAACTCTCAAAATTGCTATGCAATTTATGTATGGTATTAAATAAAAATATAACTATAAAAAGTGTGATATTTCAATTTAAATAAATGCTTCTAAATTTACAAAATACTTATTATAAAGTAGTTTTCTAGTCGTTAATACACCAAAATCAATAAATATAATTTAACACAAACCTTTTTATTTTAAGTTTTACAGTATATGAATGTTTAAGGCCAGAAATTATATATAGTGTATGTAAATATAAAAGTTTATTGTGTGTGTAGAGGAGACTAGGGTTTTTTGTTGCAAAAGAATTTAATCATTTTTTAACCTTCGGAGATTTATGGTATCGTATATGGTTCCAATGTGATTTCTGTTTAATATTTCTTGTTAGTCAACCATTTGTTTTTAAAGGTATTTTTGCCATATATTATTTTACTTTTTATGTACGACAATATTTTCAATTTGTTCTTATTATATTTTTATACTTCTTGATTTTTTTTCTGTTATTACAAGCGAGAAGCTTGAGATAATCGGTGAGCCATGAAGTATTCTCTTGTTTATTTATCACTTCCATGCACTTCCACCTTTTCAACGATTGTTGAACTCAATATCCTACAACATTTCATTTTATTATTTTGCCACTAGATGGAAGCTCGTGGACCTATTTTACTCTTAAATGCAATGTGATTTTTTGTGTCATTTCATTTTTGGTTAGACTTTTATAATTATTTGGTTTGTAATTCTGATGAGCATTTATTTTTCTATAATTTTTTGCTTGTTATGATAAGTAAATATTAACAATGAAGACAGAGAGAGCTACGAGAAAAATACAATATCAACTCATTTATAACAAAGATGTGAGTTTCTAGGCTTGACGTTTTTTATTTTAATTATGATCTCAAGATATGTTACATTCGATAGATGGTTTTCCTTAAATAAACTACTCTAGTTGCTGTTAAAAATAAATATAATTATGCTAGAAACAATAAGAAAAAATAAGCCGGAACTTTGCATTCAAATTCAGGATTTATAACTGACTCTTTAACAGCATGTACATTAAAGTAAAATGAATGCGTTACTGTAATTAGTACCATACACAGGAAATATGATATAAGTAGATAGACCTGATTAATTGCCAACAGCGATATTAAATTACAATTCTACAAAAATAGCAGCCGATACTTTGGATTATGTAGTTACTACATAGACTTGTAAAATTAGAACTGTTTGTTGGTCATATATTGTTACAACATAATTATGTATCTGATCGCAATGAATTTCTAAATTGGAGAAGTTAACTCTTTATATCATAAAAGTTAAAATAACAGAAGAAGGTATTTTCCATAAGATGTAAGTTACAAACTAATAAACTCTGCATTATGAAGGTTTCTTCCCCGCCCTCCAATATTCAGCGCATTCATTGGTAATAAATCACAATAAACCCTACAGGAGATCCAAATATGAGTGTAAGCAATAGAAATAGAAAAAAATAGGACGTTGCAATTTTCGCATTAAAAGTTTTATTTAAAGATATTGGACGGAAAAGGTAACAAATACGTACAAAAGTATTTAAATAAATGTACAAAAATCTTTTGTATCTTGTATGTAGCATTTATAATTAAATCGCCAGTTATCTTAAGTTTCAATATAAAATTAAAATATTTTAACATATAAACTAAATTTTTACTTAAATTGTGTCTTTTTATTTTTATCAACTTCTCATTAAAAATTGTGTAAGCTGAAAAAAATATCTGCAGCATCTAGTAATCAAAATGAATGATCCCAAAGGTTTTGAGTGTAACCGAAATGGAAAAGCCCACGAGAATTAAAATAAATATTTAAGATTTTTTTGCTAACGCTAGCTTTAAATTAGTCTTAAATATCAATATTCCTTGCATGTTGTATTTTTAGGTACACTCAAAATATTGAAGAGTTGGAACATGGAATTAAAGCTTCACTTACCATCGAAAAAACCGAAAGGAAGGATTCAGCTTTGTTTATGTGTACGGCGATTAATGACTTTGGTGAAGATATAATGAATATTCAGATAACTGTAAAAGGTAAGATTTGCATTCATATCTTTATTAAATTCGTATGCCTTAGGTTATTTAAATAGATATAATTTAGTAACATTTTATATCCTGTACATTTTTCAACAAGGATTATGAATTTGTGAAATAGAAATTAAAAATGTCTTATTTAAAAATGTGATTAATTTAGCTAATAATTTATTCAATATTCCAAGTTTCACAATTCTAAGTTAATAATATTCAAAAGCTTTTTAATGTATACTAGTTTTTCTTTCAATCTTAAAATATTCTAATATTAAATAGAATGGATAGTAAAAACATTAAAAAAAATGTTATAATATTCATAGCGAATCTATAGCGAAAATGATCATAATTTCCTTAATATGATACTTATTCTCTTACAAATAACAAATATTCTAAAATTCCATTGAAATAGGAGTAGTTAGTAGATCTAAAACATTAATCTAAAATCATATTACAGTTTAGTAATTTTTGGACAAATTAACATTTAGTTAAAAATTTACTTTACTTTCCAAAATATGCTTTAAATAATAAAATATAAAATAATTACAATGACTATTACACAAAATTTAAAATACAAAATTTATTTAAAAATTGGCATATTTTACAATATTTAATGCACTATGCTTTACTTAGGTTGTCATAAAATATCTTGTACATTAAGATTTTATCGACTTGAAGTATCTTTAAATAAATTTTAGAATGTTCAAGAAATATTCCTAAGTAACTATATTTTTTCATTAGTTCCTAAACATTTTAAATTTTTGTCAAACTTACTATGTATTACCTACGATATCGCATAAACCAAATTCAGTTAACATTCATTGTGCATTATTGGCTATATCCCCAAAATTTGTGAAATTAAGTATATATTACCTCATATGAAAATTTAAAATAATGATAAAAATGCGCAAAAATATTACAGTAGTAATATGTTTTGACTAAAACATAATACTTTAAATATTTCATAATGGTTATGTAAATGAGATTTAAGAGAATTTAGCACCTTAATTACTTGAAACAATATAATCAATTATTTTTTTTTTGTATTTTCACATTAGGTAATATGATAAATTTTATAAAATGATGCAACTCATGATATTTCTTTTCAAGCAATAAATCAGGAAATATATTTTTTGCTAAAATAAAATTCTTAAAATGTTAATTTATTTAGATCAAAATCTAATATTTTCAAAATTACAAACCTCAAATGTAAAATTATTAAAAATATGTTTTACTAAAATGTAAAGAAAAAAAAAAAAAAAAAAAAAAAAGATTGCTTTGAGTTACGTTATAATTAAAATACATTTAAAATTTTTTCGTATCTTAGATTTTTTTAAATAGACATGTTGTTTAAATGTGGTTAAAATAGCGGTATTATTGGCTCTGACAACCATTTTAACTTTTGAAAATTTAAAAGTTGTACTTTCAATAATTTTAAAGATATTTACTTATATTTCATTTAAAGAAGATTTTTTTTAACAAGTCAAAATTTTAAATGGCTTTATATATTATTCATGTATTTTTTATTTTTTTTTTGCTTTATTTAAATGCAGTAAGTGGTAATGCATTTTTTGTTCCAGATACGGATTTTCATATTTTTATACGGTTTTCCTATAGCGTTTCAAATAAAATTTGCGAGGTATCAGCAATAAGTTGTTTATTTATTTTTTGCATTGAAATGAAGTAAACTTTTTATATTTATATACCTATGTGAAACTGCGGTTAAACTGATGGAGCAACATTATGAAGAAAGAATAAAATAAAAATAACTAGTTAATTGATTGAAATGGATAAGCGATTTTTTATACGAAAAGCAAGAGTTTATTAAATGTGACAGTTTGTTATAAAACTTTTATATACCAGTAGTAGGAATGTTTAAAAAATCGTTTTTTTTTATCTTGTATTTTTTTAAAAATCATCTCATTATAGGAGAAAGCCAATGCCTGTTGTGCCACCTAGCATAAAGTGATTAACAATGCTTAACATACATAGCTAGATGGTTTTCAAATTTTGTAAACTTTTGTTTATTTTTTATTTTTGTACTTAATTAATTACGGCCGGTTACAGCAGAGATCCCGTTAAACCAAAGTCCGTAAAGAATGAGATTAATATACGTTCATTAAACTAGGGAATGTTTGTATTTTTACTCAAAGTATTAGTTGTCATTTTACGATTAAATAATATATTTTATAAAAATCTAAATTCCTTGATCTATCATATATGAAAACTTTTTGAGTAGGTATAAAGTATTTATCTAAAAACATTGATCTAAAAACATTTAATCGTTTAGCAATTTTTGGACATTTTAACATTTAGATAAAAAAATTAACTTTACTTTCCAAAATATACTTTAAAGGATAAAATATAAAATACTTACAATTACTACTACACAAAATTTTAAATTACAAAATTTATTTAAAAATTGACATATCTTACCATATTTAATGCACTATGTTTTACTTACGTTGTCCTAAAATATCTTGTATATTAAGATTTTATCGACTTAAAGTATCTTTAAGACTGTTTAAGAAATATTCCTATGTAAATTAATTTAAAAAAAAAATTATGTTTGTCTAAATTAGATGAATAATAAAATATTTCTGAAAATAATTAGTATTTTTTGTCTTATACATCATTAATAACAAAAATAACAAAACTAATGTCTCATCATTATCTTATTTATAAATAACAAAATAAAGTTAATAAATGACAAATCTTCCCATAACACCAGTAAAATAACAAAACTAATAAGTAAGATTTTAAGAAATTTGTTATTAGTATTCAGATATTTTAGACACCCCACAAAATATTTTTCATAAAATTAAATGCTACAGATTTTTAAAAACCCAAGAATATGACTGTAAATGCTTTAATAGATCTGAAATTAAATAAGGTTTTTTTCTAATTTTTAAAAGATTTAAATTTTAGTTAAATGAATTTTTCAATTATACTTTCCTTTCCTGAGTATGCTTTTAATTAGATTACAAAATGTAAAAAAAGTATAATGTTATTGTAAGAAATAAAATATTTATGAAAATTTTAACATAATGGACCATTTACAAGGTACTATGCCTATTAAATGTAATTAAGGTTCTAAAAAATTCATGGAAATTAATTTATAGATATACATAAGCTTGTCTGAACTAAATTCATAATGAAATATTTCAAACAATAAGTACTGTTTTGTGTTTTATACATCATTAATAACAAATATAACAAAACTAACGTCTTATCAATATCTTATGTATAAATAACAAAAAAAAAATAACAAAATAAATTTAATTACTAACAAATCTCCCATAACACCAGTAAAAAAAAGAAACTAATAAGTAAGATTCTAAGAAATTTGTTATTAGTTTTCAGATGTACCAGACATCTCGTAAAATATTTTTCATAAAATTAACTGTTACGGATTTTTAAAAACTCGAGAACATTCCAGTAAATGTTTTAATAGATATGGAAGTAAATAAGGTTTTTCTAATTTTTAGAGGATTTAAATTTTAGTTAAATGAATTTTTCAATTATACTTTCCGTTCCTGAGTATGCTTTTAATTAGATTACAAAATGTAAAAAAAGTATAATGTTATTATAAAAATAAAATATATTTAGAAAATTTAATATATCATTTACAAAATGAATAGTACTTAACGTAATTTAATGTTCTAGAAAATTTCCATGGAAATTAATTTATAGATAAGCATACGCTTGTATTAAATTCATAAAAAATAATTAGTATTTTTGTCCCATTTATCATTAATAGGATAATCAGTAAATAACAAACTAAAAATATTTTAAAAAATTTGTTTTTGGTTCTATACATCACACATACAAAATATTTTTTTAAACAATGTTACAGATGTTTAAATAACATTTCAAAAAAAATTTTTAATAGATCTAAAATAAATAAGTTTTCTATTTTTAGAATTTAAATTTTAATAATTAGTAAATTTCCTTACTTAATATTTTTTTTTAACTAGATTACAAAATATAAAAAACAATTATAATGTTTTATTATAAAAAATTATGTTATTTTAAAAATAAAAGTTTAGATGACATTAATTATTAGAAGAATTTCTTTAATAAAAAATATTTTTTAACTTTATTAAAATAAATATTTTAAAAAAAATTGTAGTAATATTATACATGAAGAAATTTTAATAGATCTGCAAATAAATCAAAATTTGCTAATTTTTAGAGTATTTAAATTTTACCTAAATAAACTGTTTAAATGTACCTTACTTCCTAAATATTTTTATCTAGATTACAAAATATAAAAGAATTATAATGTTTATTATAAAAAATTAATGTTTATTGCAAAAATGAAAGTTTAGGATTACATTAATTATTGGAAGAATTTCTTCAATAAAAAATATCTTTTTTACACTTTTACCTTAATAATAAGATTTTTTTAAATAATTGTAATTAATGCTAATATTATTTCCACGAAGAACATTTTAATAAATCTGAAAATAGATCAAATTTTGCTGATTTTTAGAGCATTTAAATTTTAGCTAAGTAAACTCTTTAAATTTACCTTACTTTCCTGAAAATGTTTTTAACAAGATTACAAAATAAAAATATTTATTATAAAAATAATATGTTTTGTAAAAATGAAAGTTTAGGATACCTGGCACATTAATTGGAAGAATTTCTTCAATAAAAAATATCTTTTTTACACTTAAATAATACGATAATTTTTATAAAATATTGTAATTAATGCTAATATTATTTCCACGAAGAAGGTTTTAATAGATCTGAAAATAAATCAAAATTTGCTAATTTTTAGAGTATTTAAATTTTACCTAAATAAACTGTTTAAATGTACCTTACTTCCTAAATATTTTTTATCTAGATTACAAAATATAAAAGAATTATAATGTTTATTATAAAAAATTAATGTTTATTGCAAAAATGAAAGTTTAGGAAGCCTGGCACATAAATTATTGGAAAATTTCTTCAATAAAAACATCTTTTTTTACACTTTCACCTTGATAAGATATTTTTTATAAAATATTGTAATTAATGCTAATATTATTTCCACGAAGAACATTTTAATAAATCTGAAAATAGATCAAATTTTGCTGATTTTTAGAGCATTTAAATTTTAGCTAAGTAAACTCTTTAAATTTACCTTACTTTCCTGAAAATGTTTTTAACAAGATTACAAAATATAAAACAATTATAACGTTTATTATAAAAATTAATATTTATTGTAAAAATGAAAGTTTAGGAAGCCTGGCACATAAATTATTGCAAGAATTTCTTCAATAAAAACATCTTTTTTTACACTTTCACCTTGATAAGATATTTTTTACAAAATATTGTAATTAATGCTAATATTATTTCCACGAAGAACATTTTAATAAATCTGAAAATAGATCAAATTTTGCTGATTTTTAGAGCATTTAAATTTTAGCTAAGTAAACTCTTTAAATTTACCTTACTTTCCTGAAAATGTTTTTAACAAGATTACAAAATATAAAACAATTATAACGTTTATTATAAAAATTAATATTTATTGTAAAAATGAAAGTTTAGGAAGCCTGGCACATAAATTATTGCAAGAATTTCTTCAATAAAAACATCTTTTTTTACACTTAAATAATACTATTTTTTTATAAAATATTGTAATTAATGCTAATATTATTTCCACGAAGAACATTTTAATAAATCTGAAAATAGATCAAATTTTGCTGATTTTTAGAGCATTTAAATTTTAGCTAAGTAAACTCTTTAAATTTACCTTACTTCCTAAATATTTTTATCTAGATTACAAAATATAAAAGAATTATAATGTTTATTATAAAAAATATTTTATTGTAAAAATGAAAGTTTGGAAACTGGTACATTAATTATTGCAAGAATTTCTTCAATAAAAACATCTTTTTTTACACTTTCACCTTGATAAGATATTTTTTACAAAATATTGTAATTAATGCTAATATTAATTCCATGAAAACATTTTAATAGATCTGAAAATAACAAATTACTAATTTTTTTTAGAATATTTAAATTTTAAGTTAAATAAACTGTTTAATATTTACCTTACTTATGAATATTTTTAAAAATGTAATTAAATATAAAAATATTAATAAATAAAATATAAATTTATAAAAAAATCAAACAATTTCTTAATAAAAAACATTTTTTAAATAAATTATAATTTTATATATATTGATAATAAAATTAATTAATATCTAATATTTAATAATAAATATTTATCAAAATAAATAATAAATTAATTTTTTTAAATATTAATATTTTAAATAAAACTTATTAATATTTCTTTAAAGAGATTACAAAATATTAAAAAAAATTATAATGTTTATATAATATTAGTGTTTATTTTAAATAAAAGTTTTGGCTGGTACATAAATTATTGCAAGAATTTCTTCAATAAAAACATCTTTTTTTACACTTTCACCTTGATAAGATATTTTTTACAAAATATTGTAATTAATGCTAATATTATCTTTTTTGCATATTGTTCATATCAAAACGTTTATCACGAGATAAATTTCGTTTATATCAGAAGACATCTCAAAGTTTCTACACGCAAATTTAACGTACCTTAATACAATATAAATTTTAGTTAACTAATTTTTTTATTGTAAAAAGATTAATATTTATTGCAAATATGAAAGATAAGAAAAACTGTAACATTAATTATTGTAACAATTTCTTCTATAAAAACAACTATTACATTCTAAAATAAAACATTTATTAAAATTTCGATAAATTTCACCACATATAAGATACTATGCCCAACTCAGTGGAATTTAAGGTTCTAGGATATTTACATGGGAAATAATTTATAGATAAGCATACGCTTGTACATAAGAAATCAATAATAAAGCGTATCTAAACATAATTGGTACTTTGTATTTCATACATCAACTATGAGATAATATGGAAAATAACATAACTACTGAATTAATATTCTTCTTTTTGCTTTCAGATATTCCAGACGCCCCTCAAAATTTAGAGGTACATGATGTTTCAAGTCGGAGCGTGCGTTTGACTTGGGATAAGCCGTTTGATGGAAACTCTGCCATTACGGAATACACGGTGGTTTGGCGTCAAACAAATGGTGTGTAAATTTATATGAAAATATATATCATATTAAGTGATCGTATTACGCAGTATATCTGTGTGATATAGTAAAGACATACTCAATCTGCATATATCTTCCGTTAATGCCATTCGCTCCGTTATTTACTGCTCTGTTCATACCTAACAATGTCTTTAAAATTCTAAAATGTGAATAATGATTGGTCTAATATTCAGATTAAGATTATATTATAAATAGCCTATTCTAAATCAATTTGTTTTATGTTCTTTCGTGTTTTCAAATGTTAACGTATTGGGATCAATTACGTTTTCTTGTTAAAAGTAGTTATCCTATTTATATATTCGTATAAATTTAAGTCTCTTAGAATATTTTTATTTTTAAATAATCCATTTGGCTGTCAAATAAAACAAAATTTGGTGCATTCGAAAAATACTATTGAATTTTGTTCACCCGAGCAGATATGAAGAAGCTAAAAAGAGAAAGTTTTGTTTTGAAATTTAGATTCTTATAAAATATTTCATTGTTTCAACCATAGTCTTTTCCACTATTTGTCACAGTATTTGGAACAATCAGTATCATATTGCTTGAGATCACTGGTATACTGAATACTGCTTTCAACTGGCTTCTTTCTGATTTTCTGATTTCTGGATGCACCACTATAATTAGAACTCTTCAGTATTCTGACCACCGTAAATATACAAGAATACACGAAGTTAGTTGAGAAACTGAATTATTTAGTAATGTACTGCAATACATCCTTGAAATTTGGATCATTATGAAATATTTCATTCACTCAACCATAGTCTTTTCTACTATTTGTCACAGTATTTGAAACAATCAGTATCATATTGCTTGAGATCACTGGTATACTGAATACTGCTTTCAACTGGCTTCTTTCTGATTTTCTGATTTCTGGATGCACCACTATAATTAGAACTCTTCAGTATTCTGACCACCGTAAATATACAAGAATACACGAAGTTAGTGGAGAAACTGAATTATTTAGTAATGTACTGCAATACATCCTTGAAATTTGGATCGTTATGAAATATTTCATTCACTCAACCATAGTTTTTTTCTATTATTTGTCACAGTATTTGAAACAATCAGTATCATATTGCCTGAGATCACTGGTATACTGAATGCTGCTTTCAACTGGCTTCTTTCTGATTTTCTGATTTGTGGATGCACCACTGTAATTGGAACTGTCCAGTATCCTGACCACCGTAAATATACAAGAATACACGAAGTTAGTGGAGAAACTGAATTATTTAGTAATGTACTGCAATACATAGTTGAAATTTGGATCATTATGAAATATTTCCTTCACTTAGCCATTTTCTTTTCTATTATTTGTCTTAGTATTTGAAACAATCAGTCTAACTTTGCTTGAGATCACTGGTATACTGGTTTTCAAAAAGCTTATTTCTGATTGTCTGATATTTGGATGCACCACTGTAATTATTACTGTTGAGAAGGTGTGGAGGTGGTCATCCTGAACATCGTAAATATACAAGAATACACGAAGTTAGTGAAGAAACTGAATTATTTAGTAATGTACTACAAGACATCCTTGAAATTTGGATAGTTTGAAATATTTTATTGACAACCATTGGCTTTTCTATCCTTTGTCATATTTTAAACCATGATTATCATATTGCCTGGGATCACTGGTATACTGAATGCTGCTTTTTAACTAGTTTCTTTTTGATTTCCTGATCTGTGGATAAAACACTTATTGGCACTGTTGAGAAAGTTCGGGTCTGGTCATCCTGAACACCGTAAATATACAAGAATGCACGAAGTTAGTTTAGAAACTGAATTACTGAGTAATGTACTGCAATACATCCTTGACATTTGGATCGTTATGAAATATTTCATTGACTCAACCATAGTCTTTTCTATTATTTGTCATATTTTAAACCATGCGTATCATATTGCCTGAGATCACTGGTATACTGAATGCTGCTTTTCAACTAGCTTCTTTCTATTTTCTGATTTGAGGGTACAATAATTATTGGTACTGTGGAGAAGGCGAGGGTAGGTAGTCATCCTGAACACCGTAAGTATACAAGAATACACGAAGTTAGTAAAGAAACTGAATTATTTAGTAATGTACTGCAAGATATCCTTAGAATTTGGATCGTTAAGAAATATTTCATTGACTCAACTATTGACTTTTCTATTATTTGTCATATTTTAAACCATGAGTATCATATTACCTGAGATCACTGGTATATTGAATGCTGCTTTTTAGCTATCTTCTTTCTGATTTGTGTATAAAACACTTATTAGTACTGTTGAGAAGGTTGGGGGGGTCATCCTGAACACCGTAAATATACAAGAATACACGAAGTTAGTGAAGAAACTGAATTATTTAGTAATGTACTACAAGATATCCTTAGAATTTGGATCGTTAAGAAATATTTCATTGACTCAACCATTGTCTTTTTAATTATTTGTCATATTTTAAACCATGAATATCATATTGCCTGAGATCACTGGTATACTGAATGCTGCTTTTTAACTAGCTTCTTTCTTATTTCCTGATTTGTGGATACAACACTTATTTGTACTGATGAAAAGGTGCGGACTTAGTCATCCTGTACACAGTAAATATACAAAAATACAGAAAGTTAATGAAGAAACTGAATAATTCAATAATGTACTTCAAGAAATCATTCACAAACATATCTTGAAGAAGTAGACTCGTCAAATTTTGCATTGCCGTATGAAGAGAAAAAGTGATGACTCCCAACTCTTAATTGTATATCAAGACGTTAATGATTTTGTTGTAGCAGAATGCTACATTCCAATTTTACTCATATTATACTATAAGAATGACATACTACTATACGAATATATCCTCATAGTATACAAATGTGATTTAGGCCATAAATTTTGCTCCTAATAAAGCAATCTCGACATTTTCTTTCAAAAAATTGGTGTTCTCAAATTTTGTACCATTTACCATCGCGAAACAGCAAGTTAAAAGATAATTTCCCATATTATTACTCTCGTGTAATAATTGTAGCCTGAAATATTTTAAGATAAAAAGGATGGTAAATTATGCATTTTCTTAACGTCTGATAGAATGTTTCACTGATAAGGATTCTTATAGACAATATTTTATATTCAACTTCTCAGTCCAGTAATTAGGTTTTAATCCTTTCCGATGTAGTGGGTTAAATTCTGTTCCACCTAATTAACATCATTTTTAATCATTTTCACACTGTATAATCCCACTTATATGAAAATTCTCGTTTATAAAAAATATCCAGAGTTTTTATTTCTTAAAATACATAAAAATGCCTGTATATAACATTAACCTAGCAGCGAGGTTGGACTGTGATCAAAATCTTATGGGCAGTAGCACGACCATGAAAACCAAGCAGATGTGCTTTCTTACGGAGGGTATTCATTGAAACAATACTCCTGGATGCCTGTTGAGACTCCTCGCGGATGAGGGCCATCGGTTGGGTGAGGTTCATCCGAATTTCTCTGGACAGCACTCGTCGGTCTCTATCTCCTAGTTTCGTTGGTCTTACGACTCGGGGCACATTCTGACAATCACCGCTCACCGTCCACTTCTTAATCACATAGGCCACTGTAGTACTTCAGATCGCTAGAAATGTCCTTTAAGGATCGGTCACATTTGTGATACAGAATAATTATACTTTTCTCGAAATCAGAGAGATACGAACTGTGCGACATCTTGTTTTAATATTCGTTTCTATTTTTATTTCGTTTTTATATCTAATTCGTCGTTATATCTAATTTTTATATTCGTTTCTCAAACTATGAAGATCCATTGAGGAAAACAATTACAATATTTATTTGGCTAATTGTTAATTTATTTTTCTGAAAACATTATTTAAAAAATATTTTGTAACTGTTAAATTGGAAATGGAATATTTATTATACCTACAAAACTAAGCATTTAAAAAAAACATTAATCAGAACCTCTTCTATACTCCCTTACGTGGCAGATTCTAATTAGTCAAAAATCAATTACATCTTGCCTTTTAGAAAATTAATTTTCATCAGATATTCTACAAATTTTTGTTCAAGTTCTAAACAGAAATCGGTTTATTTTTTCTTTGTGAGTATTTTAAACTAAGCTCCGCCCCCCCCCCAAAAAAAAAAAAAAAATCATCGTAATTTTGAGGATTTTTTTAACATAGACAATTGTACGCCACGAATTTAAATTTTTTATAAAGGGAACGTTTACATGAATAATGGATATTCCTGGATGCTTAAATATTTACTTCAAAGACATCTTTAAGTATTGGGTATTGACCGAGGAGATCCAACACACGGGATTTTCTCAAACATATCTTTCACTTTCTTGACATTATATATTTTTAAAGAAAACGGATATTTTTATAAGTATCTAGAATCTGTCTTGAACCATTATTGATCTTGGCCGCAGAGTGGATGTGTTTCTATCAAGATAAATAAAATCTCAAGTGTTGACAGTAAGTGATTGCATTTAATGGAATCGCCACTTTCCACAAAAAAAAGAGAAGAAATGTTAATGTCAGAGACCACTCCTTATTTGAAAAGGTTGAAAAGCCAATGACACTCTTTTCCGACCTTTCTCTGAAAGGTTGTATTAGAGGAGATGGGTAGAGTATATCCCATCATCGGTTTTCTGTTAGATTAAGAAGCTGAGAATTAAATAGTTTTCACTTTTATTTGATATGTCTTTGGATATGACTTCTGGTCAAATATATCATACACTCAGTTATGGAAAATGCCATTAGATCGGAAGTAAAACTATATGATATTAGTTTAGTCATTTAATGCATTAGCTATAGTGTGTGTACACGGAGAAATATAATTAATTATTTAAAAATAAAAAAATGAGATGTATATAACTGACATTAGATTTGTTGTCTTTCTACTACATGTATTGCAGTCAAAATATTATTAGCTCTAAATGTATTCCATCATCGGATTTCTTTTAGATTAAGAAGCTGAGAATTAAATATTGTTAACTTTTATTTAATATATATCTTGATATGACTTCTGGTCAAATACATAATTCATTCAGTTATGGAAAATGCCATTAGATGTGAAGTAAAACTATATGATATTAGTTATAGTGCATTAGCTATAGTGTGCTTATACAGAGAAATACAATCAATAAATAAAAAATTAAGAATGGGATATTTATAACTGATATTAGATTTTTACATTATTAAACGTTTTTATTTGACTGGATTTGTTATCTGTCTACTACATATATTGCAGTAAAAATATTATTAGTTCTAAATGTATCCCATCATCGGTTCTCTTTTAGATTAAGAAGCTGAGAATTGAATAATGTTGACTTTTATTTGATATATATCTGGATATGACCTCTGGTCAAATACATAATTCATTCAGTTATGGCAAATGCCATTAGATGTGAAGTAAAACTATATGATATTAGTTATAGTCATCCCGTGCATTAGCTGTAGTGTGTTTATACAGAGAAATACAATCAATAAATTAGAAATTAAAAATGAGATGTATATAACTGATATTAGATTTGTACTGTATTAAATGCTTTCATCTGACTTGATTTGTTATCTGTCTACTACATATATTGCAGTAAAAATATTATTAGTTCTAAATGTATTCCATCATTGGATTTTTTTTAGATGAAGAATCTGGAAATTAAATAGCTTTAATTTTTATTTGATATACCTCTGGATATGACTTTTGATGAAATACATAATTCATTAAGTTATGGAAAATGCCATTAGATGTGAAGTAAAACTATATGATATTAGTTAGTCATTCCGTGCATTAGCTATAGTGTGCTTATATAAGCAAATACAATCAAGAAGTTAAAAATTAAAAATGTGATGTTTATAACTTATATTGGAATTTTACTTTATCAAACGCTTTTATGTGACTTGATTTGTTGTCTGTCTACTACATATATTACAGTAAAAATATTATTAGTTCTAAATGTATTCCATCATTGGATTTCTTTTAGATTAAGAAGCTGAGAATTAAATAGCTTTAATTTTTATTTGATATACCTCTGGATATGACTTTTGGTCAAATACATAATTCATTAAGTTATGGAAAATGCCATTAGATGTTAAGTAAAGCTGTATGGTATTAGTTTTACCATCCCGTGCATTAGCTGTAGTGTATGTGCACAGAGAAATATAATTACTAATTTAAAAATGGGATGTATATAACTGATATTAGATTTTTACATTACCAAATTCTTTTATGTGGCTTGAATTGTCATCTGTCTACAACATATCTTGCAATAAAATATTATTAGATCTAAATATATTTCATAATTGGATTATTTTTGATTAAGAAGTTGAGAATTAAATAGTTTTGACTTTTCTTTGATATGTCTCTGGATATGATTTCTGGTCAAATATATCATTCATTCAGTTATGGAAAAGGCTTTTAGATGTGAATAAATATTATATGATATTAGTTTAGTCATTTAGTGCTTTATCTGTAGTGTGTACACAGAGAAATATAATTATTAATTTAAGAATTAAAAATTAGGTGTATATATCTGATATTAGATTTTTACATTATTAAAATCTTTTATGTAGTTTGATTTGTAGTCTGTCTACTACATATCTTACAGTAAAAATATTACTAGTTCTAAATGTATTATTTTTATTGACTTGATTTGTTATATGTCAATTACATATCGTGCAGTAAAAAATATTTTAATTAGCTAACTTTTAAATTTCAGACATGAATAAGTCCATTGCAACTCTGTATGATTTATGTGGAAAATACCATTAGATGAGGTAATACATTAAAAATTAAATTTAGGATGTATATAACGAATATTAGATTTTTCAATTAAAAAATGCTTTCATTTGACTTGATTTGTTATCTCTCTACTACAAATCTTGAAGTAAAATTTTATTAGTTCGGATAAACTTTTAAAAACTTTCAGACATGAATAAGTTTCATGGCAACTCTGTATTTTAGTTACGAAAATACAATTTATGAGAATATTCTATCTATGAGTTTAGTCATTCAGTATGTAAAATTAATTATATACAACAATATAATAATTAATACACAAATATGTACTAAGTATATTAATATATGAGACTTGTTTTACCATTTAAATATTTTTATTTACATTTTATTTATACTATCAATAAAATTTTTATATACTAATAAGCTAAATATTTAAAATTTTACATATATATAAGTTTCTGACATGTTTAGAATGGATCATATAACTGATATTAGATTCTTATATTATTTAAAACTTTTATTTGCCTAAAAAATTCTAATGTGTCAAGAATGTGTCAATGAAAAATATTTCTATTGCCGAGCGAATATTGGAATATTATAAGTTTGTACAAAGTATAAAACTGATTAATATATGCCAAGCAAACTAATTGTCAATTTTATAAGTCCTTGTGAAGTATAAAAATTTTTTTATGCATCCCGTTAAAAAGTATATTACTCTAGATAATTTAAAACTAAGTAATTTAAATATACACATTTGTGACTAATACAGCTTTGACTAAAATATCTCTGATAAAATTATTTTCTTAAAATTATTAAATTTGTGTACAAAATCATCAAAACTAATAATGTGTTTTTTTACTTTTTTCTAACACAGGTCAGTCTGTTGGCGGCCCTCTAACGGTGCATGGTAGTGAACGCTCACTAACAGTCAGAGGTCTCAAACCTAAAACCAGGTATTTCTTCAGGGTGAAATGCATGAATGCCTTGGGTGAAAGTCAATATGGTGCAGAAGTTGCTATAACGACCCTGGAAGAACGTAGGTATAGAGACTTAGGTGCTAGTAGTAATACAATTTAGAAGTGTTAAATAGCGAGTTTATGGTTTTCAATAAATATATGTAATATAAAATCACAACTTAATTCAGATGCTATGTAATTATAAAAGTATATTATTGGATGATACATTTTATGTGTTAATAATAATTCAAACTAAGGTAGTGTATACTTATAGTTTAACTTATTTTTTATTCCAGTGCATTTATTCCAGTACATTATCGAACTGTTAAGGATTGCTTGTCAATACCAGAATGTATTTGTCTGAATCCAGTTGCTAATATAGATTATTGTATTTAAAACAGTAAGTTTAACGCAAAGTTTACACAGTTTTCTGTGTGCAACTCTAAGTTTACTCACAGTCTACAATTAAGCAACATTTTCCAAATCAAGTTATACCTAAGCCACTATATTGAAAGATAACTTTGATAAAAATTTCTCTATAAGAATATCACTTAGTATTCAGTAGTCAATACAAAAATATTTACTTCCGTTATCTTTTAGCTGTACTATTTCAAATAAAAGTGTTTTAATTTATTACCAGGAGAAAAATGCATATTTTTAAAGATATTTTTTGCAATATTTATGTATATATACATATACATATATATGCATGTATATATGTATATATATATATATAATATATATATATACATATATATACATATATATATATATATATAATATATATTATACAGATATAAATATATATATAAATATATATATATATATATATATATATATATAATATATATATATATATATATATATATATATTATATATATATATATATATATATATATATATATAATAATATATATATATTTATATATATATATATATATATATATATATATATATATTATATATATATATATATATATATAAATATATATGTATAACAATATATATATATACATATATTTATATATATATATATATATATATATATATTATACATAAATATACATATATATGTATATATATATATATATATATATATAATATATATATATATATATATATATATATATATATATATAATATATATATATATATATACATATATATATACATATATATAATATATATTATATATATATATATATATATATATATATTATATATATTATATATACATATATAATTTATATATATACATATATATATTTATATATATATATATATATATATATATATATATATATAATATATATATGTATATATATAAATTATATATTTATATATATATATATATATATATATATATATATATATATATATATATATACAATTTTATATATGTATTTAAAATTATTTTTTTACATATACAATCTAATTATATCCTGTTTTATTTAACTTTTGGATTAAAATCACAGGAGACTACAAATTATTATTATTTTTGCATTTTTATGTAAGAAAATGTATTACAATGATGAGTATTTATATAACAATGCAAAAAGTAATAACTTTTTTTAAAAAAAATATTTGAAAGATGTTACACAGCACAAATATATTTTCTTGGTCATCATGATTGATTTATTTCATATTTTCTCCGCATTTACTGTACCGATCGCACAAAAGTAGAAAAATATGTTATCAAAAATCTCAGAAATTTTCACAGCGTCTCTACAAACAAAATTGTGAATGAAAATCCTCTTCCATCCAAAATTTGTAAGAAGGCGTAAAAGAAATATTTCCAATGAGAAATTGCAAAAGCGGAATTCAGTTAAAGCACAAAGCAGGGATATATCACGAGGCTCTAAAGGAAATGTGAATCATGAAAACATGAATATCTTAAACATTTTCAAGCTAAATAAATGAAATATTTTAAAGAAATGTAAGAAAATGGGAAAAGTTATATAACAGAGGCATTTCTATTAAAGTTAGGATGCATAAATACTTTATTATATATATGAATTTAAATACATATTTATTTTGGAGAAAAAGTGATCCTCACTTTACGACCTACCTGCTTAATAACTATTCTAAATTCGATCTCTGATTTTGTTAATTTCTGCATGCAGATCAAAACAATGGGGGACAGTAGCATATGATGATTGCTCAATGCGCAATTCAGCTATAGGCTCCATATCCACTTTTTAAGTGCGTTTCAGTTGACAAGCTGAGACGAACAAACAAGTTAACAAGAAATAAAGTATAAATAATGATGGGTTTCTGAATTCATGCCACAAATTAACTAGAGAAGGAAGAGTTAATAGATAGTGTACATGAAATTTTTGAGGCCGGAGACATCTGTTCAATTCGGAGATTTGCACTTGTGCATCGATATTAGATGATGAAGATTTGATGATAGATATCTAGAGTGTAGAGCATTTTGGGATAGTAAACCATGTATTTTTGAGGCTGGAGACATCTGTTCATGTCAGAGACTTGCTCCTCCACATTGAGATTTAATATCAGAGACTTGATAACTTGCATATTGCATCTTCATATGCATTTTATCAGTGAGTTTCAGTAGAACAAACAGAGAAAAAATTAAAAAGAAATAACACATAAGTAATGATGAATTCTTAAGTTCATGTCACAAAATTACTAGCGTCTAGAGAGTTTAAGAATACGTTCATATCCACTTTTTAAGTGCGTTTCAGTTGACAAGTAGAGAAAATAAAATAAATTATAACACAAATTAACTAGAGAAGGAAGAGTTGATGGATAGCGAACATGAAATTTTTGAGGCTGGAGACATCTGTTCAATTCGGAGATTTGCATTTGAGAATCGAGATTTGATGATAGATAACTAGAGTGTAGAGCGTTTTGGAATAGTAAAACACGTATTTTTGAAGCCGGAGACATCTGTTCATAAGACTCAATTCACTTGAGATTTATATCAGAACTTGATAATTGCATATTGATTCATAAAATTTATCAGTGAGTTTTAGAGAAATTAATTTTATGAATTAGTATGTCACAAAACTACTAATGTTTAGGTAGGACACATATTTTACGGCCAAAATGGAGACTATTCAATTTTTTTTTTTTTTGTATGAGAATCGCTCCATCACAGTAATAATTTTTTAGCATTATTAAATCTCTTCTATGGTAAACTTTTTGAGATTTTATAAACTTGACATTCACAAGCGAATAAATCTAAATAAAAAGGATAATGGTGGAACTGAGTTCATGCACAACAACTAGAGGTAGAATTTAGGATAGAAAACACGGTTTTCCGGCCAAGGGATCATCATCTTCTCTCGAGAACAAGTGTTTTGAAAAAAGATAGAAAAAACAGGACAGCCAATATTGAGAATCTCATAAAAAAGGCTTTCTACGTGATTATAACAAATAGTGATAGAATTTATATAAATTTTACTTTTTCTACATTTAAAATTTTTTATAGTTTATGATAAAGAGTGTTTAATAAAAAAAAAAGAAAATCTAAATTTCTTGATTTAGAAATTAACTCTTAAAAGCATATGTGCGATGAAAAGACGAGATAAAAAAAGATTTTTTTCTATTATGTATTTATATTTTTATTGTAAAAGAAAATTAAAAAAATTGGTTATTTTTTACGATATAGACTACAAGATGCTAATTTATATCCAAAAATCTGAGATATACATTAATGTAAAAACAATGTTACGTTGTCCTACTGTTTGAGAAAGAAGAAATTTAAACTCATTAAAAACACTTGGACAAATATGTCTTGATTAAATAATTTTATAAAATTGAATGCCTAAGGAATCCATTGGAATACAACTTATCATTTGTAGATACGGATGTCTCCTCTGAATTTGGAATCGGTCTCCAAAGATGGCATTGCTATTCTTTTTTTTGTGTCGCTCCAAAATGTCTATCCCGGAAGCCGAGGATACCAGCAGCAATCACCCTCTTCTCTCCTCTGGTAACAACCTTTTCCACTGAAAAAATCCAACTGCACCGAGGAGAAACAACAGAGATCTACTTAGAACCGACGGGTCAGAATCGTACCAAACCAACGGGCCCTTCTATTGGTTGGGAGAATTCTGAAGTTTATTTCTAGTTTAAACCGGTCCTGTCCTGTATGTCAGGTAGCAGAAGGTAAAAAAAAAAACTGCACCGCGGAAAATTATTACATTCATTATAACTTTTAAATTATATTCTCTGCTGAAAGGTTTGTTGATTTCTAAACGAAAAATATATTACCTTCAAAAACATTTCAGCTCTCAGTCTTCTCGAAACAATAAAAATTATTAACAAACTAAAAATCTTTAAATGCTTACAGCATTGTTTATTTACAGAAAAATATATTTTACTTAATATGTATTTAGATAGAAGAACATTCATTAATTTTTGAAAAAAAAATTCTCCAAGCACTTGTTTCAGTTAGATTTAGGCGAAAAATATTTTGTAACTGGAATTCAACTTCCCGAACAAAGTAATTTGGGATAGAGTTTGAAAATGCCTCCAGCAACCGAACATTTTTCTATTTCCTATTAATGGGATTAAAAAAATTCTAACATAAATAAACCTCAAGTCTCCAAAATAAGGAAATGGCTAAAAAAAGTACAAAAGAGTTTTTTTACTGAATATTTTTAACTACCTGAGCACTTTCTCAGAGGAAATTCATAAACTTGAAACTCATCACTTGCCTCTAATTATAACGCACTGAATTAATTTAGTTGCTGTAAGTAAATTTTAAATACCTAGAGTGTTTTAATTATGAATAGTAAAAGCATCCCAAGTTACGCGTAGCAAAGTGGTTTTAATATTACCAGTTTTAAGAAATAAACTAATTATATATATATATATATATATATATATATATATATATATATATATATATATATATATATATATATATATATATATATATATATATATATATATATATATGTGGACTTTAAGTGTTCAGTATTAAGAATTTTTAATAGCGCTATGCAACTCACATAAAACATTTTATATATAGCATAAAATAAAAATTAGATTAAGGACAGACAAAAAACAGTGAAGGTGATGTAGTTAAGTGGCCTGGAGGGAATTGTAACCCTTCAACTCTGATTAAAACCAGTTTTTAAGCTCGAGCAACACTCTCAGAGAACTATACATCACCAAGACCTTGACAAATTGTCATAAATTAAGAACATTCTTACATTAAATATATAAATTATTATAAATAGTATAAACAAAAGTAAAACAATGCCAGATAAACACGACCACCATACTCTTATATTCATACACGACAAAATAATTGCCCACAACCAAATTTCCCGCAGTTAAAACAATGCTCAGATATACATATACATATATGTACTCTCACTTCCAAAAGTTAAGCACTAAGGTGAAAATTCAAATTTCCGGAAGCCAATCAGAATTGAAGAGGATGCGATTAATTGCAGAGGTAGATGGAAGTATGGAAATATGTTAATTAACAGCCAATCGCGCTTTCGTGTCAAGAAATATGCAAAAAAAGTCAGTCTTATAAGGTGCCAGCTTTATGAAGGGCTACAGAAGTTGATTGTAAGTGCTGATAGAAGGTTCTTAAAACTTTCGTACAATTTGTTTTCAAGACATATGTGTTTCTATGACTTCCAGAAGACGAATGGAAGATTCTGAGAGCTGGCGTGCTGTGAAGCAGGACAGTCGATCACAAATGTTGTTCTTTTCTTCGTTCATAATTCTGTAATTTCACGTTTATGGATACAATTCGAAACCACACAGACAGTTGTCCGAAGGCCCGTAGCCGGTAGCCCAAGAGTTACAACTCCCGCGGAAGATCGATATATTGCTGTTTTAGCCAAGCGGAATGGCAGAGCGACTCCACATCTATAGTTACAGCGTCCATTAGTAAGACGATATCTGCAGCTACTGTAGGCCGAAGATTACATATGATTTGACTGTGTGCTGCCCGGGTACCTCGAGTTTGTTTTTTTTATCCGCCCAATCAATAGGGACACGATTAAAGTGCTGCTGGGAGCATGCACATTGGAATGTGTCTGAGTGGGGCAATGCCATGTTTACAGATGAGTCAAGATTTGCTCTGGATCCAGATGACAAGCGTATAAGCATATGGCGTGAACAACAAACACTCAATCAGCCCCGGAACATCACCGGACATCACGCATTTTGAGTTGGAAGCATTATGGTGTGTGCGGGCAGTAACTCGTCTGAGGGCCGAAAGTTATGAAAACATTCTAAACAAATCCACACAATAGAAATAAACACCCCAAAATTTCAGTAGCTGTTTTATAGGTCTACTAGACACGCAATAATATGCATCTCTTCAATTTTCTCTGAATATGTTTCTCAGGAAGAATTATTCTTAACTTATTCGGGCTCCAGTGCATGCGCATACACTATTGCATTTTTATTTAGTGTTTGTTGTCAGAGGAGAGGTAATGTCAAAATTACATTTACATTTGATTAAAATGATGAGATATAAAGATGTGATTTAACTTATATGTGTCTTACTTTTGTGCTTTCGGAATACTAATAATAAAGATTTATAATCCAAAAAATTTAATATTCAAGTTAATATTTCAAATAATCTGAAATATATTTTAAACTTTTAATAAAGTATTTTTGGTGATATCAAATTTCTGTTTATCGTCAAAGGTAATATTGTTTTTATTTTTCTCAGAAAAGTTGCCTAGACATGAGAGGCGCGGCGCACTTTCTCGTGTAACTTCGGGAAGTACGAGCACTCCAGAGTCCAACTGATTCAATCCTTAGACACTAACTATATAATTTTTATCAAAAACACAAGTAACTAATGATATGTTCAAATATCTTGAATTCACCCAGGATCCATTGATAATCATATAGTTACCCCAGAATACGGAGGCTTAGTAATCCGGTTTTTATCCAATAGGTGGTTTTAGGATATATGAAATTTAGTTTTACTGTAATGTTTCATTTGTATTCTTATAAAATCACTGTTCAAAATTTCTGTTTATCGTCAAAGGTAATATTTTTTTTATTTTGCTCAGAAAAGTTACACTGGGCATGAGAGACCCGGCGAACGTTCTCTTGTAACTCCGGGAAGCGCGAGTCCTCATGAGTTCAACTGATTCAGTCCTTAGACACTAACTGTAGGTTTTCCATAAAAAAACCCTTGTTCACTCCCCTGTAACTAATAATATATTCAAATATCTTGAATTCATCCAGGATAAACTGATAATCATATAGGTAGCCCAAGAGTATTGATTCTTGGTAATCCGATTTTTACCCAATAGACGGTTTTAGGACATATGAAATTTAGTTTTACTGTAATGTTTATTTGTATTCTCAGGCTGGTTGAACACACAGCGGATTTTTTACCGAGCGTAGAATTTACCGTCGCTGCTCAACGAAATCAACAACTTTGGTTGATTTAGATAATCAGCGACGGTAAGTTCTCCCCTCGGTATAAAATCCGCTGTGCGTGCATCCAGCCTTATAACGACATTCATCAATGCAAGACACGGATATTATTTGGTAAGTTCTTCAGTATCACAGAGTATCGAATCATGATAGCTCTTCACGAGACCTTAGGTAATTTATCTCTATATTGAGCATATATATATATATATATATATATATATATATATATATATATATATATATATATATATATATATATATATATATATATATATATATATTATATATAATATATATATATATATATATATATATATATATATATATATATAATATATTTTTATATATTTATATAATATATATATATATATATATAATATATATAAAATATAAATATTTTTATAATATTATAAATATAAACTTAAACATATATAATACATAATATAATATAGCTATTAGTTTTAAGGGAATAAACTTCCAGAGAAAGTTATAAATATTACATTGATTGAAAAGTTACATTATGATTAAACATTTAAACTTAAACATAAATAGACTTCTACTTAATCGACATAAATCGGAACGGGGTTAAGCAGGTTAAACAAAATTTCCAATTAGACAGAGAATGAAAAAAATATTTACTAGATTGAAACGTACATTTTTATATTAAAAGCAAGTAATTATTAAATGCGTTAATTTATCCCAAAATTTGTACACTACACCAGTACGGATTATTAAAAAAATAGATTTTATTTTCTGACTAGGGCTAGAGTTTCGGTGACTAGTCGCCATAGTTTCGCCATTATTTTAAAGCATATTATACATAAATCTGATATTTGTTATTCCATATAGAATAAAGCCCTCTCCAATGTTTAATAATAATAATTGCGCAATTTCTTTCTATTTCAATTTCTTTTATAATTATTATTTATTTATTTTTTTGGCTTATACTAATTCCTGATGTTTTAAGTAAAGATCTGATTAAAATGAAAAAAGGTTAAAATGAAGTCTATTGTATTTAAACCATAATAAACAACTTTATTTAATACTAAAAATAAGATTGGGAATTATTGTTTAAGACCCCCATTTGCATTTATTTATTGTATTATCTAGCATTTTAGTTTTAATAAACAATTTCAATGATCTTATAAAATTAATAAGCATAAACCAACTTGAAAACATTTTCAATAAGTTATTTATAACCATTGAAACAAAATGTTTCTTAATATTTACTTTCCAATGAGACTATTTCTCCATTTATACCACTGACAT
>CM063511.1:102924777-102929777 GCA_032207245.1 Pardosa pseudoannulata
CAGACAAAAATAACTATTATAACAGCTTTAATTCATAATAAAATAAAATGTTGTACTTATTTGAGATTGAGAATGAATTTTTTAAAGTTTTATGTTTTGCAGAAATATTTTACAGAAGTAATATTAATATTAATGTTTTTGTGTAATTTAAGGGATATATCTCTTCAGAGAAAAACAATTATTATAACAGCTTTAATTCACAATAAAATAAAATATTGTGCTTATTTTAGATTGAATTTCTGTAAAGGTTCATGCTTTACGAAGAGATTTTGCAGAAGTTATATTAATATTAATTAATGATTTTTGTGTAATTAAGGGATATAGTATCTCTTCAGACAAAATATAACTATTATAACAGCTTAATTCATAATAAAATAAAATGTTGTGCTTATTTGAGATTGAGAATGAATTTCTTTAAAGTTTACGTTTTACAGAAATATTTTACAGAAGTAATATTAATATTAATGTTTTTGTGTAATTTAAGGGATATATCTTTTCAGAGAAAAACAATTATTATAACAGCTTTAATTCACAATAAAATGAAATATTATGCTTATTTTAGATGGAACTTCTGTAAAGGTACATGCTTTATGGAAAGATTTTGCAGCCATTATATTAATCAAATATTTTTATGTAATTGAGGTATATATTATCTCTTGAAACAAAAAAGAACTATTATAACAGCTTTAATTCAGAATAAAATAAAATGTTGTGCTTATTTGAGAATGAATTTCTTTAAAGTTTTACGTTTTACAGAAGTAACATTAATATTTTAAGAAGTATTAATATTAATGTATATCTTTTAATAACATAAAAATGCATACAACATGGAAAAGAAAATAGCAGCTTTAATTCACAATAAAATAAAATATTGTGCTAAAATAAAATATTGTGCTTATTTTAGATTGAATTTCTGTAAAGTTTTATGATTTACGGAAATATTTTGCAAAATCTATATTAATATTAATTAATGTTTTCAGTGTAATTAAGGGATATAGTATCTCTTCACATAAAAAGAACTATTATAACAGCTTTAATTCATAATAAAGTAAAATGTTGCTTATTTTAGAAGTTGAATTTTCTTTAAAGTTTTATGCTTTACACAAAATATTTTACAGAAGTAATAATAAAATTAATTTTTTAATAACATAAAAATATATCTTTCACACAAAAAGAATAATAGCTTTAATTCACAATAAAATAAAATATTATGCTTATTTTAGATGAATTTCTTAAAGTTTTATGCTTACTAAATATTAAAAATATATTTAATATTAATCAATGATTTTTGTGTAAATAATAAATTATCTCTTCAGACAAAATAACTATTATAACAGCATTAATTCATAATAAAAGAAAATGTTGGGCTTATTTGAAAATGAATTTCTTTAAAGTTTTACGTTTTTCAGAAATATTTTACAGAAGTATATTAATATTAAAAAATTTTTGTAATTTAAAATATCTTTTCAGAGAAAAACAATTATTATATCAGCTTTAATTCACAATAAAATAAAATATTGTGCTAAAATAAAATATTGTGCTTATTTTAGATTGAATTTCTGTAAAGTTTTATGATTTACGGAAATATTTTGCAGAAGATATATTAATATTAATCAATGACTTTTATGTAATTGCGGTACATAGTACTTCTTCACACAAAAAGAACTGTTGTAACAGCTTTAATTCATAACAAAATAAAATGTTGTGCTTATTTTAGAATGCACTTATTTAAAGTTTTATTTTTAC
This sequence comes from Pardosa pseudoannulata, assembly GCA_032207245.1. Taxonomy (NCBI): domain Eukaryota; kingdom Metazoa; phylum Arthropoda; class Arachnida; order Araneae; family Lycosidae; genus Pardosa; species Pardosa pseudoannulata. Next base: position 102,926,524 of record CM063511.1, read on the forward strand.
AGAAATATTTTACTTTATAATATTATGTTTTTTATTTAAATTTAATTTAAAAAAACAATAATAACAGTTTTAATTCATAAAAAAAATAAAATGTTGTGCTTATTTTAGAATGCATTTCTTTAAAGTTCCTCTACAACTGTCTAACTTTATAAATATTAGTTTAATGATTTAAAATAGTATATTTTTTAATAACATAACAATTATACAAGATCTAAAAGAAAATTCTGCATCCCAAAGATAATTTTTTTAAATATATATATATATTAGATACTAAATTTCTATATGAAATTCAACATACGTTTATATTTATTCAGTGAATCTTATAAGATATCTGACTTTTAAACATGAAAAAATATAAGAATTGATAAGACAGTGAATATTTTAAAAATATACCATTTATCATTTCATAAAATAAAACATATTACTAGATATATAAATAATAATAATAGAATGAAAAATACATATAAATATATATATTTTACTTATTTTTTAAATTTATATTATATATAAAATATATACTCTAATTTGCACGACTTTTAAGTTATTTTGCAGGCAAGTGAGTTTAAAATGTTTAATTTCTTAATATAGTTTGTGTTTTTTAATAGAGAGAATTCTTCATAAAAAATAGTAATTTTTTGTCTATTACAAAAGATCTAATAACTTTCTTATTCTTAACAAAGGAGTGCATTTTAATTTACATTGAATCAAAAATAGGCTGTCTGCTCTAAATTAGTCTATCACCTTAATAAGAGAATTTATATAAGTTTGTAGTATTCACTAATAAACATTTTCCTTTCGTTCTTGCATATATAAATAAATGAAGCTATCTTGAATATTTAGATATCCAACCACTAATAATTTCTATTGAGATATTATCCCATGTGTGTTTCAGTTTCAATATACTTAATTATATTAAATTTAAAACAATTGTTTTACATATTTATAATTCTGTTAGATAACGAACATGATATAGGAAAGTCAATTTTGAATAGGATCGTTTAAATTTTAAGTAGAAGTTAAAAACGTTAAACTATAAATAATTTATTCAGTTCTATCTTCATAATTACATATTCTATTTCCTTTGGGATTATTTATTACGCATTTATAATGTGTTAAAATTAATTTTGAACTAAGATGAATATATTTTAGGACCCCCTTTATCTTAAACAGTGTTTCATTTGTACCGAATAAATTATAGAAAGTTATAATTATAGTTTATTTTCATCTCTACATTTCAAATTTTATCATCTAGGAATAATTTGAAAATACTGTAAATCGCATAGATGCCTTTTACATTATTATTTAATTTTATTAAGAACATTTTAAGAATTAATATATTTTAAAAAAAGTCCTATTAAAAATTTTCATTTTGCTAAATTAAATTTACTGTGCCCGATATTCAGATATGCTTTGAAGTTCATATACCGTTCAAATGTATGGATTTTAAATAATTAAATACACTTACATACCGGTAGAATACGTGCATGCAGTATACATGATGCAGTACACTTACATGTCAGAAAACACAGAGTGATATGTCATTTATTTTTGTTTTTACATAGTTTATAATGTTTCAATACCTTCCAGTCTCCATAAACCTAATTAAGCTCAAATTATAAGCTCCACTTGTATATTGCCGAACGATCGCCGATTGGTTAGGGTACTGGTCTTCGATATCGGAATTCGTGGGTTCGAATCCTACAATGGCATGGATGCTTGTAGCCGTTTTGAATCGGCTTCAAGGTGTAGGTTCAGGTCTCCTTATCCCTCGTGTTGCAAAATGTACACCGTAACACTCTAAACCAAACCAAACCAACTCATATTTCACTACCGACTTGATGAAAATCCGCAACTCTGTAATGCAAGGGACTTGGGAAAATACTAAATGATAGACCTGCACATATTTTTTATTATCTAAATTAAACATATATGGACTGTTATAATTAAAAAAAATTGTAATTTTGACGGAATCTAGCTTAACGAATTCCTTAGGATTCAAAAAAAGGAAGAAATAATTTGCTTCATTAAATAATTAAAGTGTCAGCCTTGTAAAAAGATTTTACAGAAATTAAAATAATATTTATTAATAAATATTTTTATGAAATGAACATTATTTAATATTTTTTTTCATATATCTTAAATCTATTATTTTTGTGTCTATATTACATATTTAACTATACGTAGATTATAATAATGAAAAACAGATAGCATTGTTATTATTATTTTTTAATTCTTAATCTATTCGTATTGGGATAAGTACAAAAATATGTTTAGCATACCATTTTAACGTTTAAGTATTACGTCATATACCAAACCACAAATGAAAGGAAACAGTTATATATTATTGAAATTATTTATTTATCGAGAATGGCTTGTACATGTAAAAGTTTTAAAATATTCGACGCCTACATTATTAAATTATGTATTGTACTATTTTATCTTTAACGATTAAAAAAGAGATCATTTGGTAGTTTCACATTTTTTCAATGATACTTTCAGAAGTTAACTGTAAGAAACTGCTTCTGATAACACAAATAAAAATGCCAAATTTAAGATAATTTTGCTTCGTTCAGGATAATCATATATCAAAAATTGATAGTCTTAGATTTTTATCTGTATTGCAGTCCATTAACGATTTTATTATAAATTTTAGAAAAGAAGCCTTTATAGAGCAGAAAAAGTCCTTCATTATTATAGAATTTTTTCTTCACGATGTAAATATAATTCAGGATAAAATGAAAACTCTCACTCTTTTTAGAATAAAAGCTTTCCGTAACACTGTACTATGTTTTAGGTTTGTCCTTTGAAACAAGAATTCTTTTCTTTTCTGTTTTAAAAGCAAAATAAATAACAAAAATCCCCAAGAACTCAATATATATATATATATATATATATATATATATATATATATATATATATATATATATATATATATATATATATATATATATATATATATATATATATATATATATATATATATATATATATATATATATATATATATATATATTTATATATATATATATATATATATATTAAATTTTTTATGATGTTTTTCAACACGTAATATATAAATACATCGTAGGACTTGTAACCTCGTCATTACTTTTATATATCTAATTATATTCCAGCAGGTAATTTATATGTATATATTGATCGAACAGAAACCTATATACTGTTTTGCAATTGGAATATATATATATATATATATATATATATATATATATATATATATATATATATATATATAT
>CM063511.1:102934777-102947277 GCA_032207245.1 Pardosa pseudoannulata
AAAAAAAAAAAAAAAAAATCCAGAGACGTCTGAACCGGACGATGTCAGAACGCGATTTCTCTCTCTCATGCCAACCTTTCGCGAGATACGACCAAAACCCGTGTGTGGTTTTAGGGTCGTGGGAAAATACTGAGGCAAGTGTTATTTGCTTATAGAAAGTAACCGTTGATTAGAGGAATCTGCAAAAGTGTGGCGTTCCAGATGACTGCAGATCTTTCCTGGGATAGTTATAACTTCCTAATTAAAAATGCCAGCTATATCATTTTCTGTTTTATAAATCATAGAATTTCGGGGTTAGGCTGAAGGAATGAAAACATCCTCTTTTAAATTGGATGGCTGAGAAATATGGTTTGTATAAAGAGAAGAAATTAAGATCTAGATTTAATGAATGAGAAAAAGGGATAATTTTGGATAGATATTAATATTATTACATATATATATATATATATATATATATATATATATATATATATATATAGTGTGTGTGTGTGTGTGTGTGTGTGTGTGTGTGTTTGTGTGTGTGTTTGTGTGCGTGCGGAAGAAAGAGATAGAGAGAGGGGAGTTTATAATGTGATACCTATATGTATGTATTTTTATGTGTTATTTATGTAGCAACCTGCTGATGAAGAAGGTACATCAAGCATAGAAGGTTACTACGTTGGATACAAAATTTCGTCAACATCCGACCCTTACACGTTTATTCCAGTTGATGTGATACAAAACAAAGAGACACAACATTATGAACTAACAAATTTAAACCGATACACTGGTTACAGTTTTATTGTTCAAGCTTTTAATAAAAGAGGAGCTGGTCCCCCGTCCGAAGCTATTACAGCAAGAACGTTGGAGTTTGGTAAGTAGAACTCTTGCTTATTATGGAATATAAGCTAAAAGACTCTAAAGTAATCTTTAAAAGGGAAGGCATTATTTAATACTTATTAATAATTATTAATGAAATTATTAATGGAAATTTATGGAATGGCATTATTAATGAAAAGCATTACAAATGTAATAACAGTAGCAATTATATGAATGAATAGCTATTATAATATTTAATCACATTGAAACGTTTTTTTTGCCCTTAATTTTTTGAAATGTACATAAAGAAAGAAAACAAATGAATACATTTTGCGATTTTAAAAAATGCCATTTTAAAAAATCCTGCAATCAGTTATATACTAAATTATATCAGACTGATTTGTAAAAATTACGGGGTAAAATTAATCTTTCAAGCGTACAGATACACTTCAAAGTGAATTATACACATATGGGTTGGATTAATAGAAGGTTAAGCAGTCTAAAGATAACGTTTAAAGATCTAAATGTTATCAATTATAGATTGTTATTTATGTAAAGGTCAATGTAATAGTTTCTCATCCACAAGTAAATTTTTATCTTGTTTTATCAATATCAAAAATTTGTAAGAGATGGCACAAAAAGAATTTAAGATGGCGCCAGGCATGTTTAATAACAAAATTAATGATTAATTGTCTTTTTACACTGTTTAAAAATGTGTATTCTATAAAATTTACGAATTAAAAGTATTTTCTTTATAAAGAGAATATACTAAAATATTAAAAAATCTTATTAGGATAAAAGAAAATGTAGTAATTCTTAAATGTTATAAAAAATTTCTGCGATATTTAAGAAAGAATACTTTGTCTTAAGTTTGGGTTATAAATTTTATTAATTTTTTAAATTACATGCTTATTTGATAAATGTTTTAATAGATTACGTGAAATAATAAATAAATGAGACATCTATAAAAATAGAAATATCAATCAAACAATTGAACAGCAGTTTTAAGATACCTCTTTAAACCTATCTTTACTGATGTAAAACTAAATATTTCATTTATTTTTATAGATCTCTGTTTAGTTTCTCTTTATGCACTTTAATTGCGATTTTCTTAACTCGAGATATATAAGATGGTTAATATAATTTAATCCTATAAACTTAAAATTCTGTAGCTAAATGAAACATACACATTCACTTACAAATAGAAGTTTAAAGGAAAGGAAACATTGAAAGGAAAATTTTATTCTGTAATGCATCTAGACAGGTGTTTCTGAATACATTTAAGTTACAGCCCTTTCCTTTTTATAGCTTTATCGTTATATGTATAATTGATTTATATCGTGCTTCTACCTCAAAATATTTTAAGTTCGATGGATTAATGAGAAAAGTAGTTTGTAGTACATTTTTCTTTACCAAAGTTGAATGTAACGTTATTCATTTTTAAATCATGAACTATCTTATTAGAATAAAAGGAAATGTAGTGTTTCTTAAATGCCATAAAAATCTTTGCTACGATATTTAAGAAAGAATACTTTTCGTCTTAAAAAGTTTTGGTTATATAAATTATTAATTTTTAAAATTACATGCTGATTTGATAAATATTTTTAGTAGACTACGTGAAATAAGAAATAAATGAGACATCTATAAAAATAGCAATATGAATCAAACAAATGAACAGCAGTTTCAAGATACATTTTTTAAACCGATTTTTAAAGATGTAAAACTAAATATTTCATTTATTTTTATAGATATCTGTTTAGTTTCTCTTTATGCCCTTTAATTACGATATTTAACTCGAGATATATAAGATGGTTAATATAATTTAATCCTATAAACTTAAAATTCTGTAATAGATCTCTGTTTAGTTTCTCTTTATGCACTTTAATTGCGATTTTCTTAACTCGAGATATATAAGATGGTTAATATAATTTAATCCTATAAACTTAAAATTCTGTACCTAAAAGAAACATACACATACACTTACAAATAGAAGTTTATAAGAAAATGAAATATTGAAAGGAAAATTTCATTCTGTAATGTATCTAGACAGGTGTTTCTGAATACATTTAAGTTACAGCCCTTTCTTTTTTATCGCTTTATCGTTATAGGTATAATTGATTTATATCGTGCTTCTAGCTCAAAATATTTTAAGTTCAATGGATTGATGAGAAAAGTAGTTTGTAGTACATTTCTCTTTATCAAAGTTGAATGTAACGTTATTCATTTTTAAATCATGAACTATTGTTAGTTTTAAACTGAATTAACAGGTTAAAAGTATCGACATTATCGTTTATTTTCGTGTAATGAGAGAATAAAAATAATAAAGACTGTTTAAAAATATTTTAATGATCTTAATAATGTGATACTACAATATATTGCCTCATTTTTAAATTTTTCCTTTTAAACTTTATGCCTATCTTAAGATTTAAAATTAATGAAATTAATTTTTGGCAACATACTCTAAATTTCAAACTTTAAACATTTCATTAACCTAATTTTAATAAAGAATTTTTTACTGAAGAATATTAAAATATTTATTTTCAATTTAACATATTTTACATATATCGTCTGAGGAATACGATAAAGATTGTTCATTTACATTTAATAGAAAGTTTTATGGAATATTTAAGGGTAATTTCATTTAAAGAAAGACTAAATTGCTTTCCAGTGTTCGTTTTCCCGTTTAACCATATAATGGGGATGAAATTTAATATTTTTTTTTGTTAAACATCTTGCTTTCGATCTTTCAGATGTAAATGAAGCTATTTCGAAAATTTAAATATCTTACTATTAATAAATTGAGTTTTTATCCACGTGTGTTCTGCTTTCAATATATGTTATTATTTCCAGTTAAGTGTTGGTAATTTTACATGCTTATAATTCACAGAAAATAAATATTTGCCACAATTATGAAAGTAAGGTTTAATTAGGACTGTTAAATTTTAACTAGAAATTGAAAACGTTAAATATAACTTTTGTTATACTGATTATGTAGATATGTATAATTTATTTTGTGATTGCTGTCCTTAGAAATTAAGTTTGAACTAGGTTGAATGTATATTTTGGATACACTTTGATTAAAATTTTATATAATTCCAACAGAATAATATGCTAAAACCAGCACATAGCCCGTCATATGATGGGATCAGTAAAATTTTTAATTTCCCAGAATTGTAAAATTCCCTATGAAACAGGTAAAAAAAATGATCTTTTTTTGGCTGAGAATTATCTTCAATTATCTTCTATCAAGATAAAATAATATTTTATTTAAAATTATCAAATATGTACCTAATCTATTATTTAAGCCAAATTTAAAAGAAAATTATTTAAGTAATATCTAAATTCAGTGATAAAAGTATGAAAATAATGCAGACGATATTTAAATAATTTCAAATAAGAAATGTTTAAATGCTTTGTTAAAGAATACGTCTTAATTTACAGAAAAGTGTTAAAATTTTAAATAATATTTCGAACGTTTTAAAGACGACAATGTTTTTCGCAGTGATAAGAAGCATAATTATACCAATTTATTTTAGAATCGGATCGGTAGTTTAGAAAAAGATAAACTTTTCTCGCTTTGAACTTTGCTACCCCTAACTTATCAAGAATGTTATATGGATGCCTCAATTCATTCCAGGACCAACGACTTCATAAATTCGAGGACGGATAGACAGATAACTTAGGTTATTATTATATAGGGGATTATAATAAAAGAAAATTTCCATTATCCGTATTATGACTTATATCTAAATTATACAGAAATTGTATAAAATACTATTTCATTTGGAGAAGATTCTTATCCCATTATATTTTTAAAACAGAATTTTAATTTCAAATAATATTTGCAAGATTTTAAATAAAAGGTTTTATTTTAAAATAATATTCATTTCGCTAAATTAAACTCATTAATTAAAGTTTTCGCATTGTATTTTGGTAGATATCTTGTTTTATAAATAATTAGGTATTTTAGCTATTTTCCATTACACGGATTAATAAAATTTTCTACTGTTTTTAGATAATAATTTCGCTTTTCTATTCTAAATAGAGAAAGATATTATTAAAATCTTATGGGAATAGATTACTCATAGAGAAAAATAAACAACGCATTCATATTATAATTTTTAATTTTTTCTATCATCAAGAAAACCTTAGTAATTCAATAATTAGATTTATTTAATAAAATGTAAACTGTCGTATAAAGGCTTCGTAAAAGTAAATTATTCAATTTAAATCTTAATACATATTTAGCAATTTCTAGGCAATGAACACATTCCGCTGGGAATAATGTGATTAAAATATCAAGAATTTAAAAACTCGGTTAATAAATAAAACTAAAATTAAGATTTAAAAAGATTTTAATAACTACATATTTATAATGACTGTAATTACTACCAAAATGCATTTAATTATGAAAAATAATAAGTTTATATCCCTTATACACTCATGTCCATAAATTAAGGATAATTCAGAATCACACAGAAATTGAGCTCTAAAATAAAAATTTCACCTGTAGAATTATCACACACATCTTGAAGAAGAATATGCAAATTGCAGGAAACCACCAGATGGCGCGGATAGTACGTCACAATGACGAGAGTGTATGAAAGGGGTATATAAGGAATGGTAGCAAAGAAGTAAAATTGTTCACAAGCGCTTTAAAAGCCTTTCAGTGCAATAACCGCATAGTTATGGCACAAAGGAAGCATTTGGATGATTTTTTACGTGGTAGAATTATCGGACGACTGGAATGTGGACGTACCCAGCTGGAAGTATCCGAGGAACTTGGAATCGCCCAGAGTGTCATCTCCAGGCTTTGGCAACGATTCAAACATGATGGTAATGTGAGTAGATGTTACAGCACAGGTCGCCCCCGAGTTACTACGCCGAATGATGACCGGTATTTGGCAGTTACTGCCAAAAGAAACAGACGGAGCACAGCATCAGACCTGTCTCGTCAGCTCTCTTCAGCTACCGGTACGACAGTTTCAAGGCAGACCGTGTACAGACGCTTAGGGAACATTGGTCTATATGCTCGTAGGCCTGTCAGATGTGTTCCCCTTACCGCAACTCACTGTCGCCTGCGATTATGCTGGGCTAGAGAGCATGCATTGTGGACACCGCAACAGTGGTCTTGTGTGATGTTTTCCGACGAGTCCAGGTTCAGTTTACATTCTGATTCTCGCCGGACTTTCATATGGAGAGCAATATATTATATATATATATATATATATATATATATATATATATATATATATATATTATAATATATATATATTTTATATATATATATATATATATTTATATATATAATGGTATCCTTATACATATATATAAAGAATCAAGAAGATAATATAATCTATTGTATTTTCTTTTTTATTATATATATATATAGCGATATATATTATATAAGCAATCTTGCGGTCACATATGAATCAGCTGTTTCGTATATATATATTAATAATATATATATATACCCAAACATACTTATATTGCCTTTATATATATCGCTATATATATACATGTGTATGTATTTATTTAATATTACATATATCTTTCTATAAATCTCACAAATATATATATTATATATATAGTTTAATTATATATTTAGTATATATTGTATAATTTCTATATATGTTAATCGTAAGTATATATATATTCTGGCTATCGTTTTTATATATGTATATATCGTATATATATAATATCTTTATAAGGAAAAATTTGTTTTTAATCTCAGATATATATATATATTATCAATTTATAATAAATCATGTAACAAAATTTCTCAGTAAAAAACTACTTTTAGAAAGATTGTAGATTTTTGAAAGTGAAACAAAAAAGGTGATCTACTTCAAAATGTAAACAATTTTTACCTTTTACACAAATATACTTTAAGGGGTTATTATTCTATTACTAAACAATTCAATATAAAAGGATAAAATTTTACTTTGATACGTTAACCCTAAAATAATATTTATTTTCTGGTTAAATAAATTCATTTTAAAGATCTTATATCAATAGATTTAATAAATGTAGAATCAGTGTGTATTTTTAAATTCAAAAATTGGGTGCACCGTAAAAAAACTGGAGATCAATAATCTGGATATCGAATATATAGTATCTTTGGGGAATGAAGCAAATTTTGTTTAATCTCAGAAACAGTTTTCATTTTCAACTTTAAGATAAATCTTGTAATAATTTTTCTCAGTAAAAATTACTTTTAGAAAGATCATATATTTTTGAAGGTGACACAAAAAATAGGATCTATTTCAAAATATAAAGAAATTTAACTTATTTTTTAACTTTTACACAAATATACTGTAATAGCTTATTATTCTATTCCTAAACATTTCAATATAAAACAATAAAAATTTTCTTTGAGACGTTAAACCTAAAACAGTTTTTATTTTAGGGTTAAATAACTCCATTTTGAATACCTCTAATCAATAGATTTAGTAAATATAGAATAAATGAGTATTTTTTAATTTAAAAATTGGGTGCCTCGTAGAAAAAACTGGAGATCAGTAAACTGGATATCGCATATTTAGTATCTCTGGGGCACTAAGCAAAAATTTGTTTAAGCTCAGAAACAGTTTTCATTTTCAATATTAAGGTAAATCATATTACAGTTTTTCTCAGTAAAAAGTGCTTTTAGAAAGATTTTAGTAAGACAAAAAAGGGGATCTACTTCAAAATATAAACAAATTTCACTGAGCAATTTTTAACTTTTACACAAATATACTTTAATGGGTTATTATTTTATTACTATACAATTCAATATAAAAGGATAAAATTTTGCTTTGAGACGTTAACCCTAAAACAGTATTTATTTTAGGGTTAAATAACTTTATTTTGAATGCCTCAAACCAATAGACTTAATAAATATAGAATCGGTGAGTATTTTTAAATTTAAAAATTGTGTTTATCGTAGAAAAACCCGGGGATCTGTGAATTGGATATGCCATATATAGTATCTTTGGGGAGTCAAGCAAAAATTTGTTTAGGCTCCGAAAAAGTTTTCATTTTCAATATTAAGGTAAATCATGTAATAGTATTTCTCAGTAAAAAACTACTTTTAGAAAGATTTTAGTGAGACAGGAAAATGGATCTACTTCAAAATGTAAACAAATTTCACTGAGAATTTTTAACTTTTACACAAATATATTTTAATGGGTTATTATTCTTTTACTAAACAATTCAATATAAAATTATAAAATATTGCTTTGAGACGTTAACCTTAAAATAGTATTTATTTTAGGGTTAAATAAATTTATTTTAAATACCTCAAACCAATAGATTTAATAATTATAGAATCCGTGAATATTTTTAAATTTAAAAATTGTGTGTATCGTAGAAAAGGAGGGAGATCAGTGAATTGGATATCGCATATATAGTATCTTTGGGAAGTTAAGCAAAAATTTGTTTAATGTTAGAAACAGTTTTCATTTTCAATTTTAAGATAAATCATGTAATAGTTTTTCTCAGTAAAAAACTACTTTTAGAAAGATTTTAGGGAGACAGAAAAGAGGAACTACTTCAAAATATAAACAATATTTACTGAGAAAATTTTAACTTTTACACAAATATACTTTATTGGGTTATTATTCTATTACTAAACAATTCAATATAAACGGATAAAATTTTGCTTTGAGATGTTAACCCTAAAACAGTATCTAGTTTAGGGTTAAATAAATTTACTTTAGATACTTCAAACCAATAGATTTAATAAATATAGAATCGGTGAGTATTTTTAAATTTGGAGATCATTAAATAAGATATCGCATATTTGGGGAGCCAAGAAAAAAAATGTTTAATCTCAGAAACAGTTCTCATTTTTAATTTTAATATAAATGTAACAGTTTTCTCAGTAAAAAAACGACTTCTAGAAAGATCGTAGATTTTTGAAAGTGAAACAGAAAAGATGATCTAATTTAAAATATAAACAAATTTTACTGAGCCATTTTTAAGACAAATCGTGTAATAGTTTTTCTCAGTAAAAAATACTTTTAGAAAGATCTTAGATTTTTGAAAGTCAGACAGAAAAGGTTATCTCCTTCAAAATATAAACAAATTTCACTGAGCAATATTTAACTCTTACTCAAATATACTTTAATGGATTATTATTCTATTACTAAACAATTCAATAAAAAAGAATAAAATTTTGCTTTGAGACGTTAACCCTAAAATACTGAATAAGTCATAGAACTTGTTTTTTTCAGAGTAGCAATATTTCTTACGGATCCTTTGTGTCCTTCAGTAAACTGAGCCGTTTTAGGGAGTTCAAGAGTGAATGATCAAATCACAAAAATAAATGACTTCTAGTCCCCTGGAGAGCTCAGGATATCTTTTGATTAAGTTGCTGCAGTTTCTCAGAGTAATGTTAACACTTTTCTAAGGAATCCCAGAAAATAAGAGAATCTGCTAAAAGGAAAATATCTCTACATAATAATGTTCATATACCAGAACATTTATAAAATCCTTTTGAAATATTATTATGAAAAGGATAGATAAATTTAATAGTGGGATATTTTTTTCAAATGTGTTTATTTCAGTTAACTATTTAATATAGATTTTACAAATTTTTACAATATATTTTTTACAATCTTTAACTTATGTATAATATAGGAAAATATCTGTACATGATAATGTACATATGCTAGAACATTTATAAAATCCCTTTGAAATATTATCATGAAAAGGATAGATAAATTTAATAGTGGGATATTTTTTTCAAATGTGTTTATTTCAGTTAACTATTTAATATGTTTTTTAAAATTTTTTTCAATATATTTTTTACAATCTTTAACTTATGTACAATATAAGAAAATATCTGTACATAATAATGTTCATATACCAGAACATTTATAAAACCCTTTTGAAATATTATTATGAAAAGGATAGATAAATTTAATAGTGGGAAATTTTTTTCAAATGTGTTTATTTCAGTTAACTATTTAATATAGATTTTACAAATTTTTACAATATATTTTTTACAGTCTTTAACTTGTGTTTTAGTTCATGCATGCATATTTCTTTGTAAAATGTATTTATAATTTGAATTTTTTAGCTCAAATTTCTCTTCTTCTGGCATCTCTTTCTAGAACCATATCCTAAGAATTTCAAATCATTATAGTGTATACATAATGGAATAAATCATATAAACCTGTAAATTCCTTGTTTTGAAAAAAAGTCAAATTTAAAAGATTAAAACAACATTTGAGAAATTTAATTCACAAAATACTGATTTATAAATTGGTTTGTTCATATATTACTCATTAAATGAACATTTCATTTACTTTTGGTAATGCTTTTACTATTTTGGAGATTTTCTGACTGATATAATTCTAAAAGAAATTAAATGACATTAATATTTATCGGTCTACTTACTACAAACGTTTTTTACAATGGAATTAAGGATTAATACGAACTTCAGAAAATAATTAGTTATATTTCTTATATTAAGGAAATAATCAGCGTCCATGACTTCAAATTTCATGAATAAGTGGTTCATAACTAAAATGATCTAAGTTCTTTTTTTTCCTCTATAAAATATAATCACCTTCCACGGTTAATTACTTGTTATTTCATAAATATATAGATGGTAAAAATACACTAGTTATCAATTAGTTAGTAAAATCATTTGATACGTAATGAAAAAAAGGTACATAAATCTGTAAATTCCATGTTTTGAAAAAAAAAATTAAATTTAAATTATTAAAGCAGCATTCGAGGAATTTTGCAAAAATTCAATTAACAAACTGCTGATTTATAAATTGTAATTTGTTATTGCCCATATATTTCTCATTAAATGAGCATTTCATTTACTTTTGGTAATGCTTTTGCTATTTTGGAGATTTTCTGAATGATAATTCTAAAAGGAATTACGTGACATTGATAATTAACGGTCTACTTGCTTCAAACGTTTTTCCCAACGGACATCAGGATTAATACTATCTTCGCAAAACAATTAATTATATTTCCCGAATTAAAGCAAGAATCAGCGTCCATGACTTCATATTTCAGATTACAATTTTTTCATATTCACTCATAATTTTAGATAATCCCAAAACATATATTTTCAGTTAATTAGTATGATCCATGTCTAAATATTGTTTCGATTCATAGGTTACGTTATTGTTATTCAAATACGTGTAAGCTTAGTATATATATTGTATTTTTTATTTGCAAATTTCAATTTGGACTAACTGTCAACTTCATCAATATCATAAGTACTTGATAGAAAGTACAAATATTAACACCAAACGGTTGTTGGTATATTTTATAAACAACTAAGGCAATAGTTATAAGACATCTAAAATAAATAGTGAACTAAAAGCCCATGAATAAGGGTTAACTAAAGTGATCTAAATCCATTTTTACTTTATAAAATATAATCAACTCCCATGGTTAATTATTTGTTATTTCATAAGTATACAGATATTTGAAAATACACTAGTTATCAATTAATTAGTAAAACCAATTGATATATAATAAAAAAAGGTACATAAACCTATAAATTCCATGTTTTGAAAAAAAATCAAATTTAAAAGATTAAAGCAGCTTTTGAGAACTTTGCAGAAATTCAATTAAAAAATTACTGATTTATAAATTGGTTTGCTCATATATTAATCATTAAATGAGCATTTTATTTACTTTTGATAATGCTTTTGCTATTTTGGAGATTTACACAATGGATATGAGAATTAATACGAACTTTGGGAAATAATTAACTATATTTCTTATATTAAGGCAAGAATCAGCTTCCATGACTTCAAATTTCAGATTACAATTTTTACATATTCACTCATATTTTTAAATAATCCATAAACACATATTTTTATCTAATTAGTATGATCCAGGTCAAATATTGTTTGGATGCATAGGTTATGTTATTTATATTTAAATGAGTAAGCTTAATATATAGTTAATAGTTAATAGTTATAAGCAAGTTACAAATAGTTAATTACAAATAGTAGGTTACAAATAGTTACAATTAGTTACAATAGTTAATAGTTATTTAAGATAAATAGTGAGCGAAAAGCATATGACAAGGGGTTCATAACTAAAATAATCTAAATCTATTTTTTCCTTTATAAAATATAATAAACTTAAAAGGTTAATTTTTATTTCATAAGTTTACAGATGGTAGAAAATACAGTACTTATCAATTAGTTAGTAAAATCAATTGATATATAATGAAAAAAGTACATAAACCTGTAAATTCTATGTTTTAAAAAATCAAATTTAAAGATTGAAGTAGCATTTGAGAAACTTTGCAGGAATTCAATTAATAAAATACTGATTTATAAATTGGTTTTCCCATATATTTTTCATTACATGAGCATTTACATTTCGTAATGCTTTTGCTATTTTGGAGATTTTCTGAATGATAATTCTTAAAGGAATTACGTGACATTGATAATTAACTGTCTACTTACTTCAAACGATTTTTCCAACGGACATCCGGATTAATGCTAACTTCGCAAAACAATTAGTTATATTTCCCGAATTAGAGAAAGATCAGCTTCCATGACTTCATATTTCAGATTACAGTTTTTACATATTCACTCATAATTTTAGATAATTCATAATTTGTACTATCTTTCAAATCCATCAATATCATAAGTACTTGACAGTAAGAACAAATATTCCCACTAAACGGTTGTTGGTATATTTTATAAACAACTAAGGCAATAGTTATAAGA
>CM063511.1:102949777-102957277 GCA_032207245.1 Pardosa pseudoannulata
GCATGTGTGTATGTATATATGTATGTGTATATGATGATATTTTTGTATCATATCAAAGGGAACCGATTACATCTTCGGTTCCATTCAGTCATGGCGACCAAGCCTAAAACATCTAACAGTAAAGACAATAGAATTTATTTTAATCTGACATAGTTTAATAAGGCAACTTCTCTCGAGAATACTTCCCGCAAAACCTGGGCATAGTGGTTTATTAGTTGTCTGTGCCAACAAATCAGAGTTTACTTACAAATCACGTGTAGGGAGATAATGACGTAGTTTAAGCGTTAGGATGTATTTTAACTTACTTATAAATCCATGAGGAATAAATAGGAAAAAAATAATACATTCACAAAGGTTAATAGAAAAAAAATTCGAAAAAAATAGTCTCACTCGAAAATATTTTACATATATGTGTGTGTGTGCATTTATTTATACATACAAATATATATACGGTTGAAATATATACCAATTTTTAGCTTTCTCTTTCACTTCATGACTAATAAATGTGTTTTCCGACCTACGGTGAAAATTTTGGTACAGGAAAATAGTTTTAGCTTGTTTGTAGCTGTTGAATAATGCAAAATTGTATCTCATCCTCCAAATGTCCTAATTTATACAACCGAGAATAAGAACCGTAAGATTTTTCTACTAGAGCTTGCATTTCGGATATCATCTTGTATAGTTGTCTCGCAAACAATATGTATGTCCTAATACATATTTTATAAATTATAAATTTTCGTTTCTGCTATTTATTTATTACTGCATACAATAAATCTCAATACATATTTTGAGAAGATATGTATTTTTTTTATTTTTGTTTCAATATTTTTGAAGTACTGAAGGAAATTTTTCATAAATGTTTTGAGTCAAATTCTAACCTTTGTGCTTAGAAAGACTGATATTCCTAACTTGTTATTATTTACCGTTTATGAAAATGGTAATATGATAAGATTATGAAAAATTATGAAAAGTTTCCCGTTTCTGCTATTTATTTATTATTGCATTCAATAAATCTCAATACATTTTGTGAGAAGATATATATTTTTTATTTTGTTGTAACATTTTTGAAGTACTAAATGAAAATTTTGATAAAAATTTTGTGGCAAATTCTAATCTTTGTGTTTAAAAAGACTGATATTCATAACTTGTTATTACTGGCCGTTTATGAAAATGATAATTTGGAAAGATTATGAAAAGTTATGAAATGTTAAGAGAAGTTTCCCGTTTCTGCTATTTATTTATTATTGCATTCATTAAATCTCAATACATTTTCTGAGAAGATACGTATTTTTTATTTTGTAACATTTTTGAAGTACTAAAGGAAATTTTTGATAAGTGTTTTTCGTCAAATTCTAACCATTGTGCTTAAAAAGACTGATATTCATAACTTGTTATTACTGACCGTTTATAAAAATGGTAATATGAAAAAATTATGAGATGTTATGAAAAGATTCCCGTTTCTGCTATTTATTAATTATTGCATTCAATAAATCTCAATACATTTTGGGAGAAGATATGTATTTCTTATTTTTGTTTCAACGTTTTTGAAGTACTAAATGAAAATTTTGATAAATATTTTGTGGCAAATTCTAATCTTTGTGTTTAAAAAGACTGATATTCATAACTTGTTATTACTGACCGTTTATGAAATTGGTAATATGAAAAAATTATGAAAAGTTTTGAAAAGGTTCCCGTTTCTGCTATTTATTGATTATTGAATTCATTAAATCTCAATACATTTTCTGAGAAGATACGTATTTTTTATTTTTGTTTTAACATTTTTGAAGTAATGAACGAAATATTTTAATAAATATTTTGTGCCAAATTCTAACCATTGTTCTTAAAAAGAATAGTATTCTTAACTTATTACTGACCGTTTATGAAAAAGATAATCGGAAAAGATTATAAAAATTTATGAAAAGATTCCTGTTTCTGCTATTTATTTATTATTGCATTCAATAAATCTCAATACATTTTGTGAAAAGATTTGTATTTCTTATTTTTTGTTTCAACGTTTTTGAAGTACTAAATGAAAATTTTGATAAATATTTTGTGGCAAATTCTAACCTTTGTGTTTAAAAAGACTGATATTCATAACTTATTATTACTGACCGTTTATGAAAAAGATAATATAAAAAGATTGTGAAAAGTTATGAATGATTCCCATTTCTTTGCTATTTATTTATTATTGCATTCATTAAATCTCAATATATTTTCTGAGAAGATATGTATTTTTTATTTTTGTTTTAACATTTTTGAAGCAATGCTTGAAAATTTTGATAAATATTTTGCGCCAAATACTAACTTTTGTGTTTAAAAAGACTGATATTCATAAATTGTTATTACTGATCGTTTATGAAAAAGATAATATGAAAAGATTATTAAAAGTTATGAAAAGATTTCCATTTCTGCTTTCTATTTATTATTGCATTCAATAAATCTCAATACATTTTTTGAAAAGATACGTATTTTATTTTTTTGTTTTCACATTTTGGAAGTACTGAATAAAAATTTTGATAAATATTTTCTGCCAAACTCTAACCTTTGTTTTTAAAATGACTGATATTCATAACTTGTTATTACTGACCATTTATGAAAAAGATAATATAAAAAGATTATGAAAAGTTATGAATGATTCCCATTTCTTTGCTATTTATTTATTATTGCATTTAGTAAATCTCAATACAATTTCTGAGAAGATATATATTTTTTATTTTTGTTTTAACATTTTGTACTGAATGAAAATTTTGATAAATATTTTGTGCCGAATTCTAACCTTTGTGTTTAAAAAGACTGATATTCATAACTTATTATTACTAACCATTTATGAAAAATATAATATGAAAAGATTATGGAAATTTATGAAATGTTATAATAAGATTCCCGTTTCTGCTATTTATTTATTATTGCATACAATAAATCTCAATATATTTTCGGAGAAGGTCTGTGTTTTTTATTTTTGTTTCAACATTTTTTAATTACCGAATGGAAATTTTGATAAATATTTTGTGCCAAATTCTAACCATTAGGCTTAAAAAGACTGATATTTATAACTTGTTATTAATGACCATTTAAGAAAAAATAAGGTTAAACTCGTAGATATATATATTTTTTTTTGTAAATTTGGAATGTTTTTGGATTTAGGAAATACTTTAAATATTTTGGTTTAGAACAAAGATAAATATGCTAGTTACATATGGTATACAAATCATTTGAATTTATTAGAATTTGTTATAATAATTTTGGCGTAAATGAAAATTTTTAATAAACACTATTTTAAACAATGCTATTAAATGAAGAATTAAATAACATTTCAATTTTGTTTCATTTCAGTTCATAACTTAATCTATTTTACTCTCAAACATAAATTTTTCATTAAAATTTTGAATATGTAAAAAAAAAACTTGTCGAAGGTATGCTTATACTTTAAGATATAAAATGAAATTTACTCCACCTAAGTTTTGAATTAATAAATTTTGATTACAGCATAAACTTTTATGTTCCAGATCGACCACTCCCTCCTTTAATTAAAAATTTTTATGCAACATCTACATCTATAAAACTAATCTGGGATTTCCAAAGTTCCCCGACTGCACCTATTACAGGTAAGAATGGAATATATCTAATGAATTTTATAGTTTTAAAGAATAATATATAGTGTTGATGTATTTTTAAAAAATTTTTGGTCATCTTAATATCCATTTCGTAAACAGGAGTTACACAAACAGCTAATGGAAAATTTTTAAATTATAAATAACTTTGAGTCTTATTAGAAAAGCATCTACTGTATCGAGAAATTATATCAACATCAAAAAGACATAATGCTAATTGGTAGAATTACTTTATCTAATTATGTAGTAGTTAGAACCATCACAAATGTTTTCTTTCATTACTATATAGAAATTAATGGTATACTTAGGAATATTAACTTTATTAGGCTTGTAATTCTATGGTAAATATTTTTTTTCCGGAATTAGACAAATAATTGTTGTATAAATGTATTTAAATATTGAGACAAAATGCGCCAAAAAGCAGACATTTAATAATAAATATGCAAAAATATAAATGGCCTTGCTAAAATATAAATATTTCCTTTAGCATAAATGTATTTATTAAGAGAATACATTTGAATAAATTCCACGTAGTTATTAATTGTTTACAAAGTTCGGTCTATACAGTTATGTATAAATTTTTCAGCCTGAATATTTAAAGGCCAATTAAGAACTATGTTATCATTTTAGTATTCTTTCTTTTATTTAACTGTATGATACGAATAATAAAATTGTTTTCCTAAAACTGAATTGACTATTTAAAATAATTTAATGACTTGTAAAATTGGAGATAATTAGTATTCGAATTCTTAAATTTTTCTTCCTCGTTGTTCAATTTATACATAAAACTTTTTCACAAAACATTTCGTTCTTCATACCAGTCTGTTTGTAGTGGAATGATCCAAAATCGATGAAATGTTTTAGTGAAGAATTTACACAATGAAGTAATTAATACTTTTATAACGAAATACTTCTTTTTCAGGTTTCGTTCTTCATCATAGAATGGATGGTTCTTCTTGGCAAGAGACTCATATAGCTGGTGATCGAACTGTTTATACTTTGCAAGATCTTCTATGTGGAACAAAATATTACTGTTTCTTAGTGGCAACAAATAATGCAGGTCGAGGCAATAGTAGTGAAATAATATCAACAAAAACTGCAGGCAGTGGTAAGTACTATACATTTTCAATTAGTCAATTTCCTAAATCATAATTATATATAATTAGTTTTATTTTACGTAGGATTCAGAAATATTCTTTTGTAGAGTTTTCGGATTATCATGTTTGTGTGACATCACTTGCATAAATTTTCAACGAAGTTATAAAGATTAAAGAAAGAAAGAATGTCATTAACAAAATTTCAATATTTTTATTTGAATAAATTTTGCTAATTATTAAAAAGAACTTAATGTAACACTTATTAGAACAACTTTAACTAGATACTTTAAAATTGAAAATATTCGAGTATTTTCTATAAGTCTTTGCATCTAAAATGGAATTTTGATTATAAAAACATTTTCAAAACTTTGAACTTGTGTGTACTTATTAAATTATCACATAAATCTCAAACAGCACCAAAAATAATTTAATTATGACCAGAAAAATACAATTTTGATGCAGGATTGGGCTGTTATGTATATTATGAATGTATACTAAAATGAAAGTTCCTCATTAATATTCTTGAACCACCTAATCTAAAGGATTATGTAGCATGAAGACTGAGTGAACCATTGTAAGGTTAGTATTCTCTCATTGTTGAAAATTTATTATTGAATTGGATTGGCGTTTCGGTCAATTATAACATAAGTTTAATCCTTGGAAATGTTTCAGTAATGAATTTTGAGGATAAAATTTTGCAACTGATCTAAATGTTGGCCTTGGGGATACTATAACACCAGTTAATTCTTGGAAATGCTTTAGTAATGACTTTCGAGAATAAAACTTTGTATCTGATCTAAATGGTAATGTTGGGTGAATTATAACATCAGTTTAATCCTTGTAAATGTTTCTGTAATGAATTTTGAGAATAAAATTTAGCAACTGATCTAAATGTTGGCGTTGGGTAAATTATAACACCAGTTTAATCCTTAAAAATGTTTTAGTAATGAATTTCGAGATAAAAATTTTGTATCTGATCTAAATGACAAGGTTGGGTGAATTATAACACCAGTTTAATCCTTGGAAATATTTCAGTAAATGTTGACGTTGGGTGAATTATAACATCAGTTTAATCCTTGGAAATGTTTGTGTAATGAATTTTGAGAATAAAATTTAGCAACTAATCTAAATGTTGGCGTTGGGTGAATTATAACACCAGTTTAATCCTTAGAAATGTTTTAGTAATGAATTTCAAGATTAAAATTTTGTATCTGATCTGAATGATGACGTTGGGTGAATTATAACACCAGTTTAATCCTTGGAAATATTTCAGTAAATGTTGGCATTGGGTGAATTATAACACCGGTTTTATGCTTGAAAATGTTTCAGTAATGAATTTTGAGAATAAAATTTGGCAACTGATCTAAATAATGAAAGATATTTATATATTGAAGTAAATGAAGAGTGTGATACGTCAATGCATTTTCTGGGAGAATTTGCCAAAATTTAAATTTAATTTTTTAAAGTCATTGATAGTAATAATTGTAAAGTATCTTTATTTTAGTAATAATTATTACCTTTATAAATGGATGAAAATAAAAAAAAAATATTTTGATTCTTATCCTTAATTTCATTTTGCTACAAATAAAACAGCTGGAATGTTTTCAAAGATCGTTATTGGATAACTTGAATTTTATCAAAACGTTCTTGAATTCAACCATAAATCCTTTGTTACATGCTATAGTGTTATCTTTCATGAAAAAGGGGTATTTTATGTTCATACTAAGAAAAATTCATAAGTACAATATTATAAAAATCAAAATTTGAGATTATTTGTCCTCTTTAACAGCTGCGATAAAATGAAGGAGAAAAAAATGTAATCGCCTGAACTATAAGCCGGAATCAGTACATTTATGAATTTTCCGGAAACCAATGAAGCTTGGAACCTTATTTCATTCGATAAATTATCCAAGCCTCATTGAACGGCATATTTAAAGAAGACTATTATGAGTTTTAAATTTCCACTTATTTTATCATATTTTTTTTATTTTTCAGAACAATTTTTTGTCGAACTGATAATCCATTTTACTCTTATTATTTTCTTTTTAATCTTTTAGTTTATCAAATTTATTTTAACAATTTAGAATTTCCCAAAATAAAGTAAAGTGATAATAACTCTTACAAATATATACGACTAAAAAATTTTGTTTTATCTTGTTAGTTAAGTAAAATAATCATTCATTTATTTTGTCATCTCTAAATACGGGACGGCGTCCATTAAAGCATTTATGTTATATTTCATGAAAAAATTATTTTTTTTTAATTTATTTTGCAGTAAAGTTTAAGAAAATTAAGTTTTTTCCCCTCTATTGCAAAAAAATAAAATAAAATATTTTAATTTTTTTCCTGTACACATAAAATATTAGTAAGTAAATTTCGATCAATAATCTATAAACATTGTTTCATAAGGATTAAATAAATGTATTTTTATCTTGGTTAGTTGAGTAAAATAATCATTCGTGTATTTTATCATCTCTAAATACGGACGGATACCATTAATGCATTTATATTACATTTAATCATTTATTTAATCATTTAATAATTATTAAATCATTTATGTTATATTTCATGAAAAAAATATATTTTTTAATTTGTTTCACAGTAAAGATTAAGGAAATTATTTTTCCCTCACTATTACAAAACAAAAATAAAATATTTTGTTTTTCTCTATACACATAAAATATTTTTTGTAGTTTTATCTTGGTTAGATGAGTAAAATAACCATCCGTTTATTTTATCATGTCTAAATACTTGACGGTGTCCATCAATGCATTTATGTTATATTCCGTAAA
>CM063511.1:102962277-103032277 GCA_032207245.1 Pardosa pseudoannulata
TGTTGGATAATTCCCCCAACCCTGAAACTTTCCAGTTATCGAAACTGCAGTTCGAGTAATTTAGAGATTTTATCGGCCAATCGTTATTAAATGAACATCGATAAAGATTCCACTTAAAGATAGGCTTGGGTTATCGGAATACGAATTATCATAAAATGATTGAATGCATGAGTGTGTGTGTATTGCTATGAAGATAAGTTTGAAAGAGAGGAATAATTCAGTAGGAATATGAAAACAATATTTTAAGGTTAACTTTCTTACACGGAAGTTCAAATTCTTCAACAAATGCATAAAATTTACATCTGCTATGTACAAAATTCTTCATAAAATTATGTCAACCTTTTTTCAAGTTAATTGGAACTTTAAAAATAAAAAAAGAAAACAAATTTATGACTGTATTACACATATCTTATAAAATTACAGTTTTTGTCTTAGAACGGGATGATGCCAACACCTGATTACAATAGTTCAGTGAATATTTCATGTGTGAGGCAAAATCAAGTTTATCCCATTAACGGTGGTTCACATCATATTTAATACTTAAAAATTGCATTTAATTAAATTCCATATGACTATTGCTCTAATAATGGGACACCACAAAAGCTATTTATCACTTTTTATTTCAATAATTCAAAACTGAAAATTATTGCCTCAAATGATAGATTACATCGTTCGAACTATATAAAAATATTCAAAGTACTGAAAATAGAATATTAAAAAACCCAGTGGTATAAAAGAGGATTTTTTACAAATAAAAACTATACATATTTTCTAAAAATATAATAAATTACATTTTACTTTGCATTACTTATAAAATCTTTGTTTTCCTCTCAATATAAGGTGTAATTATCTAATGGCCATTTCCCCCCTTTTTTCAAGTTAGTTGGAATTATAAAAATCTAAAAAAAACATCCATAATTGCATTACATATAGGTTATAAAATCACGATGTTTGTCTTAGAACGTGATAATTCCAACATTTGAACACAATAGTCCAAAGAATATTTCATGTGTAAGGCAACATCAAGTTTATCCCATTAATGGTGAATCACATTATATTGATTTCTTAAAAATCACACTGTAATTACATTTCATATCACTATTGGTATAATAATCGGACACTACATATATAATTCGTCATTTAATACTTTTATTTCAATAATTCAAAACTGGATATTACTCCCTCAAATGGTAGAATATATCGTTCAAACTACATAAAAATGTTCAAAGCACTGAAAACAGAATATTAAAAATACAGTGTAAAAAAAGATGATTTTTTGCAAATGAAAACAATGCCTATTTTCTAAAAATATAATAATTTACATTTTTACTATCCATAACTTATAAAATCTTTGGGTTCCTCTCAGGATGAGTTGTAGTTATCTAATGGCCGCTTTCACCCTTTTTTCAAGTTAGTTGGAACATTAAAAATATAAAAGAAACACATCCACAATTGCCTTACATATAGGTTATAAAATCACGATGTTTGTCTTAGAACGTGATAATTCCAACATCTGAACACAATAGTCCAAAGAATATTTCATATGTAAGGCAACATCAAGTTTATCCCATTAATGGTGAATCACATTATATTGATTTCTTAAAAATCACACTGTAATTACATTTCATATCACTATTGGTATAATAATCGGACACTACATATATAATTCGTCATTTAATACTTTTATTTCAATAATTCAAAACTGGATATTATTCCCTCAAATGGTAGAATATATCGTTCAAACTACATAAAAATGTTCAAAGTACTGAAAACAGAATATTAAAAATACAGTGTAATAAAAGATGATTTTTTGCAAATGAAAACAATGTCTATTTGCTAAAAATATAATAAATTACATTTTTACTATCCATAACTTATAAATTCTTTGGGTTCCTCTCAGAATGAGGTGTAATTATCTAATGGCCGTTTTAACCCTTTTTTCAAGTTAGTTGGAACATTAAAAATCTAAAAGAAATACATCCACAATTGCATTACATATACGGTATAAAATGACGTTGTTTGTCTTAGAACGGGATAATTCCAACATCTGAACACAATAACCCAAGACTATTTTATGTGTAAGGTAACATCAAGTTTTTCCATTTAATGGTGAATCACATCATATTGATTTCTTAAAATCCACACAGTAATTAAATTCCATATGACTATTGCTCTTGTAATGGGACACTATACATATGTTATTTAACACTTTTTATGTCAATAATTCAAAACTGAAAATTATTCCTTCAAATGGTAGAATATATCTTTTGAATTATATAAAATGTTAGAGAACGCCTGAGGCAATGACTTCGGTCAATGTTACTTTTGTTACTTGTACAGTTGTTCCACAATTTGTATTTTTATAATTTTAACCTGCCTTGCCATTAGAAATAAAAAGAATTACATAAAACGTTCAAAGAACTGAAAGAAGAATATTAAAAAACCCAGTGGAATAAAAGGTGATTTTTTACAAATGAAAACAATGACTAATTTCAAAGAATATAATAAATTACATTTTTACTATGCATAACATAAAATCTTTGTGTTCCTCTAAGGATGAGGTGTAATTATCTAATGGCCGTTTTCACCCTTTGTTCAAGTTAGTTAGAACTTTAAAACACCAAAGAAACACATCCCCAATTGCATTACATATACGGTATAAAATCATAAAGTTTGCCTTAGAAGGTGATAATTCCAACACAATAGTCCAAAGAATATTTCATGTCTAAGGTAACATCAAATTTATCCCATTAATGGTAAATCCCATCATATTGATTTCCTAAAATCTACATTGTAATTAAATTCCATATGACTATTGGTCTAATAATTGGACACTACACAAAAGTTATTTAATACTTTTTATTTCAATAATTAAAAACTGAAAATTATTCCTTCAAATGGTAGAATACATCGTTTGAAGTACATAAAAATGTTCAAAGAACTGAAAACGGAAGACTAAAACGCAGTGGAATAAAAGGGGATTTTTACAAATAAAAACTCTGCATATTTTCTAAAAATATAATAAATTGCATTTTTACTTTGCATAACTTATAAAATCTTTATGCTTCTCCCAGAACATTGTGTAATTCTCCAATGGCCGTTTCAAGAATAAAGTTTCAAGAGATTTTTCACTTCAATGGGAATTTGCATCACAAAGATTCCTTAAAAATGAAGTTGTAAATCCATTTGGTTACTGTTCCATAGCGAAAACTATAAAAAAATTTGTTAGACCTTTTTATTGCAACTACCGTAAATAAAAATTATTTTCTCACATACTAGAATATGAGGTTTCAACTAAATACAAAATTATTAAAACGACTAAAAAACACTAAATTTACTGGCCTAAAAATGTATTTTCTTTAAACAAAAATGCGTATTTCTTATAAATATTACTTCTTATAAGCATTTAGTATAATTTTACTGCTTGTAGTTATAAATATTTCTTTAAAGAAATTATTTTTATAAATATTTCTT
This sequence comes from Pardosa pseudoannulata, assembly GCA_032207245.1. Lineage (NCBI taxonomy): Eukaryota > Metazoa > Arthropoda > Arachnida > Araneae > Lycosidae > Pardosa > Pardosa pseudoannulata. The sequence continues at coordinate 102,965,752 of CM063511.1, forward strand.
TTAATTTTTCTGAAGTAATTTAATGCTACTTCCGCTAGGAATGCCTTTCTCGAGTTTCCAGATTCTATATTTAACTAAAAATATAAAGTTTCTTTCAGAAATAATCATGTGCATCTAATCAAACTATAAATAAAACGTTGTTATGAAAACTGAACTTAGTATCCGCCTTTTATAAGGATTCTACAAGCAATTTTTTATTAACTGCAATGTTAGAGAAAAGTAAAAATTAACAAATTTGTCTTTTAAAATGCACTGAAAAAAATATTGAAAGTACCTCTACAAGGTACGTCTGCATTTCTGTGGTCTTTATTTCTTTTATTTCAGTTTAAAAACTAAAAAGTTTATTTCAGCAATAATCCGAAGTTTTCTCAAAGGATTAATGAGATTTTGATATAAATTTAACCATAATACTGCCAGTTTACCGTAATTCTACAAACAGTGTTGCAGGATTGTTATATCTGGTATCTTTATTAACGTACTAACACACAATTACAGTTATAGTGAAAACAGAAGTACAAACACAGTTATATACAATACCTTCAATTTTCTTCTCGGATTAGCATAATCTTCAAATGCTTTTAAAACTGCTGTTAAATTATTGTTTTGATCGGCAGTTAGTTGAAACGTATTAAACAATTCTACCCCTTCTTCACCAATACAATTTAGTAATATTGCCACTTTCATATCATCCGGATTTTTTAGCATGACTTCCTGCTTTTAGAAATATTTCGAAATTCTGTTTAAATTATCGCCATTTCCAGTCAAATTCAAACACTTAGGTGCTTTAAGATACGTATCCATTATTCAAAACGTATTATTTCAAAAGTTCAGCCTTGACTAAGCCATGTTATATCTGGTATCTTTATTAACTTACTAACACACAGTTACAGTTACAAAGAAAACAGAAGTACACAGTTAAAATCACAGTAAAACGAGGGTTACTCTGAAATTTTTGAGATACGCACAGACTAAAATTTACAAAATAAAAATAATGGTTTAATTTTAAAATACAAAATATTTTACGACAGCAGACAAATTTTTACTGACTTATTTCAAATTGTTTAGCGTAGAATAAATTTTAAGAGTAAAAGAAAATAGTGTTGATGCAAGAATATTATCGCACTGTGATTTTCTACGATTTTAAAGCAGGATTAAAACAAAAAGAAAGCTTTCAACTGCTGCAGTTGTCATTTGGTGATGAATCTCCAGCTCATGCTACTGTATTCAGATGGTTTAAGGAATTTAGCAGAGGTCACAATTTTCTTCAGGATGAAGAACACACAGGATGGTCGCCGTCGGCAGTAATCCCGGATAATGTGTCTGCCATAAAAAAAAATGTTAATGGATGATAATCGCTCTTACACAGAACGAACTTAACATTGGACCAGCAGCCATACACAAAATTATCAATAAAGAATTACTTATGAAAAAAGTAGTTTTCCGTTGGATTCCCCATAATCTAACTAATCACTAAAAAGGGGAGCATGTCAGAATCAATAAAGAAACTCTTAAATTGTTAAAGGATAGTAGTCACCGCATCATTTCTAAAATTGTAACGGGTGATGAAACTTACATACCGTTTTTTGATGTTCCGACACGTCAAGAAAGCAAAGTATGGGACTTTGATAAGTCATTTGGGTATTACTTCATGTGGGTTTCTTATAGGGAGCAGGTAATGGAGACGAAATGATCAGCGTTGAGAAGTTCAAACTTAACAACGTTGATTTATTACAACCAAAAACATTTAAAGAAAATTATAGGTAAAATCGTTGAGAGAGGAGCTCATTCGCAGGAACCTTCTCATTTGCAAGTTCATCCGGGAGTCCCCTCCTGTTTTTCCTTTGTCAAACAGGAAACCTCGGTTTAGGGGGAGATCGACACCCCCCCCCAGTTGACCTTCGTTCTTGGAGTAGCTGATGCGGTAGCACGAAGAACAATTTCTTCTTTCTGTCGGTGCCTTGACAAAACGGCAGATTTGACACTAATCGTCCATGAGTCCAAAAAAAGACCATTACTGCCGTTTTCCAATTGTTCGGCGCCTTACAATAAGCCAAAAGTTCGCTTTAGCCGACACATTTTTTCTTTGATCCCCGATAGAGACGGACGAGATACTTACACGCCCGCCCTAAGTTTGAAATTTGCTGACAAAGGGCTAATTTCAAACACTTAAGCGTCCGGCTCAGTGATGGGCTACCACCTGTTCCCCTTACCAATTGTTTCCATTGTTTGGGTGCAAGTGCCATTGAAACCTTTAGGTTATGGATCCTTTCTATGCTTAAATCAACACAGCACTTGGTAAGAAAAATAACCTTTTTACACATCGAATGGGTTTAACACCCATTTGAACCTAAATCACTGCATATAATTATTATTCAATGAACACAAAAAATACATGCATGTGCAACTTTACGGAGCTGGGAGACCTTACTTTAAACAGCGTAATCACTTGTTAGAACAATAATGCGATACATAGAAACCAATTTAAAATTGTTTTTGACACAAAATATATACGCGAACAACAACAAAAAAAACTACCAATATTTGTATATTAGACATTAATTAAACTTTACAAAATCATCATCTTGATAAAAAAAAAATTGCTATCCATTATCTACTAACCGCGACATAGCATCGGCGGCTAAGTGACTTGCCCCTGGCTTGTGAGTTATTGAGATATCCCACCTTTGTAAGGATAGCGCCCACCTCATCAATTTTGGGCTCTTCGGAGCCGTCTCGTTGAGGAATTTCAATGGATTGTGATCGGTAATTATCTACACTCGACCCCCCCAGGATCCACTTCTCAAATTTTAATAATGCAAATAAAATTCAACACGCTTCTTTCTCAATTGTGGCCCAATTTTTTGTGCGCCATTCAACTTTTGTGACACAAATGGAATGGGCCGAAAATCGCCTTTCGCGTCGCGTTGGGTTAAACATCCCCCTACCGCTATGTTTGACTCATCCGCATGAACTTGAAACGGTATAGACAGGTCGGGTGTTGACAGCTGGGTTGCGCTGCACAATGCTTCTTTTAAATACGAGAATGCTCTTTCTTCGTCTATTCCCCACTTTACTCTATTGGACGCACTTTTCTTTGTGAGTTCTGTGAGCGGGGCTGCCAACATTGCATAATTTTTAATATACTTCCGATAAAACCCCATTAAACCTAATACCAATCTTACTTCTTTTTTTGGTTTTGGACGTTGTAATCTTTTAATTGCGGCAATGTTTTCTTCACCTGACCCATGCTTCCCCCCTCCAATTTTGTGGCCCAAATAACTTAATTGTTTTGCCGCGAATTTACACTTGCCTAGGTTAGCCGAGAACCCTAAGTTATTTAACACCGTCAGAACTTTTTCCAGGTGTTCCAAGTACTTTTCAAAACTCGGGGAGAATATAATGATGTCGTCAATATAAGCTTGGGCGAAATTACCAAATTTACCGAGAATCCTGTTCATTTCCCTTTGAAATGTGTCAGAAGCTCCGACTAATCCTAAGGGCATCACTTTCCATTGGAAGTTATCCACATATGTAATGAATGCCGTCAGCGGTTTACACTGATCCTCCATTCGGATCTGCCCATATCCCCGAAGCAAATCTAGACTTGTGAGCCACTCCGCCTTGCCCGCGGTGAGAATTAGATCTTGAATATCCTTCATTGGGGAAGTTGGTACTTTGGTAACCGCTTTTAGAACCCTAGAGTCCACGCACATACGGGTCGATGCATCCTTTTTAGCGACACAAACCACGGGGTGTGCTATATCCGCCTCCGATGTTTCAATCAACTTTAGGTCAAGTAGTTCCTGAATTTGACATTCCACCTCCCCCCCCCTATATGCCATCGGAATCCCATAACAGTGAGGCTTTCGTCTTGTCGCGCCAGGCAATCACTCGATTCCGTGTTTGCCAACCCCTGCCGGCTGAAAACTTCTAGTGAATAAACTCCCGAATTTATGCAATAATGCCCTTAAATCGCGCCCTTGCGCCTGTGATACATCCGGAAGTGTTATGGTTTCTACCTCTCATTTCCCGTTATTTCTTTCGTTTCGGGGACCGGAAGAACCTCTACTTCTCCAAAGTCCTCCTCTCCTTCTAAAATAATATTAACTGCGCTCGCTCTTGTTATTAATTCCCTGATTTTGTTTTGATGAATGTGTCGAGTCGACCCATCCTCAAATTCGATTAGAAAGGAATGTGGTTTTAGCTGGTTAACAATCTTTGCAGGTCCATGCCACCGCGCATATAGTTTGTTAGTGGAATCTGGGATCAAAACCACAACCGGATCTCCCTTTATAAATTCCTTATTGCTGGACCTTAAATTATATTGGTGTGCCATGCGCTCCTGTTGTACCTGTGCTGTTATTTTGGCCTGTTCGTCCGCCCGTTCCAATCGTGCCTTTAATTCTTTTAAATACTTCGGAATAGGGTGAGTGCAAAATTGAGCGCCCGCACGTTTTCCTGTCCACGTCGATTTTAAAATGTGTAAAGGCCCCTGTGCTGGCCTCCCATATAACAATTGAAATGGTAATACCCCCGTCGTGGCATTCGGTATCTCGCGATACGCCCATAAAACATATGGCAACTGCACATGCCAATTCCGCCCCTCTTCTTTAATAACATGGTGTAACATTCCCTTAAGTGTTCGATTGAATCTTTCCACTAATCCATTAGGCTGTGGATACATCGGCGTGGAAAACCGTGGGCTTGCTCCCAACCTCTCCTCAAATTCCGTAGTTAATTTTGAGTTAAAATTGGTTCCATTGTCTGACGCAATGACGTTTGGTATCCCGGTCCGGGAGAAAATACTTAAGAGTGCTTCGTATGTGCTCTTGGCATTTAAGTTTCCTAATGGAACTGCTTCCGCCCACCTCGTGTGCTAATCAACCATACATAGTATATACCTATGACCCTTTGAACTAGGTGGATCAATTGGCCCTATTAAATCTATATTAACCACTTGAAATGGCAATTCCGGTCTAGCTACCGGCGTTATTGGCGCCCTATCTCTTGTTTTTACGGGATTTTTGAGCTGGCACTGGACACACGCCTTACAATATTTTTCGACGTCAATCTTCATGGTTTCCCAATAAAGGGAATATCGCAGTCTTTCCAGCCTCTTCCTATATCCCATATGGCTACCAAATACTGAATTGTATGCCAACTCTAGTACTTCCTCGCGTCTCGACTTAGGTAATACTAATTGGGCTATTTTCTCTCCCAATACTTTGTCCGTATGATATAAAAATCTCGCTTTAGTAAAATAGCCTCCCTTTCCTAATTCCGCGAATTCCCAACATCTAGTGAGGTCTTCACAATTTTCTTGTTCTCTCAAAAACCGATCAGTGGCTGTCATGACCTCGCCTTGTGTTATCTTTCCTGCATTCTTTGACAGTGATGGATCCGTGGGGACCCCTTTCTCTCGTTCTATTGTGCCGTCTCCCGTCCCCCCCTTTCCGCACGCTCTCCTCGGTCTCTGCATCTCCTGTTCCCCTGACCAGTGAAACTTCAATAATCTCTTTCTCTTCACTGTTTGGTCCACTTCCCTTTGTTTCTCCTTTTAACATATAAAATATTTCCAGAGGTAACAGCATATCATCGTCCATTGATCGAGCGACCGCGCACATAACTTCCGTCGGAAAATGAATGTGCCGTTCCCCTTCGTACAACGCTAGGTTGGCTTTCACCAAAGGGCATTTAACTGGGGGTCCGAATAACCCTTTCAAGAATATATTGGGTAAACCTTCTGCATTTACCTCTCCCAACACATCTTGCCTGACCACAGTTACCTCACTGCCCGAGTCCAGTAGAGCGTCGATTATTCTTCCGTTCACTCTCACTATCACCCGTTTCAATTTTCCCCGAAAGGGTATTGTGTTGTCTCGTTGCAGCGAATTGACCCGAGCTATTACTACTCGCTCCGTATCTGTCTCCCCTTCGTCCTGCCTGTCTGTTATGGTATTTGGGCTAGTTAATCCCCTAGTTACGTTTATCCTGGTTGGCTTGTTGTTATTTGCGCGCCTATTATCCTTTCTTGCCCTCGGACAATCGCGTTTAAAGTGCTCCTTATCACCGCAGAAAAAACACCCAGCGTTCCTCTCCCTCTGAAAGTCCCTTTTTGTTTCTGAGAACACTCTGCTGTTCCCCTTCTCTTCTCCTATCGGCTCACTTCTCGGTATGTTGTTGTACTTCCGCCCTTTAGCCGCAAAGAATCTATCGCACTCTGTTTCGGCTTGAACCATGTCTCCCCTTGACGTATCAAAATATGAGACGCCGTCTCTCCATCTAAAGTCGTCATCAATTTGTCAGACACGATTAGCTGATTAATGTTTTCAGCATCTCGTGCCCCCCTTAATTTACAATAATACTCCCACATCGATGTAAAGCGCGTCGCATATTGAGCAACATTTTCCCCTGCATTTCACTTTGCCTTTCTAAAATTATCTAGACATGTTTCTGGGGATGGTTCGAATTCCCTTAGCACAACCTCTTTTACCGCCTCATAATTATTAAACTCGTCGCTTTCCATATTCGTGAATAGGTTTGCTGCCTTCTCTCCCAGCAAGCAGATTAAAATTCTTGCTTTTAGCTCCTGCTCAACTTTTTCGCCGTTTGGTTTTGCGCTCGTTGTCAATTTTATGTTCACACATTGAAATCTCAGAAGTAGCGGGCCAGGCCTTAAAACCCTGTACAAAAAAGCTAATTGATAGACAGAAAGTTATTCATCTGATACAGCTGTTTATCGATTGTCCTTCACTTCTAGGACATAATACAGAAAGATTCTCGGGTTATTATGGTTGTTTATGAACCAAATATTTGGAACTTTCTTAAACTAAAAAAATTCTTGCTTTTAGCTCCTGCTCAACTTTTTCGCCGTTTGGTTTTGCGCTCGTTGTCAATTTTATGTTCACACATTGAAATCTCAGAAGTAGCGGGCCAGGCCTTAAAACCCTGTACAAAAAAGCTAATTGATAGACAGAAATTTTCCTGATTCACTGACTTTCGAAAAAAATTATAACCTGTCGCTTCCATAATACAGAAAGATTCTCTTATCTACGGTTGTTATGACCAAATAGCCTTTCCTAATTAAAAATTCTTGCTTTTAGCTCCTGCTCAACTTTTTCGCCGTTTGGTTTTGCGCTCGTTGTCAATTTTATGTTCACACATTGAAATCTCAGAAGTAGCGGGCCAGGCCTTAAAACCCTGTACAAAAAAGCTAATTGATAGACAGAAAGTTATTCAGCCTGATACAGCAAGTGACTTTATCGAAAAAAATTGTAACCTAAGATCAGCTTCTAGGACATAATACAGAAAGATTCTCGGGTTATCTAGGAGGTTGTTTATGAACCAAATCTTTGGAACTTTCTTAAACTAATATTTTTATCAGTTTTTAGAATTCATGTTTTTCTTTTAAAACCTATTCACATTCAACAAAACTAATAAGAGAGAGGAAAAAACTGAAGGAAATACTCTTCCACACACTCTCAATTCAATTAGCTGCTTTGAGTTTTACTCAGTCGAACTGCGCAATTGAACTGCACAGTTTAACTGATAACTTAACCAGTGATAACTTAACCATGATCCACTTAACCAGTAGATCTCGATCTCATTAATCCTCGTGTAGAAAGAAGACAGCAAATTCAAAATCAAATCGGATATGTTAGATATAAATGGTAATGTATTCACCACTATATTACTTTTGTGTAACTTGTAAGATAAACCTGAAAAAACACTTTAATTCTTAGAGACTAAAAATAAATTTTTCTCCATTACTTCCTTTATTGACTTTCGTCATTATAAAGGAAACTCGATTGTTTGACTAAGTTCGTATTTCAAACTCTATCACTCTAATACTATTAATGACATTTTTCCATTATTTCTAGCAAGGAACGTGTAAGGAAGATTTATACACAAGCTAACCACACTTTATATATGGAAGGAGTTAAAGTACTTAAATTACTCGTTAGTCGAAAATACTTTTTTGGTTCTTTCGATAAATGATGACTCACGGGTGTGTTTTATTTCACTTTAGTCTGTTTTTGAAATCTCGAAAACTGATCCTGGTGGTCATTTATTTTCTCTTAATTATGTTCACATTTTTAGCTGAAGTAAATCGATGATCTTCTAAAGATTTTGCTTTTGATGTTTTAACTGCTTTTATGCATAAAATCTTTTGTATGTAAGTGTGTTTGGATGTAATCGTATGTATTTATTGTTTTCTATGCATTTTTTAATAGCTGGATGAAGTATAATGAAATTTTGCATAGTAATTAAGTAAAAGTGGGAAAGGTTTTATGTACTTCAAAGTATAGATGCTTAAGGTAGTAGAAGGATAAACGTTTTCTTTTGCTCTCCGTCAAGTTTGGAGATCATTTATTAAGACACCAGTCGATATATTTTTCATTAAATAATACTCTAAAATTATAAGCATAATTAATATAAGAGAAGTTAGGGAAAAAATCATAAGTGTAAAATGTAAAGAGTTAGTTCATGTAACTAGTTTATAAATCTAGATGTACTGGTTTGAAAAAGTGTAAGAAAATGTAATGTTAATGCGAAATAAATGTTAAAATATAGATGATTAAAGTCATAGAATGATAAAGGTTTTTTGCCCTCGGTCAATCTTGGTTATGATTTAGTAAGATGTCAAATGATATATTTTTTATTAAATAATACTCTAAAACTATAATAAGTTATATAATCTAATAAACATTAGTAAAAAATTCATAAGTGTAAAATGTGAAAAATAACTTAATGTAAATAGTTTGTAAATATAGATGTACTTGTTTAAAAAAGTGTAAAAAATGTAATGTTACTGCAAATGAGGAAAATAAATGTTAAAATATAGATGATTAAGGTCGTAGAAAGATAAAGTTTTTTGATCTAAATCAAGCTTGGCGATGATTTAGCAAGATGCCAAATGATATATATTTTATTGAATAATACTCTAAAATTATAATTATAAGTTAAATAATCTAATAAACGTTAGGAAAAAATTCATAAATGTAAAATGTGAAGAATAAGTTCACGTAACTAGTGAGTAAATATAGATGAATTTTTTAAAAAAAGTGTAAATAAAATGTGATGTTACTGTAAATACTACACAACCGTATTGAATTTTTGTATATTTTAATACAAGAATATGTGTATCTAAAGATGAGGCATGTTACAGTGACACAGAAGATTGTAATTATTTATATTTTTATTTATTTATTATTTATATTTAAAAATAGTTTTCTATAAATACGGGGTTTCATCTGTTTTTTTTTTCGGGGTCATTCCTCGGGCTAGGTTATGTTAGATAGTTCAAGCGGATTTTCCATCCCACCTTGGAAGCTTCAACCATTAACCATTCTATAGGAGCTGGATGTGGGATGAGAGTAAGCAAGTGTGTGAAAAATACCCATAAAATAGAACATTTGGTTGCTACTTAGAAAATCCATACATTTTACATTATTTTCAACAGTTAAGTATTAATGTCAAAGAAATGTATGATAAATTTACAACCATGGGGAGAAACAACCGTTTGTTAAGTCGTAGAGGTGACAGAGCACATCTCCCAGAGACATTTTGCTTTAGACACTGTATAATTTTAGAAATGGTAGAGTCCTATAGGCCCGAGAAGTTTTTACAATAAATAGAGAACTAATACATCATTTTATGATGATCAAGGGATGAAATGGAGGACAGGCAACGGAGAATCGAAGTAAAAAAAAAAAGAAATCTAGACTTTATCATCGACATATAAATGTGAATGCAGCATCCAGGAAAATGCTTCCAGACCTTGCTTCTGCCGTTACAAGCCTAAGATTTTTTCAAATTTAGATTTCGCCTTTCTAAGAGAGTTAAAAAAAGAAAGTTCTTTTTCTTGTTGGGTTAGAATGATCTTTTGAAAATGTAGAAGTATTTTACGCATTTGCTTATGGCACGTTTAGGACCAATCTTATGGGACTGAATTTCAAAAGAGTAACTTGTTTACGGCACTTGGTCTTGAGCCAAATCCCCAATGGTTAATGTGAGAGTATTCATCAAAGTGTGAGTCATTAATACATTTAACACTAAACATACCAACACTTAATACATACCTATTTCTACCATAGCGGGTCATGACCGGACTTTATTTTCTGATTATAAATGTATGAAATATGAAAATTGGAAGGGAATAGACAAATAAGCTTTATTATAATTTAACAAAATTGTATATTGTCATTTTTTATGTATTGCAAACACAAAGCATTAGAATTTTTAATTCATTTCCCATCGCATTTTTTACATAAACCTTATGGGTCATTTGACCCGTTATATTATGTTTATGTTAAGGGTACAAACATTTATAACAAAAACTAGAGTTTTAAATTGAAATAAAATATTTACAGTTCCTAAATATATTATAATTACATTTGAAATAAAAGAAAGAGAAAAAGTTAAAAAAAAAAGAAAAAAATTACACTAAGAGAAAAAAATAGTATTTTTATGTATGCAAGCGTCCAGTTTTTAATAATTTAAATTTTTTTTTTATGTTCAATGGCGTATTTTTTTTTTTTTTTTGTAAGTTTAAATACTCAATTGATTAAAAACAGGAGTTAGATTAAGAAATTATTTACATAAAATATTTAAACACTAAGGATATTACAACTTAAGGGAGGTGAAAGTCGATAAGAGATAATCAGTGATAATATTCTATAAAAATCTAACTCGATTCTGTTTATCTTTAGTGACAACAGATTTTTACATTTTTATTTATAGACGTACCTCGACTCACTTTAAGTAATGGAGCAAGAAACGTAGTTAAATTTTCTTTAGTCAAGGGGAACCATAAACAAATATAAGGTTTATTTATGAATTAAAATAAAATATATTTTTCTTTTTTTAAACTAAGATACTTTTAATTATGGTGTACTACTTTTAGCAAATCCTTTTAAGTTTTGAAATAAACAAAACCTATTAATTAAATATTTCAATACCCATGCGAAAGAAAAGCCGTGAAGTGCCCTGATTTATATATAACATGGTCTTTTATATCTATATTACACCTTTTAAGCCTCAGAATAAACTTTTTTTTAAATAAAAACACCTGGGTATAGTATGAGAAATAAATTTAAAAAATAAAATTATCCACTTTTCCTGTACTAAATACCTGTTAAAGTTCACTTAAGGAAACTCGAAAAACGTTGAGTTTTAATTATTAAAGTTTTTAATGATGTTTTATTGATTTATAATGATAATATATAAAATTGTTATATAAAACATATAAATCTAAAAATTCTAGTAGAAAAGAATTTTTGAAATAAGATTATTATTATTTTGTCAACTAAGAGACTATTTGACAAAATTTGAGCCGTTTAAATATATTCCTTAAAGACTTTCTGAATAAACAGCACATTGACCAATTGCTTTTATTTTTAAATTTTATCTTTAGATTTCCTTGTAGCACTTTTAGGACCAATTTTATGGGGCTCGGTTTCGAGTAGATTGTTTAGGGCACATGGTCTTGATCTAAATCCCCAACGGCTAAGGTCAGAGTACCCATCAAAGAGTGCAGCACAAAATAAAATGCATTTAAGGGTACAAACAATTATAAAAAACTAGACATTTAATGTAAAATAAAATATTTATAGTCCCTTAATAGCTTATAATTACATTTGAAATAAAAGAAAAAGAGAAAGTTAAAAAAAGAGAAAATTACACTAATAGAAAAAAAATATTTTTATATATGCAAAGATCCAGTTCTTAATAATTTAAATATTCTTTTTGGAGGGGTAATGTTTTTTTATGTTTAAATAATCAATTGATTAAAAACAGGAGTTAGAAGTAAGAAAATATTTACATAAAATATTTAAACACTAAGGATATTACAAGTTAAGGGAGGTGAAAGTCCATAAGAGATAATCAGTGATTATATTCTATACAAATTTAACAAAATTTTGTTTATCTTTAATGTCATCAAGTTTCGATATTTTTATTTATAGATGTACCTCGATTCACTTTAAGTAATTGCGTAAGAAATATAGTTAATTTTTCTTTAACCAAGGGGAAACATAAACAAATATAGGGTTATTTTATGAATTAAACTAAAATATGTTATTCTTTTTTAATCTAAGGTGCTTTTAATTCTGGTGTAATACTTTTTACGAGTCCTTTTAAGTTTTGAAATAAACAAAACGTATTAATTAAATATTTCAATACCCAGACGAGAGAAAAGGCACGAAGCAGTTTGCTTTATATATAACATGACCTTTTATATTTATATTACACCTTTTAAGCCTCAAAATAAACCTTTTTTTAATAAACATCTTGGTAAAATATGAGAAATAAATTTTAAAAAATAATATTTTCCACTTTTTCTTCACAAAATACCTGTTAAAGCTCGCTTAAGGAGATTCAAGAAACGTTGAATTTTAATTAGTAAATTTTTATAATGATATTTTATTATGTTTTATAGTAATTACAGTGTTTTTATATAAAACATATAAATCACAAAAATCTATTAGAAAAGAATTTTTGTTTCAAATAAGAAACTATTTGACCAAATTTGAGCCGTTTAAAAATATTCCTTAAAAGCGTTCCTAATAAACAGCACATTAACCAATTGCTTTTATATTAAAATTTAATCTTTAAAACGTTTATAGAAAGAAAATTGCGTATCAATTTTCATTTATGTTAAATACTATTTATAAGATAATTATTTAAAATTATACAATTTTTTAAAGGACTTTGAACCGGAACTCAACCGAAAAAAACCGATATTTTGGTCGGAACGAAAACCAGAACTGAATAGAAAAAATATCGGTTTATCTCGGTTCGATGTATTGTCAGTCATTTTGTTACTGTAACCAACTTATCAATATTTTCTAATTTAACGTTAGAAATACGATTATCGTCATTACATACATATTGCTTCTCGATATCCTGTTTTGATGTTCACTATTTCACTTCTGTTTCGCTTGTAATTACTGTTAGAAGGCAGATTTAATTCGGTTGAATGTTCAGTTGTCAAATGTGATATTGATAATGCCAATGCTAGCCGTTCTATTCTCACTGCTCATATCACGTATGCTGTTAATTTCATCAATTTACATAGTGTACCAATTAAAAAAAGAATGAAATCTTCTAAATCTTTGATAGAATTACATTTTTTGTTTATAGTGGAATTATGTTTTGTACAAATAAGAATATGCATAAAAGAAATTCATTATTTCAGAACTGAACAAATATTCGTTATTTTTGGCGGAACGAAAACCGGAACTGAACCTATATTTTTTTTTATCTCAACCGTAACGAAAACCGGAACGAAATAAATTACGGTTCGAAGCTGTAGTTTTAACAAATTTTCGCCAGTGTAAGGCATCATATGTATCATATGTAACTAGAGAAAATATTTGCGATTTTCAAAAGCATACCCTTTTAATAGTCAAACACACTGTAAGATCTACCGACTGGCCGATTAACAATAACGGACCATTAAATTCGCATAGTTTTGAAGAAGTTAACAATTTTTGTTAAATGCAAAGTTTAACATATACCGTAACTGGTATATCCAAGCCACTCGTACAACCAGTGGGGGTTGAATTGTTCGCAACTGCTCTATGCACAGTAAGATAAATGGTTTGTACCGAAGTAGTATTTAAGCCTAAGTGATTGTTTGCCAGACGGGCATAAATAAATGATAGGATTGTGGTCAGTAGATTTCTGTCTTGAGAAAGCTTGGTTTGGCTTTCGGCTGCATTCTGTTGTTTGTAATTTCATTTCTTTGTACCTTCAGTGAATTTCTGTCTTGAAGAAGCTTCCTTTGGCTTTCGGCGCATTGTTTTATTTGTAATTTCATTTCTTTGCACTTTCAGGGGATTTCTGTCTTGAAGAAGCTTGGTCTGACTTTCGGTGACATTATATTGTTTGTAATTTCATTTCATTGTATTGTCAGTGGATTTCTGTCTTGAAGAATCTTGGTTTGGCTTTCGGCGGCATTCTATTGTTTGTAATTTCATTTCTTTGTATTGTCAGTGGATTTCCGTCTTGAAGAAGCTTGGTCTGACTTTCGGTGGCATTCTCTTATTTGCAATTTCATTACTTTGTATTGTCAGTGAATTTCAGTCTTGAAGAAGCTAGATCCGACTTTCGGCGGCATTTTATTGTTTGTAATTTCATTTCTTTGTATTGTCAGAGGATTTCTGCTTTAAAGAAGCTTGGTCTGGCTTTCGGCGGTATTCTATTGTTTGTAATTTCATTTCTTTGCTTTGTCAGTGGATTTCTGTCTTGAAGAAGCTTAGTCCGACTTTCGGAGCCATTCTGTTGTTTGTAATTTAATTTCTTTGCTTTGTCAGAGAATTTCTGCTTTGAAGAAGCTTGGTCTGGCTTTCGGTGGCATTCTATTGTTTGTAATTTCGTTTCTTTGTATTTTGAGTTAGATCTTATGCAGCATTATTTCTAAAATGTACGTTATATGTTCAAGATAGATAAATCTTGCTATTTACCTGCTACCAAATAATGTTTTTTTTTTTTTTTTTTTTTTTAAATAGGGAGTGACTTTGATATGTGCATATCTTACCTGTGGTAAATGTCCACATCTCTATAACACTAATAGAAAATCTCTCAAATTTTTAATAAGATATACAAGGAAGTAATGAGTTACAACATTCTGAAATTGCTATATAGAAACAAAATTCGTCAGTCGGAAAACTATTAATTTAATAAAAAATCAAATTAAGTGTCTATAATAAAACATACAGGTCTCAGTGCAGTAAAATAATGATGTTAAAACAAAAAGGGCTTCTAATAGGGAACAATATACATATTTTTTCAGTACAACAAAGTCATTTTATATTTTTGATTAAAATCTGTCTCAAAGATCCGATGTTTTCTTTAGTTGAGAATAAGCAAATTCTACTATTCAAAACTTACTAACTGAGAATAAATTTTTATTTGTACATCATAAGGTAAAGAGTCAATGAATATCCAATAAGTATGAAAGTTGGAATTACACGTGAAATGATTCAAAAGCTCATAAAATTCGAAAAATGTTGTTTCGAAGAAATAACTGATTGGAAATAATTTTATTATTGCTGTAATAATACGAATATTAATCATACGATGATAAATGATAAAAACTATTTTTGGTCCTGCATCTTAGATATATTTGATAATTGGAGTAGGTAGAAATATAAAATTTTCAATAAATTATTTCAACATTGTGAAATACTTTTTGAAAATAGTAAAAAAATCGATTTTTAGATTACTATATCTTTGGATTAATAATACCATTTAAAACACAGCGATGACAACATTTTTATTCTGTATTAATTAATTATTGTGTCATAAAATAAACTGAGAGATTAATAAGTTTTCTTCAGCAAATACCAATTTAAATGTTATCGAACTGCTATTTCAGTAAAATGATTTCTAACATATTTTTAAAATTTCTGCTGGTTTAAGAGATATTTCATATTTATAATTAAAACCGTGTATTTTAAGTTTAGACTGTGATACAAAAATACTTTATATCTAAATTTCAAATTACAAAATCAATATTGTGACTTTAAATAGTTTCTGAAAATGGGTGTTTGTTACTTGCTTTCGCTATTACAAATGTTTTAAGTTAAATTAAAAGTTTATTTTAAGTAATGAATACAATGAAGTTTAATTATTAAGAATTAAGGAAGGAATATGACAAATATGATTGAATTTTTTGCTTAAAAATAATTCTAACTTATATAACTTAACTAATGTTTAGTTACCGTTTGATATCCTATGCATCTATAAAGATTCTAGTTGATGCTTTTAATTGTTACAATGCGTTTAATTGAAAAAATATAACTACTGTATAAGATTTCAGTTTAGGTAATGCGCACATTGATACTATAAAATTCGAGGGCTATAAAAGCATATGTTATTAATAGTATTAGTACAATTGTATATTAGGATTTTTATAATATATAATAATTATTTTAAATAAATAAATATAGATGTTTATCAGGTAGACAAAATAATTTTAGCTTATGCATTCATTCTTTGGGTCTCTCATACCTTACATTCCATGCCTATTGACGCTGTACATAATAATAGAATGATGAAAGAATCATTTAATAGATACAAGAAAATAGTTATTGTTTTTTTTTAAATTTGCTTACCGAGCAAATGTTAACATTTCAATATGATACCTGCCTACTATAATTTTAGAAATGAATATAAGGTTAGTGCAAATAAGGAAAATTATAGAACTACTTATTTACTTTGTATATTAAGGGCTATTATGGGAACACAAATGTCTTCTATTGCTTATACTTTCTTTTATTACCCACTACTTTATTACGTGCTATCAAAGAGCAGATTTCTTGACGATTAGGTGCAATCAATGACCATTAGTAATATTTAAACCAGCCGTTTAGTACTAGTTTGACTTCTTAATTCTTAAATCAAGCAAAGCAATTATGTGGAAGTAAATTACAGCAAGTAAATTAATCTTTTCATCAGTAAATAAATATTGCAGTCTCACACATTAGATAGATACCTAGATAGATACATAGAGAGATTCACTACCAACCCTCAAAAGGAGTTTATGGGAGAACAGACTAAAGTGGTAAACATGCTTATTAAAACATTAAAATACATTAACACATGTTATATAATATAAATACGTAACATATACAACAAACATTAACATACAATAAACATATATACCAGGACTGTCAACTGGAAAGAGCCCACGGGCCAGAATTCCGGCTACTGATCACCTGGCGGGCCGCAGTTTAGAAAAGTTGAACAATAACCTCTTACATCTTATACAATAACAATTAATAGTTGAATTATTAATTATAAAACAATGGAACAGAAGGATTATAAAACAATTTGCGATCAAGAGGAAACTTCGAGGACCTTGGAGTGACCAAGAAAGGTAGTCTCGGATGCTTTTTGATACCATAAAATTCTGAAAAAAGAAATATACTGAATAAGAAGTTGGCTGTCTGGATACGGCCCACGGGCCACCAATTGAACAGCCTTGATATATATCATTATTTACAGTACTTTACCTTACCTACACCGTCCATATTTAAAAATTTATCAATAACATTACACAACAATCATACATGTACTAGCTTTAGTTCGTTTTTATATTTACAGTTCTTTAACATTTTCAAAATATCATGTGATACTTAACTTATTTTAAATACTTATTTCCATTTCCGCTTTTTAACACAATCACATTTAATATATTACATTTGCATACAGTCCATTTATTCACATTCTGTTTAGTTTATAAATACATATATACACCAACAAATATGCACATATATGTACACAACACATAAATATTTGTTGCACAAAATACCTCAATAACCAATTAATAAATAACAAACATCTCTAAACAAACAAAGCATTTTAAGATGAAACAAACATAGTAAAGAAAACAGAAAATTTATTGTTCAGTAATATGTCTGTTTTGATTTGTTTAGATACAGTTATCTATCCTTTGCTTTTATCTATAATTATCTATTCTATTCTTTCTCTGCTCTATTCTTTGAAAGTAATTTATCAGTTTTTCATTATTTTTTTAATACAATCCAGAGAAAAACTACAGGTAATCATAGAATAATGAAGTATTTCACTCAGTGCTCCACATAGACATTTAAAGGAATCCAGTTTTTCAATTTTATTTAAATAGCTTGGAAATATACCATGGCCATAAACAAAATAATTAAATATAGGGTTCTTAAATTTTAACATAAATTTAACTTTATTACAAACTCCAAATTTATAACGGCCGTAATACCACTCCTTCTGCCTATAACCACTCCTCCTACTATCTCACCAGGAGGAGTGACTAGTTCATATTTTTCTTTATTAATGATATCGAAAAACACATATAATTATCATTTTCTTTTATTAGTCGAAATTTATTCTAAACGACAAAAAAAAATCACTTTTATCTTGAAAAGCGTTTTTGCCAACGCCTGGTTTAGGACAATCTTTAAGTTCACTGGAATTACAGTCAGTTCTGAAGAATTGCAATTATTAACACATTACTAGAGTGCTTATTAACACATTGTATGCGGGACACGTACTAGTAGTACGTTTTCTGACGATTGGTACTTCAGCGCGGGACACGTTCTAGTACGTTTTCTGACGTTTGATATTTGATCTCAGGTCACATACTAGTACGGATTAGTGTAACAGTATGGTTTGTTTGTAGGTACAAAAATAACGGTATATACCGGAAAACGAAGCCGAACGTTCTTGTCTACTACATAGATTCTGGAAAAATTTAGACAAATTAAAACTAGTTTTTACATCAGTCGATGCGGAACCACAGAACGGGAAAAAATTAAAACTATATACCATTATTTCTATTTGATTTTTCATATCTACCACACTATTATAAATTTATCCACTAAAAATTATATTTTTTTATTAGAAAAATCCTATTGTTGCTATTTATAAATTTCTACTTATATATTTGTTTATATATTTCAATATAAAATACGAAAAGTTTGTTAAAAATTAAATAATTTTCGATCTAATTAAATTTAACTGAATAACTAAATTTACTCGCAAAATACCCGCTCCCGGTACAATTTCGCTGCGAAATGTACCACAATGTGTTAATCCAAATACCGGTATTTTGAAAATATAAACATTTCCTAAAACGAATATTAGCATCTTAGCACATGAGCACTTTTGTTTCATTTCTATGAATCTTTTTTTTAATTTTTAGGATATACATAAACTAAATTTATTAGCTTTATATGTTATAAATATACAAATCACAGATTTCTATTAAGCATACTACAATTTTAGGAATAAATTCGTATTTTCAGAATTGTTTTATTAGAGAATTTAATTTTTATTTGTAAAATTTATATAACGATTTCAATTCCATTCAATATAAGCTTCATGTTTATATTGAATTCAAATACTCATTAAATTACAAATTATATGAAATTAAATTACATTTTGTCAGTAACATATTTTTATCCGTAAAGAAATATCGATGAGTATCACATACACGTTTAATTTCATTTACTAGGAGGACAGTTTTAAAAGACCAATTGCAACATATGTAACTAGCATACACTTTTTCTACAATTTTCTCAGTCTTATCTTCCACAGACTGATTTTTCAAGTATTTCCAAGAATGATTAATTTAATTATGATAATCTGTACTCTAATATTAGCATCTTAGCACATGAGCACTTTTGTTTCATTTCTACGAATCTTTTTTTTAATTTTTAGGATATACATAAACTAAATTTATTAGCTTTGTATGTTATAAATATACAAATCACAGATTTCTATTACGCATACTACAATTTTAGGAATAAACTCGTATTTTCAGAATTGTTTTATTAGAGAATTTAAAATTTATTTGTAAAATTTAAATAACGATTTCAATTCCATTCAATATAAGCTTCATGTTTATATTGAATTCAAATACTCATTAAATTACAAATTATATGAAATTAAATTACATTTTGTAAGTAACATATTTTTATCCGTAAAGAAATATCGATGAGTATCACATACACGTTTAATTTCATTTACTAGGAGGACAGTTTTAAAAGACCAATTGCAACATCTGTAACTAGCGTACACTTTTTCTACAATTTTCTCAGTCTTATCTTCGACAGACTGATTTTTCAAGTATTTCCAAGAATGATTAATTTAATTATGATAATCTGTACTCTAATACGAAATATACTTCTAATTCCGTTTGACATTTATGGGAAAGTAATTCCTTTAAACTTGAATCAGCTTATCTAAATTCAATTTATAAAATGGATGCGAAAATCTTTTAAAAAAGATAATAAGATATAAATGAACACTTATTATTTTCAGTCAAGGCGATTACCGTTTCTTTATTCTTCCTGAAGTTACATGAAATAATGAGAAGTTCTTGTTAAAGTATTTATTATCCGATTCTTATTTCAGTCATAATTGAAAATTAATGTTACATTTAACTGACATAAAACCAATTTTTTACTTAATTTAAACTTAGTAATTATGTGTAACCAGTTGAAAATTTCTATTGATAGATGCAAACGATGCACCTAAATTTACAATTCATTTTCTATCATTGACTGGAAAACTGAGATCTAATCTGCAGATTACCTAGACGAGTAATTTGAAATGAGCTTCAAAATGTAGTTATCGATCTGTTTAGATCGTTACAACGAATGGAGTGCTTTTAAAATCCTTCAACTTAGTATAATCTGTGGTTAAATCTACGTTGAGAAAACATAGTAAGAGTCTAATGGTATGCCTCTGGAATGCAAAATATGAAACAAATAAAACTATGCAATTTTTGCTATGGGAATGGAATGCTAAATGCCAGAATCTTGAATTATACCAAATTCAAAAGAATTTTCTTTTTTTATTATTATTATTTTGACTTAAGGTATCCGTCTACATTGAAAACGTCATTTTTTGCCAAAAATCATAATTTTTTTTTCTATGGTAAAATTTCAACTTTTACGCTTCTAAATCTGTTTTTGTTTTGTCTCTACGGGATTTTAAAGAAAAGTTACAGGTGTTTAAACATCAGTGACACCTGTCAAAACAAAACGGAAGTAGCTACTTCGCAACCGGAAGTTGTGAATTTAAAGCCTTTTAACGAGCATTTTTTGGGCAAAACTTTTTAAATTTTCATAAAGATTAATTTAAACATTTTTCTAGTATTTTTAATAATTATCAACTTGGCAATTAGAAATTTTTGAAGCAAGAAAGTGTGGAGAATTTTAAACATGTATTTTAATTTTTTAATAGTTAAAGTTGCTTTCTTAAACTTGAAATGCGTTTTTCTCAGAACGCCATTTTCAATAAAATGCTGAAACTTGAAATGTAATTCCTCAAAAAGTTCTTAAAATATTTTGTTGAAAATTATTATGAATCCTTTTGATAGTATTTATTAGTAAATGACCTAAAAGCTTTAAATTTGGATAATTTTTATTTTGATGTTAAACTCATAGTTATATATAAATGTAATGAAAATTCATTGAAAATTCAATGTGTATGATTTTGAAGGACCAACATTTTTTACCAAATATAAATAAAGCAAAGGTTTTAGGTGATTCTCTAGTACGTTGTATAACAAATATGTTGCATCAAAGCAAATGAAATGCTTATTTCCGAAGTAAGTCTCTAAAAAATAATAGTACCAAATAACTGGTAATAGACCACTAAATTTACACAGTTGAACAACACGTGTATCAAATCTACAACAAAATGACCTTCGAATGCACCACGCGAATTATAAAATTCGTACTATGCAAATAAAAATGATTCCTGATTGATTCTGTGATTGTTTTTCTGCTGTAGGAACTGACTGCATTGTTCATATCATTGTGAGTACCGTCAAGAAAAACGGCGGTATTAGGAAAATATAGGTGTTTGATTGAAGAGGTACTTATAAGTACCGCCAGAATAAAAAGGCTTAAGGAAATATTAGACATAGATGTGACATAGTGAACATAGTGTCACCAAATTAGTCAGATCCATATATATAAATATATATATATATATATATATACACATATACATATACATATATATATATATATATTATATATATATATATATATATATATATATATATATATATATATATATATATATATATATATATATATATATACATATACATATATATATATATATATACATATATATATATACATATATATATACATATATATATACATATACATATATACATATACATATATATATATATATATATATAATATATATACATATATATATATATATATATATACATATATATATATATATACATATATATATACATATATATATATATATATATACATATATATATATATATATATATATATATATATATATATATATATATATATATATATATATATAATATATATATATATATATATATAATATATATATATATATATATATATATATATATATATATATATATATATATATATATATATATATATATACATACATACATAGAGAGAGAGAGAGAAAGAGATAGATACACATATAGATAGATTAGCAATTTGTTAGACATGTCAGATACATTAAGATATTGATTCTAGTTGACTCATGACATAAAAATATTATAAAATCATATTAGAAAATATTGTCAAAATTTCCATGTGCATTAGGCAGACCGCAAATAGATGTCAAATGATCAGTGTGGTCATGTAACCAAGAAGAAGAACGCAGAATGATGTTGATGAGAAGGTAAGCTGTCTAACGAGCATGGTCCAACATGTTTGTTTTGTGATTGTTAAAACGTTTCCTTGTGATGTATTCATCTTACAGCGAAGAAAGTGTACAGTATTATTATTAATATTATTATTATTATTATTATTTGTTTAAATTAGAAAAGTGTAAAACCTCTGGTCTAAACCATCAGGAGAAAATAGTGCAGAGCGGTCCGCACAAGTATCTCACGTTTAACCAACTCCAGACAAAAGCCTTCTTCACTCCAAGGTCCAAGAGCAGGAATCCCCTTTCTCTCCTCTGCTTATTTGAAACGAGAACAGGGGTGGAATGCCCTTTCCCCTCATAATTAAACTTTCGCCTCCATGGTGTAGTTCATTTCTAGCCTCTCTTGTCATTTCCAATTTTCGGCTACACCTTAGCGCTGCAACAAAACACTATGGAATCATTAGTGAACTGGTCAAAAAATTGACATCAGTCGTGCAGTTGTGCCTCACCCGACGACACACGTCTTGAGTCTAGTATGATACAAGCCTGAAATTTCTGACTCCTGATATTTCTTTCAGTAAACATTAATAACAACGAGTTAGAAGTTAAAATAAGTAACTAGGTGCAAAACGGTAGATAATGAGGCATTCAAATGAAGATATAAAATTTACGTAAATTATAAATTCATAACGGTACAGCCGAAAGCTGGCCGATTGGTTAGGGTGCTGATCGTCGGTACCGGAGTTCGTGGGTTCGAATCCCACTATGGCATGGATGTTCGTAGCCGTTCGGAATCGGCTTTAAACAGTAGGCCCCGGTCTCATTAGCCCTCGTGTGCAAAACAGTAGACCGTAGCGCTCCAAACCAAACCAAACCATAACGATACATAAACTATTATATAAGCTCAAAAATAATCAAACTTCGAATTTCTACCATAAAAGTATATTTTATATGATATTAAACACTATATAACTATACGACATATTATAAAACAGAACTGTATTTTCTGATAAAGCACAGAAGAATAGAATGTTAATTTAGAAAACTATACTTAAGTAGCGGAGATCTCTTATTCCAGATGAAAACATGTATATAAATGCAGACGAATTTATAAACTAAAATCACAGTATTAATGTGTTTTTATCGCCGATCCCCAAATCAGGGCAACATATATAATTATAGGCCGTAGGACAGTTTCGTATGGAAGTCATTTATTTCTCATTCTCAGTCTATTGTGGTACAGTAGATGTGCAAGAGAAAAGAAAAAATTTATATTACATTCGAAATACAACTAATTTTTTAGAAAATCAAAATTGTGGGAGAAGTAACACATTGCATGCGGGACACGTACTAGTAAGTTTTCAGACGACTATTACTTGAGAGCGGGTCACGTACTAGTACGGGTTAGTGTAACAACATGATTTGTGTGTGGGTACAAAAATAACGGTATATACAGGAAAAAGAAACCGAATGTTCTTGTCTACTACTTATATTCTGGAAAAAATTAGACAATTAAAAACTAGTTTTTACATCAGTCGATGCGACTGATGTAAAATTAAATAATTTTCGATCTACTGAGATTTAACTGAATAACTAAATTTACGCGAAAACGCCTGGTACAATTCCGCTGCGAAACGTATCCGCACACAATGGGATAATATAAGAAATTGCATGACTTCCTTAACCATCATGACGTGGTGGAAAAGGATTATGGGGAAAAGGAAACAAGCTGTAATAACGAAAGTGCATGCGTCTGCTTTCGTAACTATTCGCCTCATCTTCTGTAACCTGCTCACTTACTGTTACATTAGCAGATACTGTGGATTCGGTAAAGAAACTGGCTTACAAACAATTAATTTCAAATCAGCGAGTAACATTAAAATACTGGTTTATTATTTACTAATTGCTAACAGCAAAAGATTGAACATAATTAGTAATAACATATCACAGTCTAAACCATCAAGAGAAAATAGTGCCGAGTGGTCCGCAGAAGTCTCTCACTTTTAACCAACTCCAGACAAAAGATTCCTTCACTCCAAGGTCCAAGAGCAGGAATCTCTTTTCTCTTCTCTGCTTCTCTGAGGCGAGGGCTGGGGTGGAATGCTCTTCCAACTCATCATTAAACTTTCTCCTCCCTCTGGTAGGGCATTTCTATCCTCTCTTAACATGTGCAATTTTCGGCTACATCTTTGAGCTGTAACAGACCACTATGGAATCATTAGTGCACTGGTAAAAAAATTGACATCAGTCGTGCAGGTGTGCATCATCCGACGACACACATTTTGAGTCTAGTATGATACAAGACTGAAATTTCTGACTCCTGATATTTCTTTCAGTAAGCATTAATAACAACGAGTTAGAAGTTAAAATAACTAAACAGGTGGAAAAGATAGATAATGGGGTTCACAGAAAGCTCACAGAAAGAGTTGGCTACAGCACTTCCTGGGCCAAGCCCTCTAGTGCTGGAATACTAATTAAATTGATGTTGGAAACTATGAAATTGAGTTGGCATAACATAAAATTAAAAGATAATAAGGGATGGGACAGGGATACATGAGTTTCGATAATGAGGCATTCAAATGAAGATATACATTTAAGCAAATTATAAATTCATAATAGTACATAAACTATCATATAAACTCAAAAATAATCAAACTTCGATTTTCTACCATATAAGTATATTTTATATGACAATAGACACTATATAACTATACTATATGTATAATGCATAACTGCATTTTCTGAAGAAGCACATAAGCATAGAAAGTTAATTTAGAAAACTATACTTAAAGAGCGAAGAACTCTTATTCCAGATGAAAACATATATAAATGCCGACGAATTTATAAACTAAAATATAAAAAGTAATATTTATAGAAAAAAATTTTAAAATTTATCAGTCTACAATTTTATGAAATTTCTCTGCTGAAATCGACTGAGGTTTGTGTATTAAAATCTAAAGTTTATTGTACAAAATATTATATTTTCTGTAATGACTTTGCTACATAAAATTATTTTATTTTGAATTTATTTTCCAAATCAATCTGAATAATTTGAAGCTAAAGACAAAATAACTGATAAAATACTAACATGTTTTTGCTTAAATAGTTACAACGTAAAGATCAATTGCACTGAATGTAGAGTAAATAAATAAAAAAATAATGCAGATTCATTATATAGTTATAAAGACGTATCTTCTTAAAGTCTATGCTACTGATAATTGCTTTAGTTCTTCAAATTAAATACTGCTTTATATACAAAACTCTACTCTTCAGAAAAAGATAATATGTGCTACAAATTTATAAAGCATTCCGTTTAATAAAGAAATCTGTGCTGTTATTTTAAATCGATTCCCTTTTTCAACTGAATTTAATGAGATATTTTGTATGTGAAATAGATCAGTGAAATCCCATAACTAATTACTATTTGTAATGTAGCTGACTGTTTGAAATTCTGCTTTCTAGCTGTGCATTGTTAAAATAATGTAACTTTGAATACCTTGAATAGTTCGACCTCTATACTATTCACCGCATGAGACTGACAGCTTGTATATTTCACGTAATTCCATCAATTCATGCTTCGCAATTTGTGGCATTCTTAGCTATAGTGACAGTTACGAGAAGAATTCTATTATGAATTCATAAAGTTAATTAAATGTTTTAAAATCTTTTTTTATCTAAACTGTATTTTAATTCTTTAGAAATAATTTTTTACTTTCAATGGTATATTAACACTAGATTTACGGACTGAGCCAATTTGACTCATTAAAATTTGATCACTATATATATATATATATATATATATATATATATATATATATATATATATATATATATATATATATATATATATATATATATATATATATATATATATATATATATATATATATATATATATATATACATATATATATACATATATATATATACATATATATATACATATATATATATATACATATATATATATACATATATATATATACATACACATACACATACATATATATATACATATACATATACACATACATATACATATATATATATATATATATATATATATATATATATATATATATATATATATATATATATGTATGTATATGTCAGGTCTAAAAAAGGGATAGTTGGAAATTACGTGAATTAAAAGCGATTTTAAAAAGGGAACTGTTTTATAATAATAAAATAAATGAAAAAGATCCACGCTCGCGTAATCTTTTGGGATCATTCGGTCAGGCGGAAGCATTTTTGAGCTATTTGATGAGCTTGCAAACAAATAAGTTTCAATCTACGCATCTCTGCCACGAACAGTGAAAATGACGCAAGTTTTACTTTAACGATGGTTTAATAAACTTATTATTATCAA
Organism: Pardosa pseudoannulata; assembly: GCA_032207245.1. Classification (NCBI taxonomy): domain Eukaryota; kingdom Metazoa; phylum Arthropoda; class Arachnida; order Araneae; family Lycosidae; genus Pardosa; species Pardosa pseudoannulata. The sequence goes on from CM063511.1 coordinate 102,992,306, forward strand.
GAAGACTGTTTTCCATTCGCCTTAACTCTGGACCACAACATGTTATATATATATATATATATATATATATATATATATATATATATATATATATATATATATATATATATATATATATATATATATATATATATATATATATATATATATATATATATATATATATATTTATATATGTATGTATATATATACACTTTAATATCACTTTTAAAAACATACTCTGGTTTTTAGTTAAGTAATAAAATATATGTAAACTATCATTCCTCTTCCCGCAGAATCCTTCATTTTGCATTATCAAATGTGGTATACCTTTTTTCACGGTTGTGAGTCAATTTGACTCATAGAATGGTTTAACAGTTAATCGCATAACATGAAATATATTGGTCCTATCAGGCCTGGGCTATTTTCCAATTGGGTGAAGAGCTAAGAAGTAAATACAGAGAAGAAATCGAGAACACTTCCATTCGAATGACAGATATACATGCTACTGACGCACGGAAGAATTGTTAAGTTCAACAATCATGCAAAAGAAACAGATGTAGAAACCATTGTGCCAAATGTAATAAAAATGTTTGGGAAAATGTATTTCAAAAACTGATTTTATATGTAAAAAATGTTTTCCATGAATTTTTTATAATAAATATTTCATTGAAATTAATTTGGAACTATTTTCTCTGCAAAAATCTACAATATTCTTGTATGAGTCAAATTGGCTCACTTCAGTAAAAATAGGTATATGATCAACATCCGTAAATCTAGTGTTAAATTATTTTTTGTTTTGATTAAGACTGATTAAAAGTAACTTTCAATAAAACACATATTGTATATTTTTCGTTTTTATCTTTTATTTCTTAAATTTTTTATCATAATATAAAATTTTCGTTTCATCTTAAACTAAAAATTATGCTTTTTTTTAAATGAATGGCTTACAAGTAATGTAATAAATGTGGATATTAAAAGTATTAATTTTGGGGTGTTAAGTATTATATTTTATAACATTATAAAAATAAACACCAAATGAAAAAAAAAATAAATTCCTTTATCCGCAAGATAACTTTTGAAATATGTATATTAAAATCTAAATATAGAACCAAATTGAAGTGTATTATATTTTTATTCTACAAATCTACATCTACATTTATTTGACTATCAAATAATATTTATTGCTCGTATTATTATAACTTATTATTATAAATTAAAAAATGTACTAAACGTTTGTTATTATGAAAAATTTATCCTAATTTCAATACTTAAAAATTTACTTTGTATTTTTATTCTACAAATCTACATCTCTAAATATTTCTGGAATTTTAAAAATTAAAAATTTTAAAATTAATTTAATTATAATTTAAATGTACTATGAAATTGATATTATAAATTAGCATTTATTTGACAATCAAATAATATTTATTGCTCGAATTATTATGATTTATTATTATAAAATAAAAAATATATTAAACGTTTGTCAATTATGAAAAAATTATCCTAATTTCCATACTTAAAAATTTAATTTGTAGGTAATTAGTTTCCTATTTACTTCAGTTGGTGTATACATTTTATGTTATTTCAAATTTTATTTCTTCATATGAGAAAAGTAAATAATTTTTTTTTAATTTAGGTTTATATTAATAATCTACAAAAAACTTTAATTTAACAAATCATAACTTTTCATTTTACATCTAATAAAGTAATAGACTATTATGATAAAGATGTTTTAGATAGGTATCATTACCCCTTAAGCAAATAAATTCCTTTAAGTTACTAGATTAAATTAATTTGATTTTAACCTATTTTTTGGTGATAAGTATACTTGCCACCGCCCCAAAAGTTCTATTTAAAGATATATTTCATGCTTCGTATTCCTTGTTTTGTTGTACTATATTGCATTTATAAAACATATATCGTAAATGCTACAATCTAAAAAAATATTTAATAGTATGAATGAAAATGAGTTCATTAAACATAGTATTATGTGCAGAAAAAATTGACTACCTAATGTCTTCCATTCATCATTCAAACCTAACTTTGTTGTTAAAACTATGTTACAAAGTCAAGATATTAATCGCTCTTTTTTCTCTTTTTCTGAAGTTATTTATAAATGACAGATCTCACGAAAATATGTTAAATGTGCACAATGTTATGCAAAAAAAATGACTACCTAATGTCTTCTATTCATCCTTCAAACCTAAATTTATTGTTAAAACTATGTTAAAAGGTCTAGACTTTAATCGTTCTTTTTTTCTCTTTTTCTGAAGTTATTAATAAATTACTGATCTGATAAAAATAAGTTAAATAAAAACAGAGTTATGTGCAGAAGAAATTAACTTTTAATGCCTTCTATTCATCATTCAATCCTAACTCTATTCTTAAAATTTTATTATAAGGTTAAGAAGTTAATCGTTCTTTTTTCTCTTTTTCTGAAGTTATTAATAAAGGACAGTTCATTCAAACCTAGCCTTATTGTTAAAACTGTGTTATAAGATTAAGAAGTTAATAGCTCTTTTTTTCTCTTTTGAAGTTATGAATAAATGACAGATCTCATAAAAATGTGTTAAATGAGCACAATGTTATGCAAAAAAAAACATTGACTACCTAATGTCTTCTATTCATCATTCAAACCTAACCTTATTGTTAAAACTATGTTATAAGGTCGAGACGTTAATAGCTCTTTTTTCTCTTTTTCTGAAGTTATTAATAAATGACAGATTTCATAAAAATAAGTTAAATGAACACAGAGTTATGTTCAGATGAAATTAACTATTAATGCCTTCTATTCATCATTCAAAACTAACTTTGTTGTTAAACTTTTATTATAATGTTAAGACGTTAATAGCTCTTTTTTTCTCTTTTTCGGAAATTATTAATAAAGGACAGATCTCATGAAAATGAGTTAAATGAACAGAGCGTTATGTGCAGAAGAAATTGACTATTTAATGTCTTCTATTCATCATTCAAACCTAACCTTATTGTTAAAACTGTGTTATAAGATCAAGACTTTAATAGCTCTTTTATCAAATGTTTCTGAAGTTATTTATAAATGACAGATCTCATGAAAATGTGTTAAATGAGCACAATGTTAAGCAAAAAAAAAATGTGCTAGCTAATGTCTTCTTCTATTCCTCATTCAAACCTAACCTTATTATTAAAATTATGTTACACGGTTGAGACTTTAATCGTTCTTTTTTCTCTTTTTCTGAAGTTATTAATAAATGACAGATCTCATAAAAATAAGTTAAATGAACACAATGTTCAGAAGAAATTAACTATTATTACCTTCTAATCATCATTAAAACCTAAATTTATTGTTAAAATTTTATTATAAGGTTAAGACGTTAATAGCTCTTTTTTCTCTTTTTCGGAAGTTATTAATAAAGGACAGATCTCATGAAAATGAATTAAATGAAAACAGTTTTATGTGCAGAAGAAATTAACCATTTAATGTCTTCTATTCATCATTCAAACCTAACCTTATTGTTAAAACTATGTTATAAGATCAAGATGTTAATAACTCTTTTTTCTATTTTCCTGAAGTTATGAATAAATGACAGATCTCATAAAAATGTGTTAAATGAGCACAATGTTATGCAAAAAAAAAAAACACTGACTACCTAATGTCTTCTATTCATCATTCAAAACTAACCTTATTGTTAAAACTATGATATAAGGTCGAGACGTTAACAGCTCTTTTTTCTCTTTTTTTTGAAGTTATTAATAAATGTCAGATCTCACAAAAATAAGTTAAATGAACACAGAGTTATGTTCAGAAGAAATTAACTATTATTACCTTCTAATTATCATTCAAACCTAACTCTATTGTTCAAATTTTATTATTAGGTTAAGAAGTTAATCGTTCTTTTTTCTCTTTTTCTGAAGTTATTAATAAATGCCAGATCTCATAAAAATAAGTTAAATGAACACAGACTTATGTTCAGAAGAAATTAACTATTATTACCTTCTAATTATCATTCAAACCTAACTCTATTGTTAAAATTTTATTATAAGGTTAAGAAGTTATTCGTTCTTTTTTCTCTTTTTATGAAGTTATTAATAAATGACAGATCTCATAAAAATAAGTTAAATGAACACAAAGTTCAGAAGAAATTAACTATTATTGCCTTCTAATCATCATTCAAACCTAACTTTATTGTTAAAATTTTATTATAAGGTTAAGACGTTAATAGCTCTTATTTCTCTTTTTCGGAAGTTATTAATAAAGGACAGATCTCATGAAAATAAGTTAAATGAAAACAATGGTATGTGCAGAAGAAATTAACTATTTAATGTCTTCTATTCATCATTCAAATCTAACCTTATTGTTAAAACTACGTTAAAAGATCAAGTAGTTAATAGCTCTTATTTCTACTTTTCTGAAGTTATAAATAAATGACAGATCTCATGAAAAGTCGTAAAATTGCTTACCATAAAAATCTGTAAATAGTGACTGTTGGTGTATGTGTATTTACTGAGGATTTATAAAAGGTTAACATATCAGTTAAAATCGTATACTTATTATCATATTTACTTTATGGACGTTTTTTAATTCATTTTTATATGCTTAAACATAATTTGTTTTTCGTAAATAAATATTGATTACAAAACACAGTTTTGAAAAAATATTCAAGAAATGCTCAGTTTTCCTTTCGTGTTAATTGACATTTTTTGACGACTGTTTTGGGATTATTTTAAAAATTCCATGTACACTTACAGAACATTAAAAATTATCTATTTTTATTAAATAGTAAATCATTCTCTCCAGTGCTGTTTATTTTCCATACAAAAGAGCCAGCTTTAAATAAAAATTTGTTGGTGTTATAGATAAAAATTAAGGAGTACGGTACTTTTTAGCTCTTGCAACAGCTGATATCCCTTTTAATTTTCTACTACTGAGAAAAGTGTTTATTTATAAAAATGAAATTTTTACTGAATGATAAGCTGTCTTTTTTGTCGATTATTTAGCATAAAATATTTACTTGATTTAAAAAAAAAAATTTAATTCTAAAAGTTTAATGATTGATTTTTTACAGTAATCTATAATATTTTACTCATGTATGCTCTAAATAAACACAATATTATATCTGAAATTTAATAGAAACCATATAATTAACTGTTTAATTAATATTATATACTATGGCATAGTATATACTGTTAATTAAACAGTTGCCATCTGAAGGGAGACAGAAAATAATATTTGTAAAATATTTAAATTAAATTTCGAAATTGCGGCTTACCTTTATCGATATATCGATGATTAATGATAATATCAGCAACTAACTAATAAAAACTCGCTCTCTGACTTGTTACTTTATTTGTACTCAACTTAAAGTAAAATAAAATGTGCTTTATTGCGCAAAGAGTGCACTTTAGTGATAAGTAGTGATATGGCATGGCCTGCATATGTCGCTAAATTGTTTAAGTTGAAAAAAATACTAACAAGTTTATAAAATAGCAAATTAAAAATATATACTTTTTACTCAAATAAAGTTTCATTTTTACCCCCAAAAATTTCATTTTTACCCCATTTGAGGTAATTTACCCCGACCACTGTACATTGCAATAAATAAAACATTTAAAAATTTCCAAATTATAACTTAATTAAAATTTCTATTCTAACAATAGGACAATGATTTATTATTTTATAGATATTATACATTCATCTAATATTAACCTAAAATTTATTTAGACTTGAAGTAATAAATTATGCAGTGTTGCACGAAATTAAATAACTTTAGAAAATAACAGACACTAAAACTTCCATATATTTAGAATTATCTGTTATTGCAAGCTTGCATTTGCTGTCACACATTCCAAGATAAATACTAAATTATAAGACAGGAAAAACGTAATTTTTCTAAATATATAACTCTTTTGGCAGGTTATAGATACTTTTTACTATTCAAAATTAAATCAAATTGAGGGAGAGATGAAATGATTATTATAAACTTTTATGAGCATGCAAAAAATAAATTTAATCAATATTTTCAATATGTCATGTACTTGTGGTCCCACTTAGTCTGGATTATCAAGATTCTACCATAGCTTGAGCATTAATTCCTATCTATAAGATTTGCTGCATTAACCCCTTCAATGTTTGGCCCGTTCGCCGTAAGGGCACAGCTTTCGGGCCTTTACTTATTTGCTCGTACGGCGTACGAGCAATCTGATTTCTATTTCGCTTGCACTGTTCCGCCGTATTTTTTTCAATTTTAGTAACAAGTTATTCGTATAGATGTCCAATAAATGAGAGATTGCAGTTTATTGTATTTTCTACTCTGATTAGTTAGTTCAAAAGCGGAGGTTTTTCCGCATGTTTTGTATCAGAAGACGAATTGTTTTCTTTCAGTGTATAGCTTTCTGGTTATATTTTACTAACCACCTGATAATTGTATTGATGTAAGATTTGAATAATATAATTTTACTTTTAAATAATGGTTAATTCAGAGCGTATGGAGCTAATTTCTTGTGATTCGAACTGTAAATCAAATTCAGAAACTGAATTATCTGTAAATGATAGTACCGAAAGTGTACTAGATGGCCTGGATAGTAGTGACTCTGATAGTAGTATAGATGGAATCAGTCAAGCAAGACAATTTTTTAAAATTAATTGTGATAATCCTTCGGATCCGCCTCCTAGATTTGCATTCACTGGTTTGGCTTGGAGTGCTACGGTCTACTGTTTTGCACACGAGGGCTAATGAGACCGGGACCTACTGCTTAAAGCCGATTCCGAACGGCTACGAACATCCATGCCACTGTGGGATTCGAACACACGAACTCCGGTACCGAAGGCCAGCACCCTAACCAATCGGCCATCGTTCGGCCAATGAGACTAAAGGTAAATTTCAGTTCTATGATACTTTCATAGAAAGAAAAAAAAAGTTGTAATAAATGCGTAAAAATATTAGAAATGTTAATGTTAATAACATATCTTTACTTAAAAATGGAAAATGAAGAAAAAAAATGCAATAAAATATTGTGACATTTTTTGACCGAATTCTGGAAAAAATGAAAATGGCAAAGGGTTAAGTGCATTATCCGTTCTACAGGGTCTTATATTCTCAAAAGAACTTCTAAATACTCGTACATATAGTTTTAAAAAATCACATACAAAAATTACAATTTCTATTAACTGATATTTTCAATATGCAAGTTACTAGCGGTCCCAGTTAGCTCTGATAATCGAGATTCTACTGTAATTTAAGCAGAAATTCCCATCTATAAAATGTGTTGCTTATAACTTATTGACCATACTGCAGGCTCTCTACTGCCCAAACCAGTAAACTCCCAAGTACTTGCACGTACAGTTAAAAATAACAATTTATATTAACCTAGATTTCCGATATGCCATGTATTAGTGGTTCCAGTTAACTCGGATAATCGAATGTATATTGGTTCTACTGAGTATAAATATATATACGAGGGTTGGAACTTTAATAGTGGCAACTATTTATTTACATGGAATACAAAAGTGATTCATGCCACCATGTTTTACAGTCTTTCAATATAAACGAACACATTGCTTATAACCTGTTTCCATCGGCCTAGAGGTCTCAGAACACCTGTAGCACCTTCTGTGCTGTTGATAGTTTGAATGTACCGGTCTGTTGACATAAGAATGTCTGGAACAGTTCTGAAACGAACGCCTCGAAGTGGTTCCTTCTTCTTAGAAATTAAGACGAAGTCACAAGGGCTTAGACTTGGAGAGTAAGGTGGATGGTAAAGCCCTAGATGACACTGTCCTGTTGTACGACCTCTGGCGTATTGAATTTTTACCCAACTTCGTTGTTCTTGTTTTGAAAACATCCTGGCAACACTTTAGACACAAAGCTAATACAAGGATCAGTTCTTTGCTTCTGTTCACATGCGTATAGAACTTAGGAAAGACGATTCTTTTTGCTGAGAGGTAAGGTAGGTATATAGTTCACGTGTGGTATACACGATATACTTTGGTTTTGTTACATACCGTTTTTAAAGCATTGTTGCCACTATTAAAATTCCAATCCTTGTACATAAGATGTACAGCTTACTGTTAATCTGAAAAAAAAAACTTCTCAAAAGTAATTTGAGTTTCAATATATCAATGTGTTTATTTCTATATTTAGTCATTACCATATGCTTCCATCAAATTGTAATAAATTACTTTAATATACTTACAGCCCCTTTGGCCCCAGACAAGAGACATCTGCTAGCTGTAAATTCAACGACAGTATCAGTTAATTTAAATAGTTGGCACAACGGTGGGTGCCCTATAAGATTTTTCGTTATACAGTACAAAATAAGTGGTCATCAAGAGTGGACACTGGTCAGCAACAATGTTGTTCCCGAGCAGCAAACTGTCATTGTAACAGACTTGGTGCCTGGAACTTGGTACTCGTTGCTGATGACTGCGAGGAATGATGCTGGGTCAACTGATGCAGAATATGTATTTGCTACGCTAACACTTACTGGTGGTAAGTTGTATTTATTTTAATAATTCTTACATTAAAACATCAATGAATATAAAATCCTTCATATGTGTGTATGTATATTTGCTTTACAGTCTTAAATGGCAGGATCAGTGTTCATAAAATTTTGTATGTTGATTCTGGTCAAACTTGGAATGGTAGGTCAAACTGTTCGGTTATCAAGAACATGTGAAGATAAAACCCGTTTTGTAACCTAAATTGCATCTTAATTATATTTTGCATAATTATTACCATATATTTCCGTGTATAAGCCGAGATTTTTTGCGGCTTTTTAAAGACCACAAGTGGGTGTGGCTTATATAAGTTTTGGAACATCTGTAAAACATGTGTTTTGGGGGACGTTTTTTCCCGTTGGTGATAAAAAGTCGTCCAATCAGCAAAAATTAACGAAACTGTAAAAAAAAAAGAAGTACAGAACAAAAAAAAATGCATAAGGGCAAAAAGTAAACATTGCTTGTAAAAATTTTGAAATGAGGAAACATAAAATTTTTTAAAAATTTTAAAATGATTCTTATCTGTGTTATAATCTCTCCGAAACCAAAGTACTATAACGGTAGACGATCGGATAATATTCTAAAAAACGCAACAATGTTCGTAACTACGCTTCAATGTTCTTGAGTGAGAAGTAGCGTGAAGAAGGATCACGTCACAATAGAACTCGAAATCGTTTTTATCTGCCCTAAATACGGGGTATATGAAGTATATACAAAGGGGATTCCAATTCTCTTAAAACAAGTTGAAATGTGGAGGAATGTTGCTTTCGTAAAATTACCACGCCGAAAATTCTAGACTTTTTATACCTGGGAGTCAGCTACTGTCCCGCTAACCAATTTTTTTTTTTTTTTTTTTTTTTTTTTTTTTTTTTTTTTTGTTACGACTCTAGTTACCTGAGAAATCCTATTAAGGTTACACCTAGTTTCTTCAGTTGAATTCTCATTTGCTAGCTGTCCCGATTCCGGCTTCTCCAGGCAATCCGTGACACATATTCAACCGAACTGTCAACATCCCAGGCACGGAGTAGCCTAGCTATTGTAACTGGGTCGAAAACAGGAGGGCTTCATATCAGCTGAGTTTTATATAAAGGGGGGTCTTTACAAGCTTATACTGCTAAAATTTAAGAAAAAGGTATCTTTGTATAAGAATGCTAGAATTGAAACTTGTCGTTAGCATCTAAGTAAAAATATCATTTTTCGCATGGTCTAGTGCCGCCATTATCAAATTTTGAGCCGAAGTGAATAAAACAGTTTTCAGAACGTTTAAATATGTCGCCGAGAAACGAAAATTGTCGCCAAGACAGTAAAGCGGTGGAAATATTTTCCAATAAAGTTGCTTTAAATTAGTGTCAAAGTAAAGTACCACATAGAAAGTGTGATTTTTTAAATTGAGAAATAAAATTTAGAGTTACAGAAATTAAATAAGACAAAAACTGAATAATTTGAATCTATATTATCCAAATCTAATGAAATTTAGCTAAAATTATTTTTACCCAAATTCTATGAAAATAAATAAATGTATATATATATGAAACCTCAAGGAGTGGATCTCGTAATTTAGAAGCAGAAAACAGTGACTGAGAGTTTATATTAAGTGTCCCATCAGCCATTAATCTTATTGTCGAATATTTGACAAGCTTCACCCTCAATCACGTAACCCTCCGGTTACGGATTATGCGATGGTTGAATACCTTGTTTTATCAGCTTAATAAAATACGAGAGCTTCTTTGACTGTTGAAACTTAAATAGCCTTCACATCTCTTAATCTTTTATACAGAGACTAAGTCGGATGCCAAGCTGTTAGGTTAATTTCTTATAATCAGGGAATAAAAAAACGAACTAGAAATATCGCTGATATCACTTAGTCTGTTGAAAAATTTGCTTGCCTCGTTTTGACAAGTTTCCTATGATAATTTTGAACATTATATCAAACTTAAAACATACTGGTACACAAAAACGCAAAATATATATTAAATTATTTCGTGAAATATTATTGGTTTTCTAAGTCAAGATAAGCTGCTTAGCATTTCCGAATGCCACAGAAATGTGTTTCTACTAATTTTCATTACCTTTTATCTCGCTGTTCAATGCAAATAAATGAAGTTCTTAGCATATATTGCAAAAAAGAGTAATTTGGTGTCATTTTATAAAATTCAATAAAAATACTTTCGGAAATGAAACAAACTCCCTCCTGTGAAATCGCCGAAAATCAAAGAAATGTAATCAATCTTCAGTTGACGACAAAAAAATTGAAAATAAATGTAGCTGATTAATAAGTCACTTTGATGGAAATTGATTTTCGTCTAATGCATTTAACGTTTTTAACGAAATCTTGGATAGATAACTACAGATTTTCAGGATTTTAGGATATATTTGCATCAAAATATGTATTTTGTTACTCTATTATTATTGATTGTTTTATTTGTCGTGATTTATTTGTATTTTGCGATAGATAACTAATAAATAGAAAAGTAGAATAAATGTTTAAAACTTTTTTTTTCTAGATATGTATATGTTACTTTTAAAGTGTGGAATCCGTTATGTCATATAATAATTTGGGATTTCATGAAATGCCCAAACGAATCATTTAAAGTATATAAAATTATTGAATTCTAAGATTTATATAGGCATTCTGTAGAATGACGATCGTTTGATCGTTAAAATGTAAAATACGGCTATCGAAATTTATTTGAGACGCTTCTAAGCTTCTTTTAGTCAGGTTTGAACCGCTTATAGCTGCTTTGCAATGACGCGTACACGCCTCCAGTTGAAAGATATCGGATTACCTGGTTGGGATGGACATATCTCCAGTAAGATACACAGCATAACAAGTGAGCGGATAATGAATATAAATTTACTTAATATTCCAATATACATAAAATAAAAGGAAATAATTAAAGTAAATGAATATGTAAAAAATAATAAATAAGGAATAAAAATAAAAAACAAAAAATAAGAGGTTAAGTGAGAATAAATACGGGTAAATAAAGATAGATGCGATTAAATAAGAATGAATGCGAACAAATATGTTTGTGTAAAAGAGAAAATAAAATGGAAAATACAATTTAAAAAATGAGTAAATATGCTAAAACAGTAAAGTAGTAGTGGTTGCAATCATGAATTTAATTGACAAGAAACTATCAGAAAACTTTAATAGTATACAATACATATAGTAAACGCCCCCTAAATTTTTGTGCACTCTGAATATTAGGCTCCTCCCCTTCATAATATTACTCTGAAGGAAATTTATAAAAATTTTTAAATTCTAAACAGTAGATCAAGAAAAGTTAGCCTATTTTTGTAAAAATAATGAGGTGGCTTAGGCTCCTCCCACTCTTAACAGGATAAATTCAATTGGGCGTTTGCCAGGATCCGTTTTACGTTCCTGTGCACGCTTTCTTACGTTTTTAATGTTATTTTACCTACATTTACTCTTATTTACTCTCATATAATCGCATTTAACCATATTTTAATCTTATTTAGTCAATATTTATTCACATTTATTCACATTTAATCAATTTATTCAACTTTTTGTACAATTTATATAAAATAAACTTACTACAATTAACTTTATATTTATTTATCTATCATTCTGAACTGGCATCTTGATATTTATACATAACTGAATGAACCGATCCCTCTCAGAACTATTCATCTTAATAACAGGAGATATGCCCAGCCGGGTAAGGTGCTCCGAGAATACCGTTGTATGGAGAACGACGACCTATTATGTATGTGTTATTTTCTCTTCCCAAACTCAAGCAACCATTGCCCAGTTTTATTCTCTAATCTCACCCATAGCCAATTCAATTCTTTAGTTGTTTTGCCCAATTTCATATGTATCACAGAACTAGAAGGCTAGGACCAAGAAGTTCAATGCTGATCCATCCTGTGATACCATTTTATGTAATTTTTATGTTTATTTATTATTTTTCAGGCCTTTTTCGGATTTTTAATGCAATTTAATTATTTTTAAAACATTTATTTTTTTTTCAATTTTGTTCATTTTTAATTAATATTTTTTACTTATTTTGTACGGATGTCACTGGCCGCAAAAATATTTTATGTTTTTCTATCCCTAAACTCTCTACTCTCTAGTTATTGTGTTATGAACTCACGAATCCACCCTTCTATCTCTTTGCTCTTTAATGTGTTTATTTTTCGCTCGTTGTCATTTTTGTGCTTACTGAAAGAAGCCTCTGGATTGAAGGCCTCGGCCCATATAGTCCAGTTGCCACACCACCTTTAAAGCCTTTACCTATTATGTACCTGGCATTCCTGTTGAAATTCTTATTAACTTTCTCACTTGATTTACGGTTTTGTCCTCCCTGCCCATATTCAAACATCCTTACTCATTTAGTTCTCTACTTATTGCCATGCTAGAGCTCAATCATATCAATATGTTGCCTTGCCAAACTCCTATGTGTAGCAGAACAAGAGGTTTAGGCCCAGGCACTTCTATGCTAAATCCATCCTGTGTGAGAGTTTTCATCCCCTTATTGCTCGTAATAGATTCTTAAGCTTAGAAAATAAATTGATCATCTCTAAATCGCATCTTCGCCCTCAATTATCGTATTCGTGTGTTGCATGGTCATATGAGGCTTACTAATTTATTCTCTGCTGCTCAGAACATTACTATCGGGCAACTCACTAATTCTCCTTGGTATTTTAGAAATGCTGAAATTCATAGGGAAATTAATCTCCCCTCTCTTCAAAATTATTATCAAAATCTTGCCACTAAATTTAATAAAAATCTTATCGTTGATCACCTAATTGAACTAGCTCAGTATAACTACGCAGACACTTCTAATAGACGCCGTCCCATGGTCATCTTAGGTAATAAATTTACTTGAATTCTATTTGCCGACGCTTGTCATTTCCCAACTTTGGATTAGTCCTTAGCTACTAGGTTTCAATCGTCTCCCTAATATATATATATATATATATATATATATATATATATATATATATTATATATATATATATATATATATATATATATATACCGGGTGGCCATAATTAAACAGCGCGATCTATTTGCCAGAATGACCCCACATTTTGTAGGAAGATTAAACAAAACAATGGAACGAAGGATTCCTCAAAAAAAAAAAAGTTCCAAAAGTCACCGCTAGGGGAATATTTGCCGCTGTTTTATAGAAAATAGAGTGCTAAGAAATGCAAATTAATACGGAATAAAATAACATTTATTATGCACATTTTCTGATTTAGTTCAAGTGCAATATGGCAACACTTTTAAAAATGCTCAAAATCTACGTAACACGTAGTCTCGTAAGTCTTGTGATCTGCAATATCACGTACACTGAGCAGAAGAAGAATTTCTTTATTCAAATTTCACGTTACATCCATTGGCACAGGTAAGAAATTAATTTTCGTACAGATTTGCAGTTGTTAACACTCTATTTTCTATTACACAGTGACAAATATTCCCCTACCGGTGACTTTTGGAACTAATTTCTTCCCCCGTCTTATTTAATCTTCCTACGAAATGTGGCGTCATTCTCACAAATAGATCGCGCTACAGAACACTGTCAGTTTAATTATGGCCACCCGGTATATATATATATATATATATATATATATATATATATATATATATATATATATATATATATATATATATATATATATATATATATACAGTAGAACCTCGATTTTCAGATGGATTTGGACCGAACCTACTTCGGATAATAGAGAATTCATCAATAATTACTTTAATATGTAGTATGAACGTTAGTGCAATAACTTTCGATTGTTCTGGATCTCAGGCAATATGACCTTCCAAATTTCGAAACGGGGTGTGTTTTTGTTTAGAACAGGTATGTTTAAAAGTGTGGACGAGAATACTTATACCAAGAATTATGCTTGAGAGAAGGAATTCTAAAAAAAGGAATTTTAAAATATATATCTGCAATAGCAGCTTGGAAAGGACAGCTTGCATACAAAAGGAACGTGGAAAAAAAGAAAACTTTAAAAATGCATGATTGTAAAGAGAAAATTTTGGATGATAGTAGAAGGTGAAAAAAAAAGTGGAGAAGTAACCGACTTCGGTTAACTGAGAATTTCGGTTAATCGAGGTTCTACTGTATATATATTCTATTTTTTAAACCTTAATAATTTTAGCTAGCGATATTTTCACAAAATTTATTTAAATCTTTTATCTTTTATTATGTTCATCTACCTTCAGTATATAATATGACTAAACATAAAAATTATATATTGTTTAAACATTACTCTCATAACCTTGATGATTTTTCAGAGCAACCCCCTCGACCTTCAGAAGTCAGTGACGTGACTGGGTCCTTTTATCGTCACCTCACTATAACCGTCCCTCTCGTCAGCTCGTTTATTGTATTAGTTTTGGTAATATGTGTGGTTTGTGTCGTCACTAAACGGAGAACGCCGGGATGCAGGCCAAGGACACCTGATGGTAAGTTTCTGCACAAAATATCTAGTTTTGTTGTAATTTATAATGTTATGAACAGTTAGGAATTTATCAATCAACACCAGTCTGTTTTCCAATAAAGCGACGAAACTAAACAGAGACACGTTATATATTTGGCCACTCTGATAACTGAAAGGTATAGCTTAAGATGTTTGAATATAGTGGTTTATCATTTCCACTCTTTCTATAAGTCAGAGATGTTGAACCAGTAGAACGCGATTGGCACAACTTTAATTATTTTTAATCACTTACATTCACTGAAATCAGCCTTAAGAATTATCTTTAAGGCCAGAAGCTATTAACGACTGAATTCGACACGAGTACGAGCGTGAACACTATTACAACATTGATTTTGACAGGAGGGGGTGGAGATTTTAACTCCACAAAAAACGAATAAGAATAAATAGTAATTATTGAAATATGATTGATATGAGAAAGGTAATTACTTACCTCCTCCCATATTCCGGATGGCAAACTTTCAGCTCAACACACACAAAATCCATTAAAAAATATAAGACTACTATTTAGAATACGGTATCTTTAATAAT
Source organism: Pardosa pseudoannulata (assembly GCA_032207245.1). Taxonomy (NCBI): domain Eukaryota; kingdom Metazoa; phylum Arthropoda; class Arachnida; order Araneae; family Lycosidae; genus Pardosa; species Pardosa pseudoannulata. Next base: position 103,007,772 of record CM063511.1, read on the forward strand.
TTATATCCTTCAACAACTAATAAAAAATTCCTTAAAATTACGAATAAAGTTCAATAAGGAATAACATAGATTTAATTAAGAATAACATAGGATAACAAATAATAACAGAATTTCTCTAACTCGAATACAAAATATTTAGAATTAAGCTTCCGGTTCGTATGGAAGCGACGAATAGTTCTAATACGAATAAAAAAGTTCAAAGTTTATTTTTTGTTTTTTCTGGACGCGACGCTTTCCACAGCTTGGCGTTTTTATTCTGTTGCCACTGGCGATTCAACAGGGGGATAATGCCCTCTGATATGGCTCGTGGTCGTAACATAAATTTATGAAATCTGAAGTCGACCCCGTTCATCAATCCAAATCAGAAGTAATTAAAGATAACTCGATCTTACATTCCAATAAAAACCCATCTTGGCAATTTCCTAATCATATTCGACAGTCTTGACATATAACAAAAACTTTTCTCACAGAAGAAATTAAAAAACTTTATTTCAGATATAGATTCGGGATTTCAGATCGAGTGAAGATCATTCAATTCAAACTAGTGCATTGTATAGTTCTAGTTGTGCTATCTATCTTCCGAAGAGGAAAACACCTCATCCCACTTCACCATAGAAGTCCCTTAAGGAGACAATAATCTTCCACAGGTAAAGTACATGAGTATGACGACATAACAAAAGCTTTACTTACAGAAGAAATTAAAAAAAACTTATTTTACATATAGATTCGAGATTTCCACATCAAATGAACATCGTTCATTCTAAACCAGTGTTTCATATTGCTCTAGTTGTGCCATCTATCATCCGAAGAATAAAACAGCTCATCCCACTTCATCATAGAAGTCCATTAAGGGAACAGTAACTTTCTACTAGTAAAGTACATGGAGTGGGATGAGTTATAAAGAAAAAGCTCAAACTAAACTGTAAGTTATGATACGGTTAAGGACGTATATATCATAAAAAAAACTGAATGTTTAAGTAAATGCTACTTAAAACTAGTATAGCAGTTTTTACTTTGTGACAAATTTAATAATAATGATTTACAAAGGAAAATTTGACTTTTTCTGTAGATTATAGACATTTAAAGAAGGTCTTCAACAGAAATGTAACAAGTGTCTCACTGAACACTTAAAAACGATATACCGTTATTTAAGTGGCACATTAATCACCATATTTATTGTATTGTACGTCTATAGTTAACATAAGAGTTCAGCTGTTATACACACTTTCGACTGAATGCAGCCTGTGTTGTTTCATGTTTCAATACTTTAAAAGTGCTGTAAAGCACAAACGGGAAATAAAAATAAGCAATTACTGAGTTCCTTAAAAAAAAGAAAAGAAAATATTACCTTAAAAAAGTACAGCTTCTTTCTATTATATACAAAATGATGCTGAATTTGAATAATAACACTGCAGTAACGGGCAGTCGACTAGTTCACGTGTTCTCGGTGCGTGCAAAGCGTAAGTTCTTTGAATTACTTCAGACATGATGATAGTCTACATTCAATAAGCAGCCATAAACCCACAAAAAGGATTTGATTTCTTAAGAAAACTGCAATTAGAAGAAAGGAATATCGAATTTATTTGAAAATGAAAATTGAATTATAAATAAAATCTCATTAAATTATGATCCTTATTTACTAACATTTAAATGAAGTAGTCCAAGTAGTTGAGCTTCACTTAGACTATGTCGAATCCCCAGTGGTGAGTAATGATTGTGTTTTAACTGATGTTCTTCGTTAGATTAAGGAGAACCATGCCATAAGATTAACACAAAGTTTTTAAGGTAGAAGTCATGAATTAAAGAAAAACACTATAACTGCGGCCCTGCCCTTAGTAATTACGATAAACAGAATAGATGAAAAAGGTGTTTTTTAAGTTATTAAGATAAAAAGAAAGTTAAAAAGTAGAAAGAGAAGATAAAATTTAATATTTTATACTTTTCACAAATTAAAAGCAAAAGATAATAAGAAGTTAAAAAAGAAATTCAAGTTTCGACCACCTTCATTCACCTGAAATGGATCACAATAACCTGCAATATCAATGGACAGTGTGTTTACTCAACAGCAGATCGTCACTAATCAGTTATGAGGATTTTCGCGTGAAGTGCTATGGAGTTATTTAAGTCATTTAATGTTGCAACACCTCCACGGTACAGCAGAGTTTTTAAATACCCTATAACCAGAAATCGTATGGTTTTGATTTGGGGAACGTAGTGGCCATAGATTTGGAAAGGAACTACTAGAAATAGGTTCTTCTGTGAAGTGTTGGGACAATAGAGGCTTCAAGGACTAATGGATAAGTAGGAGCGAATCTTCCTCTATTAAAATTCTGTAGTTGCTGTATAACAAACATCTGCAGCATCCCATGGTACCGAATGCCCGAAAAGAACATGTGTGTTGAATCTCGTAACACATTTATAAAACTAAAATATTAATTGGGCTCTGGTGCATCTACCCGATGCTTAACGGCTGTCAAAAAAATAAATAGGAAGTCAAAATAATCTCACAGGGATATTTTAAAACTATAATAACATATTTATTCACTTTCTAAAAAACTAGCAACATTCGCCGAAGCGAACCAAAACTTAAACTAAAAAGAATAACAATTTACAGCGTTGCCACAAAAACTTAATACAAACTGAAAACATTGGAATTTCGATAGTGGCTTCAACATAGTTCGTTATTTCCACGCGAGGGGTGTTCGCAACATACTCCCCCCTTTTGAGTCGACTCTGGATGACTCAAAACCTCAGCAGCATTATGAAGATTCAGTCTATGAGGGTTCCTAATTATTCGTCCAGTTCGGGTAATATGAGGCAAGCGAGTAGAAGGCACTGACTTCACAACTTCAGAATTGCCCTCCTTCGGATGTACTGTAGGAACTTCCTTCGTAACATGCAAGATGCATTCTGAATTATCGTTAGATGACAATTCAAGAGGGTAGATTCTTTGGATGGGTCTTATTAAGACACCATTTGGAGTCTTCAGCTTAACTGTTCGCACTTTATTATCTTTGCCGGGTATTAATTGTATAACTCTGGCAAGTGGCCAATTCAAACGTTTCTTGCAGTCGTCTCCGATAAACATCTCTTTCATTGGCGCGACTCTTGATTTTGCTCTTACGATTTGAACTTTAACTTCATAGGAGTCTAATATCGATCTCATGAAAATACAGGCTCCGTATGATTTTTTATTGGCATCAACGAAAATATGCAATTCAGAAGTGACATTGGCATACAAATGCCTAGGGATTCGTATTTCATTAAAAAAAGTAATTTCTTTTAACCAGTTAGAAAATTCTTTTTGCAAGTTAAAGGGTAAAATACTATCCCATGGTATTTTGCTCTTCCAAGCTTCCTGCAATAACAACTTAGGTAACAAAGTAGAAGGACTTAACACTCCAAGAGGGTCAAAAATTCGTTGAACAATAGATAGAACAGTTCTTTTAGTTTGATCTCGTTCAAGATCTATTTTCGTCGGCAAATTACATCTTAAGGTATCTTGATCCAGATTCCAAATCATTCCCAAAAGAGAAGTATCTCCAGTAGAATTAGAAAGGTAATTACTGCTAATGTTACCTTCCCATCCTCGTAAATTAAAACATGCATTTTTCATTAATTTTTGAGTTTGGGGAACAAAATGAGCTAACTCTTTCAAACTAGATACTCCGGTTACGCACTTGTCAACATAAAAAGAATTCTTAAGCTTGGGAACTATGTCATGATATTCTTCAGACGCATTTTCAAACAAATGATACAACGATGCCATTAAAAGAAACGGACTGGAAGTGACGCCGAACACTACTCTACAATGTCTATAAATACTAAAGTTCTCGGTTTCAGAAGGAAAAAAGAATCGTAAAAAATCTCTGTGATCCGGGGAAATGCTCAGCTGCAAAAAGGCTTTTTCTACATCTGCAGAGAGACCAATCTTATATAATCTAAATCTATCGATAATATCCGGAATTAATTCAATTAAGTTCGGCCCTTTAATTAAACAGTCATTTAAGGAAGGTCCGTTACCGTCTTTGGCAGAAGCGTCAAACACCGGTCTGATTTTAGAAGTGTGACTTGCTTCTTTAATCACAGGTCTATGTGGTAAGTAATGCTTACCTAAATCTATTTCCTCATCTGGTACCTTTTCGATAATTTTCAACCTTTCCCATTCCTTAAACACTTCAATATAATCTTTTAAATAGTTTCCTTTTGCCGCACGTTTGCACATATTTCTATGCCTTTTCATGGCTATTTCTTTATTGTTTGATAGCAGGGTATCACACTTAAAAGGCAATAACAATTCATACCTTCCGTTTGGAAGAATAGTTAAATTATCTTGAAATTGCTTGACAGTATCAGAAAAAATTAACTTCTTTTTAGAATTTTCCCATGGATCTGTTATACCAATAATATCAAGATCCCACAAATAATTAGCATCAATATTCATAGCATGCAATGTAATACTAGAAATATTACAATTACTCTCAATTTTATCTGTTTCATATATAACTTCACATTTATAAGGCATGTTTTCCATTCCCATTAAAGTGAAACCTAATTTTGTTTCCAAAACAACTAAACCAGAACTCAGTTTAACAGAATTTCCAGTCATTATTAATCCAGCAACGTTAGCTCCTAAAAGTAAATCAATTTCTTCATCTGGGTGATTCAAATCTGGTATCATTAAGTTGTTTTCCTCTAACTCTTTCAACGTTAAAGCTGATCTAGCTTTTGGGACTAATCCACAAATTTTATCTTCTGATAAAACATCGACATTAACAGAAAATGTATTTTGCAAATCAACAATTTTGATTTCGTATACTTCATGTATACAGGGCTCAGATTTTCTCCCCCCAAATAGGCTATGAACAAGATTTTGTTTTCGTTTTGGTTTTAGCTTAAGTCTACTAATAACTCTGTTGCTTAAATAGGAGAGCTGAGACCCAGTGTCTAGAAGAGCTCTAATCTTTAACTCATTTCTTCGGCTCTTAATCTTAACAATTAAAGTCATCAAAAGAACTGGTTCAACACTACAACTATCAGTTAAAATTTTAGTTGTGTCAACTTCTGTTTTACTTTCGTTTGTGCTTGTTTCTCGGTCAGGACACATCAAAATAAAATGATTTCGATTACATTGTATACACTTTATTCGAAATTTGCAAGTTCTAGAAGTGTGTCCCACCCGCAAACAAGAAAAACAAGCACCTTTTTTAGACAAAAGTTTCTTTTTATCTTCAATATTTAACTTTCTAGCCATATAGCAATCTTGACTGGGATGCTTCTTATCACAAAAGAGACAATTTAAATTTCTCTTACCTGGGTTTTCAGGAGTATTTGTGCTTACCAAGGCTGCAGCAGAAGATATTTCGTGAGCACGTTCATTAAAAGCGTCTTTAGATTTCTTGTGATGGTTAGCTCCAAACCCGGTACGAGCGAGCACAACCATTTCTTCCCCCATTACTTCTTGTTTCAAGAAGTCCATTAAATTTTCGAGAGTTCGATCATCGGATGTAACAGAATCAGTTCTTTTATTTCGGCTTCTTTCCCAGGCAACAAGTATATCTTCCGGAAGACAGGATTCCACAAGAGGCGTAAGAAAGTCTCCGTATTTTTCTTGAGTTCTGCCTAGGCTATCTAAGGCGCGGAGTTTTCCTTCTAACTCATCATATAAAATTGGAAGTTCCACTTTCGCTCGTCCATTAACTGCATTTCTCATAACCATCGTTAAGAGCTCTCGTACATAAATTTGGACAAGTAAGTCCTCACGTCCGAAACGTTCTTTCAGCTGAGAGACCGCTTTAGAATAATTTGCAGCTGTAGCGGGAAAACTTTCTAAAAGTCTGGCTGCTTTCGATTTCGGTATAACAGACTGCAACAAGAACTGGAATTTGTCTTCATCAGGTAAGCTTTCATCGAGGTGGATCTTCTCGAACAGACTCCAGAAAGCTAATCTTTTGGATCACCGTTAAATTTCTTGAGTTCAATTTCAGGAAGTTTGAACTTCCGTCTCTCAACCTCTTTCGGCAGTGAAGAATTGTACAGCATACTTCCCAAAATAGCAGAAACTGCATGAAATTTGTCTCTATACTCTTCAGCTGCTTCAAAATCCTCTGAAAACAATTTATCGGAGTTTTCGATTTGTAAAATTTTATTAGATATTTCTTTAAGTCCGGAGTTTTCTTCAAAAGCAGCTCATCAATTTTATTAACACAAGTCGTGAATGATATTCTAAAACCTTTTCGTTTCGCTTTTAAAGCATCCATTTTCAAATTCTTCCTAAAAATCAACCGTTAACTTTTGCCCCACGTTGGGCGCCAAATTAAATATGTTGAATCTCGTAACACATTTATAAAACTAAAATATTAATTGGGCTCTGGTGCATCTACCCGATGCTTAACGGCTGTCAAAAAAATAAATAGGAAGTCAAAATAATCTCACAGGGATATTTTAAAACTATAATAACATATTTATTCACTTCCTAAAAAACTAGCAACATTCGCCGAAGCGAACCAAAACTTAAACTAAAAAGAATAACAATTTACAGCGTTGCCACAAAAACTTAATACAAACTGAAAACATTGGAATTTCGATAGTGGCTTCAACATAGTTCGTTATTTCCACGCGAGGGGTGTTCGCAACAATGTGACAGATTCACCGATTCAACAAAGAAAAATGGCCGAAGAAATTCATACCAGACATTGACCTTTGAGGAATGTAGGAGAATTTCAGAATGGATGTGCGGATTTTCCTTAGTCCAAATGCGGCAATTCTTTGTGTTGATTGTCACATTGAGGTAGAAATGAGTCTTGTCGCTCCACAGAATATTCCAATGCCATAAGAGATCAACAATCATTCTTTTGAGAAAACTAATTGCGAATGAGAAACTTTGTAGCTTGTCCCTTTTAAGCAGCTCCTGTTCATGGTGGATCTTGAATGAGAAGTAGTGCATTAAGTTTCTGAGTACTTTGAGGATGGCTGTAAGAATAAATCGGTTGAAAAACTGCAAGCGCTACTGCTTCTAAACTCTGATGTCTGTGACTGTGCGTCAACAGCTGTCTTGCATCAACACGTACCGGAGTTACTGACTCTAAGTTGATCTCCTCATTTACCCTTCTCTTCAAATCTCTTCATCTTGATCCGGATACCGTTAGTATATATTAGTCCAAGCCGTAGGTTCTTTCTATGAAGAAATTCACGAAATATAGTAGAAACATTCCCCTTCTTTTCGTAAAACAACTTCACCAATAACGCACGTCCATCTAAAGATACCATCATTAGTAAAGCTGGAACATGGAGTCAAACATGACAATGTCTGCAAATCGTTTATACCCTAACCTGTTTCGAATAAAGCTTCCCTCTCTTTCCAACCATGCAGATCTCGACATTCTGCTCCTACAATTGTTAATCTTTAATACAGATACTAAGTCGGATGCCAAGCTGTTAGGTTAATTTCTTTTAATCACGGAAAACAAAAATGAACAAGAAATACCACTGAGTAACTTTATCTGATGAAAATCCTACCTGTCTTTTTAAGACAAGTTATTTCAAGTACCTGAAAGAAGAATCATGATATACTAAAATATGAGAACTCAAAATATATATAAAAGTATTTCGTGAAATATTATTGGTTTTCTAAGTCAAGATAAGCTGCTTAGCATTTCCGAATGCCACAGAAATGTGTTTTTACTAATTTTCATTACCTTTTATCTCGCTGTTCAATGCAAATAAATGAAGTTCTTAGCATATATTGAAAAAAAAAGAGTAATTTGGTGTCATTTTATAAAATTCCTTAAAAATACTTTCGGAAATAAAACAAACTCCCTCCTGTGAAATCGCCGAAAATCAAAGAAATGTAATCAATCTTCAGTTGACGACAAAAAATTGAAAAAAAATGTAGCTGATTAATGTCACCTTGATGGAAATTGATTTTCGTCTAATGCATTAAACGTTTTTAACGAAATCTTGGATAGATAACAACAGATTTTAAGGATTTTAGGATATATTTCCATAGCTTGTCCCTTTTAAGCAGCTCCTGTTCATGGTGGATCTTGAATGACAAGTAGTGCATTAAGTTTCTGAGTACTTGGAGGATGGCTGTAAGAATAAATCGGTTGAAAAACTGCAAGCGCTACAGCTTCTAAACTCTGATGTCTGTGACTGTGCGTCAACACCTGTCTTGCATGAACACGTACCTGAGTTACTGCCTCTTCTAAGCTGATCTCCTCAATTACCAGTTTCTTCAAATCTCTTCATCATGATCCGGATACCGTTAGTATATATTGGTCCAAGCCGTAGGCTCTTTCTATGAAGAAATTCACGAAATATAGTAGAAACATTCCCCTTCTTTTCGTAAAACAACTTCACCAATAACGCACGTCCATCTAAAGATACCATCATTATTACAGCTGGAAACATCGAGTCAAACATGACAATGTCTGCAAATGGTTTATACCCTAACCTGTTTCGAATAAAGCTTCCCTCTCTTCCCAAGCATGCAGATCTCCACATTCTGCTCCTACAAAGAAAGTCCTCTTAAAGTTTTTTTTTTCTGTTTTCCCACAATATTTGTTCTGTAATGTTAATACTGTTCCAGTATTACGTTTTGGTCGGTTATTGTGCTTAATTTCATATTTTCCCGCAAATGCACCCTGTAATGTATATTTTGGAACTAAAATATTTCTTTTTGAAATTCCGCTAGCGCATATCGTGCATACTTAATATACAAAATATGTTGCATTCCGTTCACTTAGTTGCTCTTTAGGATGCTATTTATAGGGAAAGTGTAACCACCCGGTATTGTCCTTCCTGGTGTTACTAGATATTGCTGAAGAACAGGCTCCCGATTGATTCCTGTAACAATTCTTGCAGATTGTTCTTTAATAGCATGACACCTGTGAATCAGAGTTAACTTACCTATTATTCAGCGTATTGTCACCCACATTTTGGACCCAATGAAACCTTACAATGCTTCAAATCTTCAGTTCCGTAATGTGTGCTGAGATTACTAAATAAATTTGCATACTTCTGTGCACTGCACAGCATTTTTAAAAAAAGTAACGTCAGAAACGAATTCACTCTAAATGCATAATTAAAGGCTTTAAAGGTGATGAGGCAACTGGACCATATGGGCCGAGCCCTTCAATCCAGAGGCTTCTGTCAGTAAGCACAAAAATGACAACGAGCGAAAAATAAACACATAAAAGAGCAAAGAGATAGAAGGGTGGATTTCGTGAGTTCATATCACAAGACTAGAGAGTAGAGAGTTTAGGGATAGAAAAACATAAAATATTTTTGTGGCCAGTGACATCCGTACGAAAAAAGCCGAAAAAATATAAAATAAAAATGATCAAGATCGAAAAAATTAAAAATTTTGCGAAAAAAATAAAAAATATACTCTTTAAAAATAAATAAATTGCATTAAAAATCCGAAAAGGGCCTAAAAATTAATAAATAAACATAAAAAAATAATTTATATTAATTTAGCTAAGGTTTTAGAATTTTTGTCTATTGAATGATAATGATCAAGAAGCGAAAATATTAAAATTTTGAAATAATAAAAATATATGTTTTAAAAATAAATAAATTGCATTAAAAATCCGAAAAGGGCCTATATTACTGATAAATAAAAGTAAAACACAATTTGAATGTTAATTTAATTTAAGTTTTAGAATTTTTGTCTTCACCGGGGACGGAACCGTACACCCGTCTAGAACTATGAATTAGTAAAAGAAGCTAGAAGAATAAATCCACCATTTATTGAAATTTTATTTTATCCATTTTTTTGGAAGATTAAAGTGGTGACCGTCACACCACTAGATACTCCGGAAACAATCCTCCAGTCAAATACCTTGACCTGGATGAATTAGTGCCACAACACTGTTTGATGTCTACGGTTACTCCTGTCACTGCTAACTCTCGACGGGGACATTGTCCCAGCAAAATAGATGTAAGGTGATTCTTTAAAATCTAAGGCCTAACAGCATTTCTACAATTAAGTTATAAGGAAAATAAAGGAATTTTATAAAGTAGTCACCTCGTAACCAGTTTTAAGTCAGTGCCTCTTCTACATGATCGCATTAAAGTTTTAAGCATTACGAATAAAACCATGGTAATCAAACGAATTGTTTACTTCTTATTTGATTGTAAATGAAACTTTTTACCAGTTGCATAAACGATTTTTATCTATTAGAGTAGACACATTACATTTGTTTATTTACTCAGTCAGCTGAATGTTAAAATAAAAAATATAAATTTTATATACTCTTAGGTGTAGTGTACAGTAAATAAACTATTTATCATAATTATTCAGAATTCATTTAGCAATTATTTGAAGTTTCCTTTTTTTTTACAAATTTTTTCTCTTATAATTACATAATTTCGATTATATGCTTAAATCTCCAGTTAGGAGGAAATAAATTTCCAAAACAGTGAGAAGATTCTTGTGGTCTTACCCTGTCTCTTTAAAGTTTTTCATTAGTCTTTGAAGTCCATCCTTTGCCAATATAGGAAGTAATAAATATCGTAAAGGCACTAAATCTACAACCACACCCACGGAGATAATAGCAACAAATAAATTAAAGTTCGTAAAAGTTAGGAAATAGAAAGAAGAGCGGTTTTCTACTATCCTCTGAAATGGTCTTTTAGGATATTTTCTGTGATCGACTATTTTAGCTTTTAGAGAGTTAAATTTCAAACAAGGTGGAATGTAGACGAAACTGAGTATTTAGTTTCACGAAAATTCTTAAAACTTTATGTGTATTATTTTGCACACTAAATTTTAAATTTCATTTATAGACATGTTATTCCGACTTTGTTTCAATGAAATGATTAAATAAACAGAATAATTTCTGAATATTTACAAATCTGTGTGAAAATAAATTTAAATCTATAAATTAACAATCAAAGTAATACTTATTTTTTTAAAAATATTTCCCTCTTTTGATAGTAGAAAACAATTACTGTCAATCTAGGAGTTTGAATATACTGTTCGAAATATGGTTAGTAATTATAGCAGGAAAATGTCTTAAAACTATTCTTGGAAAATATCTATTATTTTTTTTTAAATTTTCTTTTTTTGGGGGAGAGGGAGGAGTTATTTGGAGGAAAATCTTTTTAAAGTTTTGTCATATGTGTATATCATATAAACGGGTAGTTTCAAAACGTTTTGAATTAAATCGTGTTTAGTGAATTAATATCTATAGTAGATCCTGTTTACTCTACAATATGTCGTACACTTAACTTTTTTTTTAAATAATGTTTCGGGGGCGGGGTGTAGATGAAACAACAAGACATAAGGTAAATTAACTTTCAAATATTTCTCGAAATATCTGCGTTTTGTAATCAAATTTTATATATCAGGTTCAATTGATAATGATTCTATGTTATTATTTATAATATATGGTTCTGCCTTTAGACTGTTGCTGTATTTTGCTTTGGTAGTTGTGTAGGCGGAAAATCTGAGTACATTTAGAGATACAACATTGGTTTTTTTTCTCAAAGAGGATTTTGAATAGATGTTGTATGTTCAGCCCTAAATTCAGTAGACTGTAATATTGAAACTAAATATTACCTCATTTCAGATATCAATCTGTAAAGACCTCATATTTTACTGAGTTTATACGTGGGTCTTTTTGCAACGCTAAACACATTCAGTAAACTAAAGTTTTATGATTACATCTGAAATACTCTTATAATCTTCTCCAACACATTACTAAAATATCATTCAAACTGCAAAATTTTCTTTCAAAAGGAAATTTATTTTTTTTTTATTGAGATTGATTTGCATTTTAAATTTTTTCGATATATTATTCAGCTATTACATATTTTGTTTCCTTGAACGGCCTTAGAGCTCTTGAGAAATGCATGTTAAGCACATGATGTAAATCGTTACCACTAAATTACCGTATTTTATCCAGCTGGCATTTCTTTTGTTTCCTCAAACGGCCTCGAGGTCCCTAAGAAGTACACGCGGAGCAAAAGTTGTGTTTGAGTATGGTTTGAAACGCTAAAGTCTTTCTTTTTACCACAAAAAGGCTAATTAAACTGATCACTAATGCTTGAATATGAACAGCAATCATATTTTGAACTTCTGCTAACATTATATTAGCAGAGTAGACAATCGTAAATTCCGAAAAGAGAATTAGTACTTTACTGATTTCACCATAATCCATCTAGAACAGGTTGAGTTCCTTAAATATGCAATTCGAAAAAAAAAAACATCCAAAACTTTGCTGCCCACATTTTTACCCTCACATCCAGATAAGTTAGGAACTTCTCAAATTAAGGAGGAACTTAACATACCAATTCTTGGACTTTTAACCAATAATCCATTTTCAACTGTGTTTTGGACATAAACTTAAGGTATGAGCAAACGTCAGTGCCGAGAACAGTCTAAAACCTGTAAAGAACTTAATTAAGCGTAAATGTAAAGGAAAAATATAAATATTATAGTATAGCGTTAATTAATTACCTGACATAATATCCATTTATTTCTTTAATTTCACTTTTTTAGGAATTATCATTTTACATAAAATGTTTATTATTTATGAAGGTATATTTATTATGATTAAAATGTATACTGAAAAGTTACTTTGTGTTATTTTCGTGAATTTTATTTCTCGATTACCCAAATAAGATTTAAATATTTGAGAATTATCACAAAAATTCAACAATACAGCATTTATTTTACCGAAATGAACTATTCGAGTTGCGTGGATACAAAGCGAAATGAAAAAAAACAAAACTAACTTATCAATAAGAATATATTTGGTGCACAAGTTTATTTGGACATGTGAACGCATAATGACTTTTCTCAGCTAGCACTATATACTTTCTTGCATACAAAGGAAATGCTGATTATCCGCACAAACATATGTATGAGCCCTTGTGCATACAAAAGTGTGGGGTTGTGCTTTCGCATATAAATGTATCCATGCGCATGTATAACTGAACAGATGTAAGGGAAAAATCCAGAGGAAACAGATTGCTGTTTTAGCAGTCCACAGATATACGAAAAAAAGATCAAGTTTTGTATGTTTTATTTAACTGCTGAATTTAAAGAATTTATTTCAGAAAATTTGAAAATACATTTTCTTAATTGAGTAAAATAAAATCATTCAGTTGGAAGAAGCAGTTTTAACTTTCTTGTATGATGAACTAGCATTTCTCTTTATACGTTATGAGTATTCACTCACACACACACATATACAAACACACATATATACATACACACATACATGCATACATACATATATATGTAATATTAAAATCCCTTATTTACGTATTTTAATATTAATTTAATAACTTTTTTTTTCATAAAGTAAGTTTGGGGTTTGCGCGGTAATTCGGATTTTTCCCTCCGCTATAGACGCTCAATAGACACGCCTATAGACATGCTACAGACTTAATTCAGCCTCTGTCTGTACTACTGAATGCAATAGTCAGCGAGTTATCTTTAAACATAGCTATTTTTTTTTATCACTTGATCAATTGTGCTTAGGGATTATTCGTAGTCTTTTTACCTGAGGAATCCCTACTTGAAAAGCGTATGTGCAGGATCACATTGTTTGTGTGTTCACGATGTTGTAAAAATGCTAGCCTGTTTTATGGTTTCATATATCTTGCCAGAAATAAAATGTGTTATGCTTTGGAATTAATCTCGCCCATATTATATATATATATATATATATATATATATATATATATATATATATATATATATATATATATATATATATATATATATATATATATATATATATATATATGTATATATATATATATATATATATATATATATATATATATATATATATATATATATATATATATATATATATATATATATATATATATATATATATATATATATATATATATATATATATATATATATATATATATATATATATATATATATATTTATATATACGTATATATATATATATATGTATATATATGTATCTATATGTATAGTATTATATATATATATATATATATATATATATATATATATATATAGTATATATATATATATATATATATATATATATGAAAACAAGTTTTTTCTTTTGACAAGACTTTTTATATTTAATAAAGAAGATAGTTTAGAAGTACATTATTAGTTGCATACATGTTACCAAGAGGTTCATCTTGTGGAATTAGAATACACCAATCTATAGGCTTGGTCACACCAGAAAATTGCATCAAGGAGATTCTATATGTTATTAATTTCTACAGAGCATTTTAAGAATTAACAGTTATTCAAAATCTAATATTAAGAGAAATCACTAACTCGCCATGGTATTTTCGCAACGACGAAATACACGAGGAACTTAAGATTCCTAATATTCCAAAATTTATCTATAAACTTTCCACTAAATTTCACAAAAACTTAAACAATGAATTAATAAATAATCTTGTCAACTACGACCCCGCTGATGCTTGCAATAGAAGAAGGCCTTTGGCCATTCTAGCCAAAGATCTTTAATAATTTTGTGCTGTCTTATATAAAAAATAAAAAATCTACCAAAAAAACCTTAAAAAATGTTATAAAATGTAAGAAAAAAGATTTAAAATGCTTAAAACTGGCCATACATCACTTATCGTACTCTAAATCATTTTTATTTCGTGGAATTTCTCCTATTTCTTCCCGTAATGCTCTGCGATCTCAAGTCATGTTGAGGGCGGAGCTTAATTTTGCAATCCAAGAATACTTTATTTTGCTGAACAGTGTATGTAGAGGTGTGGCTTGGTTAGTAAACGCCTTGCCCACCGCTCACCTTCATTGCATTGTCGTCGGGTTCAAACCACGACGAAGGCAAAAATTTTAAAATCTAAATTAAAATTCTTAAAAATTGTTTTTTGTGATTAAATATTATTATTTAGGCTCTTTTTGGATTTTTAGACCATTTTATTTATTTTTAAAACTTGTATTTTTATTTTTTCCAAATCATCAAAACTTTCGTACCCAATCATCACTACTAAGCAATTTAAAATTTATAACATCAAAATTATAACAATAAAAATTATTAATATAATCAAATATTATTTTTTAACCCTTTATTTGATTTTTTTATTTATTTTTAAAACTTATATTTTTATTTTTTCCAAATTTTTTAAAATTTTTGTTTTACTCATTATTTTTCAAATTCTCTCGGCTTATTTTGTACGGATGTCACTGGCCAAAAAATATTTTTATGTTTTACTATCCCTAAACTTTCTACTCTCTAGTTTTGTGTTATGAACTCACGAATCAAACCTTCTATCTCTTTGCTCTTTTATGTGTTTATTTTTTCGCTCGTTGTCATTTTTGTGCTTACTGATAGAAGCCTCTGGATTAACGGGCTAGGCCCATAGAGTCCAGTTGCGACATCACCTTTGATGCCTTTGATGCATTTTAAGAACACAGACAAACGCCACCACGACAGGCACTTAAAATTACTAATAAATAATCGCAATCGTGCCAGGAAAGCCTGGCAGAGAAATAAAACGCCGCTTAATAAGAGAATTTTAAATAATGCACAACAAGATCTCAAATATTATATACACGATAAAGCTAATACCCAATGGGAAAATTTTCTAACTTCTCTAGACACCACTGACAATTCCATCTGGAAAGTAGCCAGGCACTTCAAAAATTCCCTCACACCTATTCCTCCACTCAAAGATCCGACTACAAACGTTATTCAATACACAGCGGAGGAAAAATGTAATTTAATCGGCAGCACGCTTGCACAAAATTTCACACCAAATCCAGGTTCTGACGTAAACACGACCAATGATGTCAACTTTTCGATTTCTACTATTCAAAATTTTAATTCGCCTAACACTAACGTTCATATTGATTCGGCTACCCTTATCCAAATTATTCGTCACTTACCAAAACGTAAATCCCCTGGAGAAGATAATATCACTAATACTGCTCTCAAGCATCTCCCCATTCAGTACATTTATTATTTATACAGCATAATTGATCATATATTTTACTTTAACTATTTTCCAAAATGCTGGAAAAATTCTATCGTTGTCCCTATTCCAAAACCTAAAAAGGATCATTCTTCTCCAGATAATTATAGACCAATTAGCTTATTAAATACTCTCAGCAAAATCACTGAAAAATTCATTCTTGCGGATATTAATCAACATCTCGAAGATCAAAAACATTATAATTCCTTACCAGTTTGGTTTTCGCAAGAATCTTTCGGCACCCCACCAAATATATCGTATTACTGAACTGTTGACAAAAAATAGATTAAATAAACATTCAACCGCCGCTGCATTTTTAGATATTGCTCGTGCTTTCGACAAAATCTGGATTGACGCACTCATACACAAACTAGTAAACTATAACTTTTCTAATAACTTAATTAAATTAATTTACTCTTATCTAACGGATCGCACCTTTCAAGTAAAAATCTATACTACCTACTCTTCAAAATTTCCTATCCTTTCCGGTGTACCACAGGGATCACTTCTCGGCCCTGCTTTATTTAATATCTATATAAACGACATCCCTGTTCATTCTACTACCGAACTTGCAATTTTTGCCGACGACACAGCGATATTTTCATCGAACAAAAATTATAAATTTGCCGTGACTGCCGTCAACAAACACCTAGTCAAAATTTCTGAGTGGCTAGACAGATGGAAAATTAGGATTAACACTAGTAAATGCGAAGCCGCAATGTTTACAGCCAAACAGAGAACGACTTATGTCAATTACAACATATATATCAATAACACTCGTATTCCTTGGTCGGATACTGTTAAATACTTAGGTGTAACGCTAGATAAAAACTTAATTTGGAAGCAGCATTTTAAAGCTGTTAGAGATAAATATAGAAACGCTAAGCGGGCCCTGTATCCCTTAATATCTCGCCGTAGCAAAATGACTATTAAAAATAAGCTGCTCGTTTACACTTCCTTCCTTCGTCCAATATTTACCTATGCCGCACCAGCCTGGTCGTACGCAGCAGATTCTAATATCAAAATATTAACAGTTATTCAAAATCTAATCTTAAGAGAAATCACTAATTCGCCATGGTATTTTCGAAACGACGAAATCCACGAGGAACTTAAGATTCCTAATATTCCAAAATTTATCTATAAACTTTCCACTAAATTTCATAAGAATTTAAGCAATGAATTAATAAATAATCTTGTCAACTACGACCCCGCTGATGCTTGCAATAGAAGAAGGCCTTTGGCCATTCTAGCCAAAGATCTTTAATAATTTTGTGCTGTCTTATATAAAAAACAAAAAATCTACCAAAAAAACCTTAAAAAATGTTATAAAATGTAAGAAAAAAGATTTAAAATGTTTAAAACTGGCCATACATCACTTATCGTACTCTAAATTATTTTTATTCCGTGTAATTTCTCCAATTTTTCCCGTAATGGTCTGCGCTGTTGAAGGCGGAGCTTAATATTTAAATTCGCACATCGCCAAGTCTACCGTATTAATACATTCTTTTGCTGAAAACTGTATGCAGAGGTGTGGCTTGGTTAGATTACGCCTTGCCCACCGCTCTTCTACATTGGGATGTCGTCGGGTTCTATCCCCGACGAGGACAAAATTTTCAAATCTAAATTAAAATTGATAAAAATTGTTTTTGGCGATTAATTAGTATTATTTAGGCACTTTTTCGATTTTTAGACCATTTTATTTATTTTTAAAACATGTATTTTTATTTTTTCCAAATCATCAAAACTTTCGTACCCGATCATCACTACTAAGCAATTAAAAATTTATAACATCAAAAATATATCAATAAAAATTATTACTATAATTAAATATTATTATTTAGGCCTTTATTTGATTTTTAAGACAGTTTATTTATTTTTAAAACTTATATTTTTATTTTTCCAAAATTTTTAAAATTTTTGTTTTACTCATTATTTTTTAAATTTTTTCGGCTTATTTTGTACGGATGTCACTGGCCAAAAAATATATTTATGTTTTACTATCCCTAAACTTTCTACTCTCTAGTTTTGTGTTATGAACTCACGAATCAACCCTTCTATCTCTTTGCTCTTTTATGTGTTTATTTTTCGCTCGTTGTCATTTTTGTGCTTACTGATAGAAGCCTCTGTATTAACGGGCTAGGCCCATAGAGTCCAGTTGCGTCATCACCTTTGATGCCTTTGATGCATTTTAAGAAAACCGATTAGCAAATAATAACCTTGCTGGAAGAGGTATTAGGGAACTATCAAAGTCTATCATTCTAAGATGGGATACGTCATATAAAACATGATACGTCATATAAAGTAATTTGGTTTGGTTTGATTTGGAATGCTACGGTCTACAGTTTTGCTCACGAGTTAACGAGACAGTATACTCGAGTAGAAACGAGGACAATGTGCAATGTAGTCAGGATTTGTTAACTTTACACTCCAACTAATTTCGCTATCTACCTCCGTTGTCCCAAATATTGCGGCAACGGAGTGCAATGGGTTAAAATTTGACAAGCATTTATAAGTTTTTAATCATCACGAACCCCTTAATAATTGATAAATTGACTGTGCACAACCTTATTCCCCACGATTATGTGCCAAAGAGTGAATAAAAAATATTTGCCAATGGGTAGCTTCAGTATAGCGATACACATTCCCACAATTGCTTTGTGGTTCACAAATTCTTGGCTTTGCACGAAATCGTAACGATATTCTCGACCTTTAGAGTTCTGATCTGGGTCCAGAAGACATTTTTTTTTGTTCCTCCAAGTGAACCAGATCACAAGGAATACCGATATGTGACCGATTTAGAGGTTCAAGTGACATAAACAAGCTGATTGAATGACATTCTAGAAAAGTACTTTTGAAGCTCCTTCCAAACGTAGAAACTCGTTGACAGAAAATTGGTAATGTGAACTTTGAAGAATTTTAATTTAAACCATGAATTCAATATTGTTTCCTAATTTTGATTAAATATATTTGCCAAACTAGAAGTTTTACAATTTTTAGGTTTATATGTCTTTAACATAGATCCGTATAGCTTTTTTTCCCCTTTTTGGGAAAACGCTTCATTTGGTTTCAATTCTAGTTCTTTTTAAGCATATCTGGTAGATTCAACAAGCCTCTACACTTTGTCTATTATTCGTCTTGTAAAGCTCATTATTCATTATTTGTTCAGCACATATGTTATAAGTATAAAGTAAAATGTAACAGAAAAGTTGTTTGAAGTTTTAACAAAGGAAAAATGTACTTCAGTATTCAAAGATATTGAATAATATTATATCATTATATCTATCTATCTATATTTATATTATATCTAGATCTCCCTGTCTGTATATATATATATATGTATATATATATATATATATATATATATATATATATATATATATATATATATATATATATATATATATATATATATATATATATATATATATATATATATATATATATATATATGATATTGAGTTTTTAAGGCTTGGAAGACACATTTGATTTCATATATAAAAACATCTTTATTGTAATCCTTCTGTCCATGGTTATGCCATTTAAATAACATTTGTTCTCATGTTTTGCCACGACAAGCGTGGAGGATATAATCAACCCGAGTTCCCGCTCAGAACTGTCTTTTTTTGGATTTGCAATCTAAGCAAGTTCCTATGTCTACTTCAAGTCAAGTTACTATGCCTTCCTATGTCTACTGTTAGCTTCTTTACTCTGTATAGATCTGCTCGAAGGTGTGTCTTGCTCCTATTACGTTATCGTTAATGAGTTTTAACTATTTTTAATTATAACTTGCTTACTTCTTAATCCCCATCTTTAAACCTGACACACACACACACACACACACATATATATATATATATATATATATATATATATATATATATATATATATATATATATATATATATATATATATATATATATATATATATATATATATATATATATATATATATATATATATATATATATATATATATATATATACATATATATATATATATATATATATATATATATATATATATATATATATATATATATATATATATATATATATATATATATATATATATATATATATATATATATATATATATATATATATATATATATATATATATATACAGACACACACAGACATACTGAGTCCCTTTAAAAAGTTTATTACAAGGTGAAATTTACTTTCAATCAATTAACAAATTAGAAATTGTCAGAATTTTATAAATTTAATATAAAGTTTAACATAATTTCTTGTTTTAATTATTCTGCATTCTTATGATTACTCATTTTTTTAATTTATAGGTGCGGATGGTAGCGACACAATTAAACAAGAAAATATACCATTGTCCTCTACCTATGACAGCGGTCAAGAACCAGCATATTTCCCTGCACCGTATGCAACTAGTCGAGTACAAGGCTATACAAGAGATCAAAGTGCACACCCTGCAATGGGAAATCAACAAAATACTGGTACTTTTGGTAGTACAAGAAGTGCATATACATACAACATTCCTTGCCCACCTAGAAGAGTAAGTGTTAACGAATACTTTTAAATGTTTACCTTCTTATTCAATGTATAATGTCATATGCTACTGAAATCAACAATCATTGCAAAATTTAGCAATAAATGCAAAACCAGCATAAACATTTCAAAAATAGATAGATAATGAGCGTAATCATCTGCTTTAAAACATCTAGAAACCTCTGGATTGACGGGCTAGTTCCATAGGGTCCAGTTGCATCACCACCTTTGATGCTTTAAAACAGACAAAATTTCAAATTCTAAATTAAAATTAATAAAAATTGTTTTTTGCGATTATATATTATTATTTAGGCCCTTTTTGAATTTTTAGCGTAATTTATTTATTTTTAAAACATATATTTTTATTTTTTCCAAATTTTTTAACTTTATCGTATCTGATCACTATTACTCCATAAACAAAAATTTCTAATACATAAACTAAGTTAATAAAAATTATCGTTATATTTAAAAATTATTATTTAGGCCCTTTTTTGATTTTTAATACAGCTTACTTATTTTTCAAACTTATATTTTTATTTTTTCAAAAATTTTCGATCTTGCTAAATATTGTTCTAATTTTCTCGGCTTTTTTCGTACGGATGTCACTGGCCACAAAAATATTTATGTTTTTCTATCCCTAAACTCTCTACTCTCTAGTTTTGTGCTATGAACTCACGAATCCACCCTTCTATCTCTTTGCTCTTTTATGTGTTTATTTTTCGCTCGTTGTCATTTTTGTGCTTACTGACAGAAGCCTCTGGATTGAAGGGCCCGGCCCATATGGTCCAGTTTCACTACCACCTTTGAAGCCTTTGAA
The DNA here is from genome assembly GCA_032207245.1 of Pardosa pseudoannulata. Taxonomy (NCBI): domain Eukaryota; kingdom Metazoa; phylum Arthropoda; class Arachnida; order Araneae; family Lycosidae; genus Pardosa; species Pardosa pseudoannulata. The sequence goes on from CM063511.1 coordinate 103,029,074, forward strand.
GCTTTAAAACAGCGAACAAGCTTTATTATGAATTCTAAAGTTCTCCGTAGTTGAAAAAGCACATTGCGCATTTATTTCATTACTTATCATGCTGCATAAATATTATGGCTAATGCTACTTTATTAGTTATTTTCCATCTCATTGATAAAACTTCTAATCTGCAGTTGCAAAACCTCAATCTGAGTTAATTCTCTTTATTTTGACTCTATACTTAAGTTGACTTTGCATTTATTGCTCTATTTTGGAACATGGTTTAATTTTATATCTATTTTAGAAACGCCATATATAATTGTGTTTAGTGAGAGTATTGTGTCTCCAGTCAAAATCTTACACCATTGTAACATCCCTTTTTTATTAACCATGAAACAAATCTTGTTTCATTATAAAATATTTTGTATTTCTTTAATGCTGTTATAATCTAAAGTTAATTAATTTTGTCATTTCAAATAATGTGTTAGAATTACACAGAAACGAAAAAAAATATGTACATAGCTACATACGTGCAAATACCTTTATATTTTTAAATGTTTTAATTTCCAATTTAAAATGGTTACCAATTTTTTGTATAAGCCAAAAATTCGATGATATATAAAATTTTAAAATTTAAATATTATATGCTGACAAATCCACCATTTAATCCTTTCAACTTTTTGATGTTATTTTTCGGTCGTTGCCAATTTTATGCTAACTATATGAATTCTTATGATAAGAAGGCTAGGACCAGAGGATGCTCTTGCACCACGTCATAAAAGCGATAAAGAAAATTTTAAATATTTTTCAAATGGTTGAAAAAAGTTACATCCAGATTCCAAAGCCATCCAAGGATCTCTTTTCTCCAAATAGTTATCTTCCCATTAGTTTTCAAAATACTACTACCAAAATAACAGAAAAATTTAAAGCTAACGACGTTTAGGGTTTCTCAATGTGTGTTCCGTGGAACTTTAAGGATTCGCAATGACCCTCTTGGGATTTTTGCAAAAGTTTTTAAGCATCATCGGAATTTTTCGGAAAGTCCTTAAAGTCATTCTCAAACTTTTTCCTAATCTCTTACATACAATTAATTATAGTAACTAATACATCGGAAACGAACTATAAGGAACAGAACAGGGATGCTATAATAAGTCAGCCGCACTACACGTGACAGTTACAACACAATAAGGGTGAAACATTTATTCATCAAGCAATCATCACACTAAAATATTCTTGTCCCTAACTTACTTTTTTATGTGTATTATCTACATTTTTAAATTACTTTACATTATTTAGTTTTTATGTATAGGTCTAATCAGTGATAAATCAGACCATCAGGAAGAGGGTGGGACCAACGTTATCTGGGGCTCCACCCTTCGGGCGTTGATGTTTTCTGACTACCTGGCTTATAAGTAACTAAAACTTAAAAATAAATAATATAAAGTAATTTTTAAATTACTTTATAGTATTTAGTTTTTAGGTTTAGGTCTAATCAGTGATAAATCAAACCATCAGGAGGAGGGTGGGTCCAACGTCATCTGGGGCTCCGCCCTAGGGGCGTTGATGAGTTCTGACTGGCTCGCTTGGCAGTGGAGTTAGCTAATAGTTAGTAAACCAGAAATCAGAAATGTGATATGAAAGTGTTTGAATCCACGAACTTCACGAAAACTAGTAATTTAGAGTATTTTCTTTCAGTTGCTAGAATCACCGATAAATAATGAAACTTTAGTTTATTTATTCAGGGGTATATGAGACGACATATGTGGTAAGATAAAAGTTCTGAAGAATAAAGGAATAAAATGTCTGAGAAAGACTAATTAAAAAAATTAACAATGTTGTATTCCATTAATTTTTCGGTATCATAAAAATCTATAAGTATTAAAACAAGTATAGATGGTCACTTAATTACTCGATAAAGTTCGTGTTAATAAAGGATCTAGTCCGGCCATTATTATGGATGTTTCTTGTGCTTAAATAAATAAATGTCATTAATTAGTAAATTACAACTGCCCAATCCACTTTATTAAACTTTTGAAATCATTTTTTCACTGATAGAACTTTGCAGGTCGGAATGAATAAGACTATATCTTTAATTTTTTCTATGTTATATGTTTCACTCAAGGTTCTATTCACAGTCTGATATTATTCAGTATTTACTTATATTATAAGTAAATGCGATTTTGAAATGGATGCTATACATCAAAATTCAAAACAGTTTGTAGATTATATTTCACTAACAATAGCAGCAACTTCAAAGACAAAACAGTTCTTTATCATAATATGAATATCACATTCACTTAATTTTCAATATGGATTTATGAAATATAATCTAAATTAATAAAATTATTACATTTGGGGATATATGGCTATCTGTCTTTAACAGATTAACGGATGAGAGTTTAAGACTTTGTCATGTGATTTAAAGGGAACAAATACATCTACAAATAAAAATGCTCTTCACGTGACATAAATGTTAAAATTTTGTAAAAGATAATGCTGTTATCAATGAAATAACATTGACATCTAAAGTTTGAAATAGAATGGTGCAACTAAGTATAAAATAAAGCATATAAAATTAAAATTCATTAAAGGAAATGTGTGAAGTAAATATGGTAAAGAAAATTGCCATATCTGAAAACATATTTGAAACGCTATGAAATGAATAGAATAACTTAAATGATTATTTTTATACGTAATTAAAAGAAAAGTATTACAAATGGCTCCAAATAATGATCATCACAGTTAACTGGAATTCAACATTTTGGATTACACAATTGCCTTTGACAGCTGAGACCTCTGAATCCTACAATAGACTAATTCTTTCGAGAAAATTTTGTTCTCATTAGAGGCCGAACTGCTGATGTCCACGGAATAGGTTTATAACTGTACATAGAGGACTCCACTGTAAACACTGCTGAAACCACCCCACCTTCATACAAAACGGCAAAAAACGTTTCGCTATTTTCTAATCTACAACACATTAAGGTGACTTCATTTTAAATTAAGTAGCATCGTTTCAATGTCCAATCTATTTTCAGTTAAGAGATAAATGTCGTTGAAGGCAAGGGAGTGTGGGAGTTTAGTTGTTCACAGGGTCGGAACTAAGATGAATGATGACTGACTCCATTTTACTTTTAAATCAATTATTATGCTTCTTTAGCAAACTTATTATTAATTTTCTTAAAATTAATCTTGGATACTCTAATAAATATTAATAAGGCGTACATATACGAG
>CM063511.1:103037277-103064777 GCA_032207245.1 Pardosa pseudoannulata
ATGCTTTCCTAATCTAAGCATTTATATTTTGGTGCACAGAGAGCCTTTTATGGTCTAAATGTGACATTTTAAATTAATGATTTTTAATAGTTTTAGACCTCGTTACAGCCATCTTATTGAATCTATCCGCAGTGTTGTTTTATAGTGGGGCTAACTGCTGTAACATCAAGTGTAAATTGGATAGAATCACTGGATAAACTAAATTGTTGCAACTCTTTGCTACTACTCAAAAGTTGCTCTTATTCGCAATTTCTTTTGCATCCTTTACTAAATATTAATATAGAATATTTCGTCGCCAAATATTAAATATAGAATATCTTTCTTGAATAATATTGCCAATAAACTGTCTACGGGACTAATCTTTAACTTGATAAGGGAATTTAATTTTCTATCTTTAAAATACTCACTTTTAAACTTTATTCTTCTGGGTATAAATAGATTACGCCACATAAGGTAGTTGAAGAAAAATAATTTTCAGTTCAAATACAAAACATTTTCATAGCAGTTGTCTCGTCAAATAATATTCATTCAAAATGTTTACAGTCCAATTCATATAAACGATTTGCTTTCATTATTTTACAGTTTTTATTTACATTTATATAGGAACAAAACTAGGAATTGATTTTCACTGCTGTTAATTATTATCCATATAAAAAAGTTATTTATACATTTCATCCATTTTATTTCAAAGCATTACACATTCTGTAATTTGAAAAATATTAACTTTTTAAAAAGTATACGACAGTTCATAACAAACTTAACAGTAGCAAAAGACCAAAATGTTTGAGAAAATCTGGAAAATGTAATTTACTTGAAATTATCTGAAGTCACTAAAAAATTTTAATGTATAAAATAAATATTCTTTATTTACAAATAAAATGAAAATTGTGGTGTAAAAGAAACATTTTATTGATTTAAAATAATCATTTTATCGAAAAATTTGATTGAATTAAAACTTAGCTTTATAGGAACAGAAATTACATTTTACTTTTCTGTGGAATTCTGCCATTTTGGAAAGTTCCTTGTACTTTTCTCCCATATTTTCCCAATTTTCATAAGTGAAGAATAGATATTGATGAATATTTTAAATGCACTTCATGATGGACTCCTGAGAATAAAATGCATTCGAAATTAAAAGAACCTTAAACATTAAAGGCTTCTATCATTAGTCATTACATTATTTGCCTTAGTCATTGGTTGTCAGTTTAGGTATGTTTGACGGCATTTATATAAAAAAAATTTTAATTTTTCTAAAAAAATCCATTTTATTTCATGGTGTTACCCATTTTGTAACTTTAAAAAATATTAACTTTTAAAAAGTTTACTCCATTTCATAGTAAACATAAAAGTAGCAAAAGATTAAAATGTTTGAGAAAATCTGGAAAATGCTATTTACTTGAAATTATCTGAAGTCACTAATAAATTTTAGCGTATGAAGTAAATATCCTTTATTTACAATTAAAGCGAAGAGAATGGTAAAATAAACATTTCATTGATTAAAAGTAATCATTTTATCGAAAAAAATTGATTGAATTAATACTTAACTTCATCAGAACAAAAATTATATATTACGTTTCTGTCCAGTTCTGATATTTTGTAAAGTTTCTTTGTACTTTTCTCCTGTATATTCCCAATTTTCATATGTGCATAATAGATATTGATGAATATTTTAAATCCACTTCATGATGGGCTTCCTGAGAATAAAATGCATTAAAAATTAAAATAACCTTAAACATTAAAGTCTTCTACCATTAATCATTACATTATTTGCCTTAGTCATTGGTTGTCAGTTTAAGCATGTTTGACAGCCTTTATATATAAAAAAATTTTAATTTTTCTAAAAAAAATCCATTTTATTTCACGGTGTTACACATTCTGTTAAAATTTTAAAAATATTAACTTTTAAAAACGTATACGCCATTTCATAGCAATCATAACAGTAGCAAAAGTTTAAAATGATTGAGAAAATCTGGAAAATGTAATTTACTTGTTATTATCAGAAGTCACTAAACAATTTTAATGTATGAAAAAATATTCTTTATTTACAAATAAAATGAAAAGGGTGGTAAAAGAAACATTTCATTGATTTAAAATAATCATTGTATCGAAAAAATTTGATTGAATTAAAACTTAACTTTATCGGGACAAAATTTACATTTTACTTTTCTGGCCAATTTCTGCCATTTTGGAAAGTTCCTTGTACTGTTCTTCCATATTTTCCCAATTTTCCCCAATATGTGCAGAATATGGATATTTTAAATCCACTTCATGATGCACTCCTGAGAATAAAACGCATTCGAAATTAAAAGAACCTTAAACATTAAAGGCTTCTATCATTAATCATTACATTATTTGCCTTAGTCATTGGTTGTCAGTTTAAGCATGCTTTGATGTCATCTAAAAAAAAAAACGACCTCCGTGGAAAGAAATTTATTTTGTATAGCATGTAAACACAGTTTTCAATATATCCAGCTATTCAACACAATTTAAATCTGTGTGCGAGTCTCGAAAAAGTATAAAATGTAGATGAAAATACAAAATTATAAATAATTGCTGATACTCAAAAATTTGGCTGATTGTTTAGCAAGTTGCCCTATATCACATATGAAAGAAATCGTTCAGGGACACACACACACACATAATTTGATAATGTGAAATCTATATTTGAATTGTCACAGAAAAATACGCTAAGCATTAATAGCCTAAAATGCGGTTAAAATTTCGTCGTCAAGATTATGTAGTGGACGGCGTAATGTGCTCCCAACCGATGTTCGATTCCCGAGTTAAGTTTGGATCTATTTACGTCTTCCCTTCCTAAAGCGCGAAGGTGACTAATCTATATGTTTCTCCCATAATAGAAAGAGCAACAAAAATCAATGGAATATTATGGTAATTAAATTGATTTGATATGGCATTAACAGGCTAAAATACGTTTCTAATTTAACCGGCATGATTATATGGTAGATGAAGTACTGTGTTAACAATCGATATTCCATACTCGAGACTTAAATCTTTGAAATGTTACTGGTAGTGACCCAGGGTCTGATATGAGGTTCTAAGATGCTTTTTCAATATTTTGCTCATTTTATAATATATTTAATCGTATTTAATCTCACTTAATCGCATAGCAATTCATTTTTATTCAATTGTTTAATTTTTATTATACCGGGTGGTCATAATTAAATTAACAGTGCTCACAGTGTTCTGTAGCGCGTTCTATTTGCGAGAATGCCGCCACATTTTGTAGGAAGATTAAACAAGACGGGAGACGAAGGATTCCGGAAATAAACAAATTAGTTCCAAAAGTCACCGCTAGGGAAATATTTGGCACTGTGTTATAGAGTGTTAACAAATGCAAATTAATACGGAATAAAACTATTTTTTATTATTCACATTTTCTGATTTAATTCAAGTGCAATATGGCAACATTTTTAAAAAGCGTAAAATCTACATAAACATCGATAAAGTCTCGTGATCTGCAATATTACATATACGCTAAGCAGAAGAAGGTCTTTATTTAAATTTCACGTTACATCCATTGGCATAATTAAGAAATTAATTTCCGTATTGATTTGCATTTGTTAACACTCTATTTTCTATTACACAGCGCCAAATACTCCCTAGCGGTCACTTTTGGAACTAATTTGTTTTTCCGCGGAATCCTTCGTCCCCGTCTTTTTTAATCTTCCTGTAAAATGTGGCGTCATTCTCTCTCAAATAGATTGCTCTACAGAACACTGTGAGCACTGTCAGTTTAATTATGGCCACCCGGTATCTTAAATTTATATAGCCAATTTAAAATTTTTTTTAAAATTTTATTTTTTAATTTTATATAATTGGAATCTAATATTTGTGCACTCATAAAGAACCGCTACCTCTCACAACTATTTGTGTTTATTACTGGAAATATGCCCAACCGTGCGAGATGCTCCGGAAATTACCTTCATATGGAGAAAGGCGACGATTCCCGAGTACGGCATTGATATATTTATGTTGTACCTTCAAGGGAAAGGCTGTGACATACCTGTAAGCTGTTCCCATAATAGAAAACACAACGTAAATCAAGTGAATTGTACAGCAAAATGCTAGTAGTAAACGCAAGTGCATTCAGCGCCATATTATCGGCAGGGCGCGTGGGGCACGTGCCCAGGGCACACTGATTTCAGGGGCCCAAAAAGTTTTTAATTTTGAAACAAATAAATATTGTAGAATTATAAATTTCATGATTTATTCTATATACAAATTATGTGAACTAAAATTTTTTAAGTTTTTTATTATTTCACAGAGTACCAGTAAGTATAAATAACCCATAGATTTGTCAGTCATGGGTTTGTACTTAAAAACTAAAGGCAAGAATGCAGGTCATTTTGAAAATGGAATCCACCAATGAGATGACTAGATTTTGAGAACTTTTCTCAAAAATGTTCGGAATTCCAAAACTGAGCAAATATTAGAGGAGGGGCATGTATCCGAGACACCAAACGAAGATTAAGATGTATGGGATATATATTATGGGGGTGTAGAAAAACATATACTTGCTTCGGGTGAATCATAGTTTATACCCTAGTAATGTTAGTAAATACTATGTACACAGTCATCGATGCAAATCTTTCAGTTATACATTAATAAAATGTAATAATGATCTAAAAGGGCCCAAAACATATTCTCTGCCCTGTGCCCAAAATCTTGATAATCAGGCCTAAGTGCATCGCATTTGATTAAAAATGTGAAACATTCATGATTTTAATATTAAAAATTTAAATTAAAAATGTATTTGTTTCTGGTTTGGATGTTTTCATTTAAGGTATCCGTCTATGTTGAAAACGTCATTTTTTGCCAAAAATCATATTTTTTTTATTTCTCTATTGTTAAGGTTCAACTTTTAGGCTTCTAAATCTGTTTTTGTTTTGTCTCTACGGCATTTTAAAGAAAAGTTACAGTTTCTTAAACATCTGTGACAGATGTCGAAACAAAACGGAAGTAGCCACTTTGGAACCGGAAGTTGTGAATTTAAAGCCTTTTAAAAGAGCATTTTTTGGACAAAACTTTTTTAATTTTCATGAACATTAGTTAAAACATTTTTCTAGTATTTTTAATAATTAGCAACTTGGCAATTAAGAAGCTTTGAAGCAAGAAAGTCTGGGGAATTTTAAACATGTGTTTTAATTTGTTTAATAGTTAAAGTTGCTTTCATAAACTTCAAATGCGTTTTTTCCAGAACGGTATTTTTAATAAAATGTTGAAACTTGAAATGCGATTTCTCAAAAAGTTCTTAAATTATTTTGTTGAAAATTATTATGAATGCTTTTCATAGTATTTACTAGTGAATGACCTAAAAGCCTTATATTTGAATAATTTTTAATGATGTTACACTCATAGTTAGATATATAGGTAATGAAAATTCGTTAAAGATTCAATGTGTATGATTCTGAACGACCAAAATTTTTTACAAAATGTAAATTAAGCAAAGATTTTAGGTGATTCACTAGTCCAGTATATAAGAAATGTGTTGAATGAAAAAATATTGAAATAATTTAATTTATTAAAAAATTAGACCTTTTGAAAAAACTCGATTTTTTTTTTACTAAATTTTCTTTATTTATTAGAAATTTTATAAAAAATTCTCTAGAAATAAATTTTTTAAGTGCAATTCTCTATGATAATATAAAAAATAAATCTAAAAATGTAAAAACATGAACTAGTTTCTACGTTTAAAGAAAAAAGTTCTCCAAACGTAGACTGATACCTTAATAGATAGCATACTTTTTAAATTTCAAGATATACATTTTTACAGTTTAATGAAACGTTATTTAATAATATTTTTAATATTCTATTTTTAATACTCCTAGGAGTTATTCACTCTTCTGTAAATCCACAAAGATAGAATCTTAAATTTAAGATAAATGAAATCTCTTTACAAGCCCGTGTAATCATGAATGGCAGAGTTTACGGAAACTGTCTATTTAGTTGGAGATTGATAAGTTTGGAATAATTTCATCATAAGTATAGAAATCTTTGTAAGAGAATTAGAATGAATTGAAAAGATCTTGCAACCTATGAAGGTATCCCTTTTTCATGCTAATGCAGGACGTCGATTTACATTAAAATACGGAGCTTTCAACATTTCATCCCACAGAAAAATTTAAATAGTCATCTGAAAGCCAAATTACATCGTCAAATTGCAGTCGGCTTCAGACACTCTACAGAAAAAATAATTTTATCGTCCTCTTGAATGTATCATTTTAACTTAAATTTTCGAGGACTCGTATTTTAATGTTATAAGATGGAATTATAATAAAAGTGCAGACTGTAAATGGAATGTTTTTGAAACTTATGATGATATTTTAGTAGTGTTGATTCAGAAAAGGGTTCTTACAGGCTTTAATCTATTTTTTATATTTCTTTATATAATAACATTTTTTCGACTGTAATGATGTTTAAAGATTTATTAAATTATTTTACAGTCTGAAAAAGAAGAATGCATTTATGAAACACCAGCTATCTATTTTTCGGCATACCAACACACAGGTATGTATAATCTTGTTTCGAACTTTATATATGGCTTTAGGTTTTTTTACGATCTTTTTGATAATATTTAAAATCTTTTTATCTTCAAATGGATGGTCAAGAAACTTAGGATACTACCATATTACGGTCAAGATATGTCACAGGCAACTTTAGCTACAAAATAACTTCAAAAGTAGTCTTAAATTTGAATTTGGTACCATAAAAGCCCCTATATGGCGATTTCTGAACATCATTATGACGTTTTCTGACATCATTATGATGCGGAAGTCGTTTGTGACATATATCAACCGTAATATATTAAAACCGTTATTGTCTGAATGATATAATCTGACATTACATTAATTAATTAATGCATTTTGTCAATGTTTTAATTATAATCTTAATGGATGTAGAAATTATACAGGTGCAATCGGGAACCAGAATCAGAATGAAAGGTAGAATGAGGTTTATTGGCTGATTTGTATTCCCAGTGGTTTACAATGCTTACATCCTTATTGAGTGCTTTGTTAATTAAGAGAAATAATTAAGATACCAACGAAAATTTTAATGTGGAAGTTATGAGAATTATATTACAAAATTATTATGCTTTAGTTTTTTTGCGATCTTTTTGATAACATTTAAAATCTTATTATCGTGAAATAGATGGCCAAGAAACTTAGGATACTACCATATTACGGTCGAGATATGTCACAGGCAACTTTAGTGTCATAATAACGTCAAAAGTAGTCGGAAATTTGAATTTGGTACCATAAAAGGCCCTCTCTGGAGATTTCTGAAAGTCATTATGACGTTTTCTGACGTCATTATGATGCGGAAGTCGATTGTCACATATATCAACCATAATATACTAGAACCGTTATTGTCTGAGTGATACAATCTGCCGTTACATTAATTAATTTATGTCTTTTGTGAATGTTTTATTTATAATCTGAATAGATGTAGGAATTATACAGGTGCCATTGGGAACCATAACGAGAATGAACCGTTGAAAGAATCTAATTGGCTGATGTTGTATCACCAGTGGTTTACAATGCTTACATCCTTATTGTGTGCTTTGTTAATTGAGAGAAATAATTAAGATGACAACGAAATTTTTAATGATAAAGTTATGAGAATTATATTACAACATTATTATGCTTTAGTTTTTTTTACGATCTTTTTGATAACATTTAAAATCTTTTTATCTTGAAATGGATGACCAAGAATCTTAGGATACTACCATATTACGGTCGAGATATGTCACAGGCAATTTTATCGTCATAATAACTTCAAAATTAGTCGGAAATTTGAATTTGGTACAATAAAAGCCCTTCTCTGACGATTTCTGAAATTCATTATGACGTTTTCTGACATCATTATGATGCGGAAGTCTCTTTTGACATATATTAACCTTAATATATGCACCGTTATTGTCTGAGTGATAGAATATGCCGTTACATTAATAAATTAATGTCTTTTGTCATTGCTTTAATTATAATCTTAATAGATGTAGGAATTATACAGCTGCAACTGGGAACCATAACGAGAATGAAAGGTTAAATGAGTTTAATTGGCTGATGTTGTATCACCAGGGGTTTACAATGCTTACATACTTATGGTGAGCTTTGTTAATTAAGAGAAATAATTAAGATGAGAAAGAAAATTTTAATGAGGAATTTATGAGAATTATATTACAAAATCATTATGCTTTAGTTTTTACGATTTTTTTGATAACAGTTAAAATCTTTTCATGGTGAAATGGATGGAAAAGAAACTACCATAATACGGTCCTGTCACAGGCAACTTTAACGTCACAATAACGTCAAAAGTAGTCGGAAATATGAATTTGGTACCATAAAAGCCCCTCTTTGGTGATTTCCGAACTTCATTATGACGTTTTCTGACATCATTATGATGTGGAAGTCGCTTGTGACATATCTCAAAGTAATATAGTTGCACCGTTATTGTCTGAGTGATACAATTTACCGTTACATTAATTAATGTCTTTTGTTAATGTTTTAATTATAATCTTAATAGATGTAGGAATTATACAGGTGCAATTGGGAACCAGAACCAGAGTAAAAGTTTGAATGAGTCTAATTAGCTGATGTTGTATCCCCATTGGTTTTACAATGCTTACATCCTTATTGTGTGCTTTGATAATTGAGAGAAATAATTGGGCCCATCGAGCCCAAAAATCGGATTATATTGCCAGTGGACTAAATGGACTAAATTTTTGTACTCTGTTTCAGGATAAGGTAATATTTATTCCTTCAAATAGTTCGAATTAATTAAGTATTTAAGCTAATGTATGATAAACTTAAGATCAATTTACTTAATCTGTAATCTAATTCACGCAAATATTTAAAGGTTTAGAAATTCGGCCACATCATGAGCGTGCTATTTATGAAGTTCCTGACAGGGGCCGGATGCTTCTAGAACGAGGAAAGTTTTGGAGAGAAGAAGGAGATGGGTAAGTGCTATACTTATTCTCACCTATAGAATTTAGTTTAATTATTTTGATTACAGGAATATGCTTTTTACATTGCATTTACTTCAAGGCTACAGTAGACGTTCAGCTGAGCGAAATGTTCCTGAAAGTTTGATATTTAGCTCTCGCTGGGAAAAATAATTTAAGAACTCAAAGGATGATTTAATACCTGTTATCTTATATTTAAACAAACATTTTCAAGATAGAAAATTTTTTTCTAATAGCTATTTTAAATAGTATTTAAAACAAAAAGTTTTCAAATTAATAAATGTTTGAAACATACAAGTTGTATTTGTAATCGTCACACTTCATCAAAATATGTTGATAGTTTATCTTCTTTAGTCTGAAAATTTTGGTATTACCTAATGGTCAAATCTACAGTTTCAAATTCTTTAAAATATTAAAACGAAGATAATATTCTGAAAAATATTATCTCTTTGGATAAATGCATTTTTATACTGAAAAATTCTGTCCTCACAATTTATTTGTTGAATAAAGAGATCACCTTTAATGCAAAGAAATGATATCTGTATAATGGATTATAAATAAATTTCATATTTACCATTTTTCAAGTGGGTTAGTAATAGAATTTTACTAGGATACCAATATTGGAAAGGTTCTCTTTGTATGCAGTTTATTTATTTCTAAATTTATGTCAAGAAATATAATTATAGATTTTGTATAAAATTCGTTATTGCTTCTACTGATATTTAAAAGTACTGAATATATTCTTTCTAGAATCAAACTTACTATTTTATATTTCGATAAATGTTTTCTATTTTGTCAAGAACACGAGCCTCACTGCGTATATTTTAATGCAAGGCATGCAGTTTTGATTTAACTTTTTGATTTAACATTTTTGATTTAAATTTGTTAGCCATTAGTAATACGAACACAACTTTTAACAACTTTGATAGAATTTTATTGTATAAAATAAACTCCTAACTTCTATATTTAAACTAGGCCGTATAAAAGCTTTAAGTTCATTATATTATTCTCTACTGTTTAATTTGGTATTTCAAAATATTGAACATACGATTAAATGAAGAGAGTCTACAAGAAATATCCTTTAATGCAAAGAAATGCTATCTGTATAATGGATTTTAAAAATAAATTTTACATTTACCATTTTTTTAAGTGGGTTAATAATAGAATTTTACTAGGATAACAATATTGGAAAGGTTCTCTTTGTATGCAGTTTATATATCTCTAAATTTATGACAAGAATCATAATTTTAGATTTTGTATAAAATTCGTTATTACTTCTACTGATATTTAAAATTACTGAATATATTCTTTCTAGATTAAACTTTACTATTTTCTATTTCATTAAATGTTTTCAATTTTGTCAAGAAAACCAGCCTGATTGTGTGCATTTTGATGCAAGGCATGCATTTTTTATTTAACTTTTTGATTTAATTTTCTTATCCTTTAGTAATACGAACATCACTTTTGACAACTTTGATAGAATTTTATTGTATAAAATAAACTCCGAACTTTTGTATTTACGTAAATTAGTCCGTATAAAAGCTTTAAGTTAATTTATATTATTTGCTACTGTTTATTTTTGTATTTCAAAATATTGAACAGACTCTTATCTGAAGAGAGACTATTTTTTTTCATTTTGTTGTATTACTTCCGTACTACCAGGAAAATAATCATCACTGCTATATTCGAATAGAAAATATAAATTTTGATTTATTATCTTATTTTCTCACAAGCATTAGGTTGATGGTTTTGTTCCCCTTGCTGACATCTTTTTTCTAAATGTTATAATAATTAAACGTACATATATTTTCTTCTAAATTTTTATATTTTGAGGCTGCTTGAAGTAAAGTACCGTTATCTGTGCTTTTTTTCCGACGCTTTTGAATTTAACTTCTCATGTTTTCCAATTTTATTAAAAATTTTAAAATTTAATAACACATAAAATTATATATTTCTGCTAGAGTACAGATGTTCTTTTTCACAAAAATTTTTGTGTTTTCTATCCCTAAACTTTCTACTCTTTAGTTTTGTGTTATGAACTGACGAGTCCACCTCCATAGTTGCCTACTCGTTGTCATTTCTCTGCTTACTGTTAGAAATCTCTGGAATAGAGAGCTCGGCTCAGTCAATCCAATTGCACCACCACAATGTATGCCTTGTGTGATTTATTATTATCATTTTACATTCCATCCTAAATGCATTGTAACTTCCTTGGTTCTTTTTCTCAATATCTATTGAACGAAATCGTGATTTTTTATTGGTTCTCCCGATCTCGGGTAAAACTCTCTGTGAGAGTGCATCTATGTTTTACATAAGATTTGCGAAACTGATTTGCAAGAGGCACTCACACGTTGTGGGTTGTATGCCCAGGTATTTTTTAGCGACTCCAGTAGGCGTGTGGTGTGGTCTGTGGAAAAGATTGCAGTTAAACTTCACCAAGTTTCGAGAATTGTGATTGGTCGCGAGGAGGCGATTCTGGACCATGCCTGGAGTCCCGGTCAATCTGGACAGAGCCTGGAAAGGACGCATTGTAAACATGACAATGGAAAGACGGATGCATCAGCACAGGATAATGCATAAAGTATAGGGTTGATGGAATAGTTCAGAAGGAAGAAAAATAATGCAGCGTGCTCTGAGATTTTGGCAATTTTTCTTTCAGGTGTAGCAAGTGGAGTGCTATTTTTACTTTTTACTTTTTATATATTTCCTTATATTTTGTTTTATATTTTATTAATTGTAATATAGATCAGTGACATTTTACTATAATTAATATTAAAGACGATATAAAGCAAACTTGGGTTATTAATGGATTTGAAGTAACAACAGCAATGTACTACACCACATCATTTTTCGAGTCCTGGAGTCGCGAAGAAATACCTGGGCATTCAACCCACAACGTGTGGGTGTGGGGAACAAATCAGTTTCGCAAACCTTATGTAAAACATAGCTGCACTCTCACACTCTCAAAATCACAAAATCATTTATACCATCTCTCGTCACTACAGTTGATATACTAAATAATATTGTTGTATTAGTCTATTATATTTATCTTGAAAATTATGTCATTTCATTTATTTTGCTATAATTCAATCAAAAATTATTGTAATCCATTAACATTTCCCATATATGTGAAATTATTATTAACAGTGTACGGGTGTCCTGCCCACAAAAATAATATGTGTTTTACTATCCCTAAACGTTCTACTCTCTAGAATTTAGTGTAATGGAATCACGAATCCACCCCACTATATATTCTTTCTTCTTATATTTGTTTAATTTTCGCTCGTTTTCATTTTTATGCTTACTGTTAGAAACCTCTTAATAATATGACCTAACCGAAAGAATCCAGTTGACCTATAATCTTTTAGATCATGATTTATCATCATATTAGAAATTTAATAGTATACTTACACTTTTATTTATCTTTGTTGATACGAATATAGAACATTAGATCTTTCAGAGAAAATTGTAATGCGAAGTAAACATCGTTTCTTTCTGTTGCATCCCCTACATAATAATAGCTTAAGTTATTCGTCCGTCTGTCCTCTAATTTATGAAGCGGTTGGACCTGGAATGGATAGAGACATTTATATTGGATTTTTGATGAGTTAAGGTTAGCAAAATTGAAAGCGAGTAAAGTTTATCTTCTCCTAAACTAACAATCCGATTCTAAAATAATTTGATATAAATAGGCTTCATATCCCAGCGCAAAATACTGTCGTCTTTAACAAGTTCGAAATCCAACTCATCTCCCCTTTTCGAGAGTTTAATGTCATTATTTCAAGTCCTATTTTTACCAGTGAAGAGTAGGCGATTAAATTTATTAATTTGTATCATATTAAATAGGTAAAAATAACATTTTTTCTAGAGTTATGACGTCATTCCTTTAAACATTTCATTTAATCAATCATTTCTTACTTTAAATTATTTAAATATCGTCTGCATTATTTTCATACGTTTTATCATTGAATTTAGATATTATGCAAATAATTTTCTTTTTATATTTTTGGCTTAAATATTAGATTAGGCATATAAGTGATAATTTTAAATTGAATCACCGATTATTTTTTGCTGCAAGATAATTCTCAGCCAAAAAACAAACCATTTTTTTACCTGTCTTGCAGGGTACTTTCCAATTCTGGAAAATTAAAAATTTTGCTGATCCTGACAGATGACGGACTGTATGCTAGTTAAATATAATGTCATAGAATTTTTAAGAATTTGTAAAGAACTCTTATTATATCTTCGGATATTTCAATACTTCTGGACGTATTATTTTCTAATTTTCTTTATTTTAATCCTCCAAATTTCCATTCTTCAAAAATCCACCATCTCATTTAATCATTTCTTATATTAAATTATTTAAATATCGTCTGCATTATTTTCATACGTTTTCTCACTGAATTTAAATATTACGCAAATAATTTTCTTTTTATATTTTTGGCTTAAATATTAGATTAGGCATATAAGTGATAATTTTAAATTGAATCACCGATTATTTTTTGTTGCAAGATAATTCTCAGCTAAAAAGCAAAGCATTTTTTATACCTGCCTTATAGGGTACTTTGCAATTCTGAAAAATTAAAAGTTTTGTGATCCTGACACATGACGGTCTATATGCTAGTTAAATATATTGTCATAGAATTTTTAAGAATTTGTAAAAAACTCTTATTATATATTCGGATATTTCAATACTTCTGGACGTATTATCATATAATTTAATTTATTTTATTCCTCCAAATTTGTTTTAAATTATACAGATAACAATCATAGCTGAATAAGTTTGAATTCAATGCATTCAAATTTTATTTATATTCATTTTAGGGGAACAATATTTCAAATTAGTTCAACTTTATTGATATAATCAGGAAATTTTACAACTTTGAGTGAATTTTATAGCTGGATATAAAATTACTGGTTCTCTATTTCATTCAAGTTTAATCTCAATATAAAACTTTAACTTAATAAAACTTTAACTTATCTGGAAATATTCTCTGAAATATGATATTCACTCCTTATTTTAACGATATATGCATAATAATGGCTGCAATTAAGTAAGAATTATTTAAATACGAATTATTAAAATACGTTCTGTTCTATTTCTTAGTATATATTACAATATATATAATTTAATATATAGATAGAACAGCAGCAGTTCAAAAACTTTTTACAGTGGAAAACAACATTGAATAATTTTGTTTGCATCCGGAGATAAACGATGATTAAAAAAAAAAACTATCCTTTGATTACAGATTAAGTGTCGAAAATAGAATTTTGATTCTGAAGAATCTTATGGGCTACAAAACAAAACAAAAACTTTAAATAACTTATATTTACGAGTATAAGAGTGGTATGTTAGAGATCTTTTTCGTAGTTAATGTAATGCATTTTCTCAGTAAAGTTCTTAATCTCTTTCAGGAATTCCAGCACTGAGTCCGACAATGAAGATATGCTGTATTCCCTTCGCTCAACAGAAGACGTCATTCTAAGAGAAGAGGCAAGAGAATCTGAAACAGAATGTGATAGATTATGTGAGTATCATAACATATAATGGACAATGAATAAAATTGCAATTGAGAAGTACATAAAAAAATCTTTGAATATAAATTGTATTTTAATGAATATTTTGCGATTTTCTCTTACACGAAATTGCATGGCCGGATATAAATGCAGGTCAAAATTTTATTCTAAAGTCTCATAGGATATTAATTCCTTGGTTTATTTTGCTGTAGATTGAATACACTTTTAAGTTATTAACATAAAAATTACTTATATTTTATCTATAAATTTACTAAGTACGAATAACATAGAGCGATAATGAAAGATTTAAGACGTAAAAGTTTTACTCTAACATCTAGTCGGATATTAATACCCTGTTTATTGCACTGTAGATTGATTCAACTTCTATGTTATTAATATAAAAATTACCGATATTTCATCTATAAATTTACTAGACACCAGTAAATAACATAAAACGATAATAAAAGATTTAAAACATGAAAATTTTACTGTAACATCTAGTCGGATATTAATTTTTATTTTACTCTAGATAGATTCAACTTCTGTGTTATTAATATAAAAATTACCGATATTTCATCTATAAATTTACTAAGTAGTACCAAATTTCATAAAACAATAATGAAAGATTTAAAAAGTCAAAGTTTTACTCTAACTTCTCGTCTATATTAATACCTTGTTTATTTTGCTGGAGATTGAATCGTATTCAATGTTATTAAAATAAAAATTATTCATGTTTCATCTATAAATTTACTAGGTACTAGCAGATAACATAAAACGATAATAAAAGATTTGTTTCTTCAACAAATTTTTTACTAATTATTAACTAAAATATGCAAGATATGCACATACATTTAAAAAATCGTATTACTGTCATTTTCTTAGAAACATTATTATTGATAATGACGTTAATTTTTATTAATGTTTCTCCAGAGCAATGTAGAACAAGTGTGTATCAAAAGATAATAGTCTCACTAATTTATATGTATATTTCGCAGTATTTCATTACATAAAGGGTCATGATTTAAGCTTTACAAGATATTACAAAAATACAGAACAACTCAGTTTTCATGTTAATACATTAAATAAACATAAAACTATTTTTGAGGTCAGATTTTTTTTTTATTTTCCTGAAACCCTAAGTGCCGTTTCTAATAGTGTGAAAATATAAAAATATTTTACATTTCTAAAAAGCCTTCAACTAAGCATTGAGAAGAGAATTATATTATTTTTTTCAAAAACATTGAAAAATTTAAAAATTATAATACTATTCATAGTTCACGTAAGTTATTTAGTTACAGCAATTTCTGACATAATGCCAGACGTCAACAAAAATGTTTTGATATATGAGCCACTTAGTTGAGTATTAAGCAATGTAGACACAGAAATATATAAAGAAATTGACTTTTTAATAGGTGTTTAAAACTTAAGTATCTGGTGATCAAAAAGTCCGTAACTTTAAAAATTCAGAATAATAAATTTTAAAAATTCATAATAACCGAAAAAATAGCCAAAATAAAAAACGGTTTGCAAGGTTCGTATCGCTAGGACATGGGGTTTTTTTAAAATAGAAAAACATAACTAAAAAATGCGATAGAGGGCGTTGGTGTACATAAGTCAAAGAATAAGAAACTCAAATAACAAACAAAATGTCTCCAAATCGTTTATTACAACAGTATGTGTTCCACATGTCCACCATGACAGGGGATAACCCACTGCAGGCGAGTCACAAATCCAACAATGGTAGAGTGCAGCAGCTCCGGCTGTAAGCAAGACACCTCTCGGCGAATCGCATCTTTCAGTTCAGAGAGTTTGGATAGATTGGATAGATATAACCGAGATTTCAAATACCCCACAACCAAAAGTCCACCGGGGTCAAATCCTGACATTCCTGACATTCTTCTGAATTCTGAACTTACGCAAGGCAGCGGTCGCTGTTTGATGGTTGACATAAAACAACTTCACCGACAAAGCTTTATCCTTCGCACTTAGCATCATTGTTCTCATACCTGGTTTACAGCGGTGAACTGATTGTGTATTTATAGGATCGCAAGTTCTTATAACAGTCTAATTCGCATATTTCCACCTAAATCACTCGTACCAGAGCCATCTTTCGGCTGTTTTTGAGTTACTGTTTTTTTTCTGTTTTAAAACGAAATCTCATGCCCTAGCGATACTAACCCTGCAAAACGTTTTTTATTTTGGTTATTTTTCCGGTTATTATGAATTTTTAAAGTTTATACGGATTTTTTTATCACCCGGAATATTTTACGTATGCTAAAAATGTAATATTTATAAAGTTTTTGCTTCTGAAAGAATTACAAATAATTAAGTTAAACTTGTAAAGAGTGTGCCACGTCCATCTGAAGGGGTTTATTTGTTTTGGTATTTTTTCATTAACAACCTTTACTACATGGCCCTATCGACATCGTATCTAATATGTATTGCCGATTGGACAAGGTGAAGAAAGGTTAAAGCATATCTATTCCCCCGCTAGCCCGTTACTGTCTACTCAGAAGTCATCCCAAAACAATTTCTGGTGCGTAGTTGGCTGTTCCACGATAACGTCACTTCACGCGTTAATGCGAAATCGATAGCAAGCATGTGACAACCTTTGGCTATCATTTTTGCTTAGTATGCATTTAAACACTATTTGTTAATAGATCGAACAAAATGGCATTTCGAGAATTAATACACTTTATGTAGTTAATATATTGGATAGAATATGAAAGTCTTCAAGATCTTCAGGATATGGATCAAAAGAAATATGTGGATATACTTTGATAAAAAAATATCATTCATTATAAATGGTTTTGTTTAACAAAGAGATTCTTCTGGTCGCGGCCGATCAGTAGAGTGCTGCTCTTTATCGGAGTTTAAGGGTTCGAATCCCGCCGCTGGCAGGAATGTTAGTAGCAGTTCGGAATTTGCTTTCAGCCGTAGGTTCCTGTCTCAATAGCTCTCCTGATCAAAAGAGAAGACCGTAGCGCTAAAAACAAAACAAAACAAAACTGGCGATCGCTAGTTAACATACAAGGCACACAAGGCGATGGCACAATTGACGTAATAGCCAATATTTTTTGACGTGAGCCTTCGATACATGGAGCAACTGGATTGCCTAGGACGAACCCTCTAATCCAGAGATTTCTAACAGTAAGCAGGACAATGACAACGATCAGAAAATAAAACAGCTAAAAGATGAAAGAAGGTGAAAGAGGGTGGATTCGTAAAACTCTTTTCATGTATACACAAACAGTTTATAATTTGAAATTATATCACCTTATGAGACATAGATTATTACTTAAACACATTTTATGACAGTGAAAATAATTGTATTCTACTAAAATCAACATACATTATCTCAGAGCAATATTCAAAGAAATTAACCTTATTAATTTTTTAAGAAATCTATATCTGACAATTCATAAAGTTATTTCACTGTAAGAAAGTATGTTTTTTCTATTACCAAACAACACGTAATTACATACCAATATATGAAAATAATTAAATAATTAAATATATAAGAAATAATTAAATTATGAAAATAATTAAATATATAAGAAAATAATTAAATTTCAGCATTATTTTCTTGCTGAAAATTATACGTAAATACGTAAAATTAGAGCTATATAAAAAGCCAAAATTCCAATAATTTCATAAATAAAAAATATTCCTACTACTTAAGCATTGTTTTTTTCAAAAGAAAGGTGAAATCTTTTTCTTACAAGACGTTTTTTTCGTTTGTTTTCTATTTCATAAATCTGTTAATTCTGTATCTTTGCAGGGAAAACTTACGAAATCACGCAGTGCCAGGAAGTAAACAGATGGTCGGAGCAAGTTTTGGTTTCTTAAAAGAAAGTAAAGTTTTATGTAAGTCTTTAAATTCTTTTAAAATTTCCTTACATAGTTTAAACACATACACTTGTGTATTTATGTACATATATATTTGTATATATATACATGCATTACCCCCCTTAAATGCATCTGTCTGTGTCTGTGTGTATATATATTATATATTATATATTACATATATATATATATATATAATATATAAATATATTATATATATATATATATATATATATATAAATAATATATATATATATATATATATATATATATATATATATATATATATATATATATATATATATATATATATATATATATATATATATATATATATATATATATATATATATATATATATATATATATATATATATATATATATATATATATATATATATATATATATATATATATATATATATATATATATATATATATATATATATATATATATATATATATATATATATATATATATATATATATATATATATATATATATATATATATATATATATATATATATATATATATAGAGAGAGAGAGAGAGAGAGAGAGAGAGAGAGAGAGAGATAGTTAGATAGATAGATATAGATATAGATACAGATATACATATATATGTATATATAATACTAATTACTAAAAAAATTATTTAACACTAGAAATGTTTAAAAATGTCTTCTTGTTTTAAAATAATATGATTAAAATTTTTTATTTTGTGTATGTATAGAAAAACACAATTTAATTCAAAAGCATGCTTTTACGTCTAAAAATTTATTGAAATTTTATTTTAAATAAAAATAATATATTAGAAAACATGAAATATACGAAAGCGTAAAACCTTAGTGCCTAATTCAATGTAAGCTGGTGTGGTCTACTTTTATATATCTCTGAGTACTCTTGTATTTATAATTATGCTCTCAGAAAATATCCAAGCAACTGTCTGAGTAATTTATTTTCCTGCTTGTAACTTGTTTACGATTACTTTGTATTTTATGCCACTTCAACATATAATGTTCACTTTAATATCTCGAAGCTTTGATGTATTTCAATAATCGAAATGGAACTTGAAATGCGAATATGACATCTCCATTCCCTCTAAATACAACATGCGAGTAGATAAATCGGTCAAATCATGGTAACGATCTTCCAGTATAATAGCAACAAAGTTACGATATCCCATGTGTTGTTCTTAATTAAACAACTTTTACGCATGTGAATGTGCTCTCGATTTGATGTACTTCTCTGCTTAGCACAAGAATATTATCATATATAAATATAAACTTATGACAGCTCAATCATATGAATCAAACATTTTTAACAGATTTATTTATCTGTGGAAATGTAAGTATAAGTTTTTAAGCTCTTTTAACGAAAATGTGAACGTTTAGTTTTGAAAACGTTAGATGAAATTAGGTTTCTGCACTAAAAATATATTAAAAATGTATACTAAGTGTGACTAGCAAGCTCTAAATATTTGATATTTATGTCATTTAGTTATCGTAACTACTACCAAATTATATATTACAGTTATTTTGAAATAAGAACTTTAAATAAGAGAATTTTTGCAATTTTATTATTAGTATTTAAATTAACACTAAGTGCTTTTTAAACATTAATATTCACTAGAAATTCCCGCACTATTTACCTTATACAAGTTGTAAGGTAAAGAATTTTTATTAGATAATTTATAAAAATGTGAAATATTAAAATTATGTATAATTATATCCTTAAATATTTATTTGTATTGTAAAAATTATAAATCTTTGATGATATAAGGCTATATGACTTGATATGATTTTCATGATTATTATCATGAAAATATGAGCCTCTTTTGTAGTATAATAAAGAATATAAAGAACGAAAACATTTTTGTACATTATTGAAAATTATGTTTAATTATCCATAAATAGTGATTTATTGATATCGGTAAAAATGTAAAAATCTATGATAATATGAACCTATTTGACCTGAAATGATTTTATGTTTATTATCATGAAAATGTGAGCCTCTTCTGTAGTACTATAAAGAATTTAAAAATTTAAAATTTTCTACAAAATTGAAAATTATGCACATTACCCATAAATAGTTATTTATTGTTATCTTTAAAAATTTATAAATCTATGATAATATGAGCCTATATTACTTGAAATGATTTTATGTTTATTATCATGAAAATGTGAGCCTCTTCTGTAGTACTATAAAGAATTTAAAAATTTAAAATTTTCTACAAAATTGAAAATTATGCACATTACCCATAAATAGTTATTTATTGTTATCTTTAAAAATTTATAAATCTATGATAATATGAACTATTATGGTGAACTTATGATATATATGATAATATGAACTATTGAAGAATATTAGTTAAAATTTAAAAATCTATGATAATATGAACCTATATTACTTGAAATTATTTTATGTTTATTATCATGAAAATATGAGTCTATTCTGTAGTATTTATTATAAAGAATATAAAGAAAGAATTTTTTTCTACAAAATTGAAAATTCTGCAAAATTATATATAAATAGTTTTTTTTTATTGTTAAAAAAATTATAAATCTATAATAATATGAGCTTATATGACCTGAAAGGATTTTATGATACTATCATGAAAATATGAGATTATTCTGTAGTATTATTAAATAATATAAAGAAAGAAAAAATTTCTACAAAACTGAAAATTATGCATAATTATCCATAAATAGTTATTTATTTTTATCGTTAAAAACTATAAATATGTGATAATATGAAACTGTATGACTTTAAATGATTTTATGTTTATTATGATGAAAATATGAGCCTATTCTGTAGTACTATAAAGAATATAAAATAAAGAAAAAATTTCTACAAAATTGAAAATTGCGCATGATTATCCTTAAATAGTTATTTATTGTTATCGTTAATAAATGGTAAATCTATGATAATGTGAGCCCATATGATCTGAAATGATTTTCATTATTATCATGAAAATTTGAGACTGTTCTGTAGTACTATATAATATAAAGAAATATACTATATAATATAAAGTACTATAATATAAAGAAAGTTAAAATTTTCTACAAAATTGAAAATTTTGCATAATTATCCATAAAAAGTTATTTATTATTATCATTAAAAATTTATAAATCTATGATAATATGAACTATTATGATAATTTGAACTATTGAAAAATATTAGTTAAAAATTGTAAATCTATTATAATATGAATCTATATGACGTGAAATGTTTTTATTCTTATTATCATGAAAATTTGAGCCTATTTTGTAGTACTTATTATAAAGAATATAAAGAAAGACTTTTTTCTATATAATTGAAAACTATGCATAATTATCTATAAGTAGTTATTTATTGTTATCGTTAAAACATTATAAATGAATGATAATATGACCTCATGTGACCTGAAATAATTTTATTTTTATTATCATGAAAATAGGTGTCTCTTCTGTAGTATTTTAAAGAATATAAAGAAAGAAAAAAATTCTACATAATTGAAAATTATGCATAATTATCCGTAAATAGTAATTTATTGTTATTGTAAAAATACCTTATAAATACCTTTATAACTGTAATATCAGTGCTAAAATATTGCATAAATAAATTTCATTATGTAAATTTACAGCTAACCCTTAAATGAAATAAGACATTGTATAATAAATGTTCTAATTAATTTTACTCTGCTTTGACGCCCCGTCAGTCAGTGATCGAAATCAGGCCCGAATCATGAATATGACATCTCCTCTTCTCCAAATACAACTTGCAAGTAGTTATGCAGAACAAGCTCTGCTAGTAGACATTCAGAATTATAATGTCAAAGATGTAATATCGAACTGCTTATTAATTAAACAACTTCAAGGCATAAGAATGTGTTTGCAGGATTTATTCCTTTCTCTGCATATCAGTACAACTTAATTACTATATTACGATATACTTACTTTATCAACAGTCCTATTGAAAATATTATTATTTTTACTCATACAGCAGATATATGTGAGTGTATTTAAAGTTGTTAAAGACTATAATATTTTTCCCATATACAAAATGGAACTGAAAAGACGACTCTTCTAACATAAAATTTTACTAACAATTAGTGACATAAAGTGTTTTATGATATTTCTATCATACAGTTAGCATAAATATCCAACAACACATATTATTGATATAAATAACTTAACATAATTTTTCACGTATGTAAAATGTAACTGAAAACACTATTTTTCACACGTGAAACTTTACTAATAATGAGTAGTATAAAAAGCTTTGTGATATTTATATCATACTGAGAGCATAAGTATTTGACAACAAGTATTAATGTTATTAATAAATGATAATATTTCTTCAAATATATAAAATGTAACTGAAAACATGCCTTTTCCCCTGTGAGTCATTACTAATGCTATGATACTATGCTTAGATCTTTATCACCAAGTTGGCAAGTGGAACATTTTCTGATATCAAACTAAGAGTTACACAAGGAGAAGTCGAATATTAAAATAATACAAATCAAATATAAATATAAATTTTTTGGGTATTGTGAGATCTCGGAAAAAATGTTAGGTTCCCATACTTTGAGGTATATACGTCAATTTGGCAACAGTCCTTGTTCTTATGTGAAACTTTAATACATATATACTCAGTTCTGAGCTAGGTATTATAATGACGCAAGTTAGCATGAAACATTTTATATAGGATTTGCTACTTTTTTTTCCAATGCAGCTAGTAAATACAAGCACATATACCTTTATGCCCATACATTGTTGCAAAACTGTTACCCGTTTAGCAAAATCCGGGGAGTAAGTGTAGCTTAAGGTATGTTACGGAAGAAACTAACCTTACCTCCTCTGGATCCACGTAATGTAAAAGCAGGAACCAAGCGGAAGACCCCATACCCCCGTCACCCTTTAACCCCCGAGGTATCGTTTGAGAACTTGGAGGACATTCTGACCACGAAAATATTTTACTTACCCCAGTCACCCTTAAAGAACATGGCGGATGTCAGCCGGATCCAGCGCTGAACCCTGAACCTTTCGGTTACAAGATCACTGTCTTTGCTGACTGAACTACCACGCTTCATGATTGGTTACTGAAAATAAATCCTGAAAACGCCGTTCTTGACATACGTAGATTACTTCAATGCCTAGAGTCGGATCATCAGCGACGAGATATTGCTGATTGTATATCTGAGGAAAGAAAATACCAGAATTTCTTTTAAATAATGTAAGATAAATTATTTTAAAATAATATGCATCCAAATTAATTTACTCTTACTTAACGGATCGCACTTTTCAAGTAAAAATCTATACTACCTACTCTTCAAAATATCCTATCCTCTCCGGTGTACCACAGGGATCACTTCTCGGCCCTACTTTATTTAATATCTATATAAATGACATCCCTGTTCATCCTACTACCGAACTTGCAATATTCGCAGACGACACAGCGATATTTTCATCGAATAAAAATTATAAATTTGCCGTGACTGCCGTCAACAAACACCTAGTCAAAATTTCTGAGTGGCTAGACAGATGGAAGATTAGGATAAACACTAGTAAATGCGAAGCCGCAATGTTTACAGCCAAACAGAGAACGACTTATGTCAATTACAACATATATATCAATAACACTGGTATTCCTTGGTCGGATACTGTTAAATACTTAGGAGTAACATTAGACAAAAACTTAGCTTGGAAGCAACATTTTAAAGCTGTTAAAGATAAATATAGAAAAGCTAAGCGGGCTCTGTATCCCTTAATTGCTCGCCGAAGCAAAATGACTATTAAAAATAAGCTGCTCGTTTACACTTCCTTCCTTCGTCCAATATTTACCTATGCCGCACCAGCGTGGTCGTATGCAGCAGATTCTAACATTAAAATATTAACAGTTATTCAAAATTTAATCTTAAGAGAAATCACTAATTCGCCATGGTACTTTCGCAACGACGAAATCCATGAGGAACTTAAGATTCCTAATATTCCAAAATTTATTTATAATCTTTCCACTAAATTTCATAAAAATTTAAGCAATGAATTAATAAATAATCTTGTCAATTACGACCCAGCTGATGCTAGCAATAGAAGAAGGCCTTTGGCCATTCTAGCCAAAGATCTTTAATAATTTGTGTCGTCTTATATAAAAA
This sequence comes from Pardosa pseudoannulata, assembly GCA_032207245.1. Taxonomy (NCBI): domain Eukaryota; kingdom Metazoa; phylum Arthropoda; class Arachnida; order Araneae; family Lycosidae; genus Pardosa; species Pardosa pseudoannulata. The sequence goes on from CM063511.1 coordinate 103,061,769, forward strand.
ATAAAAAATAAACCAAAAAAACCTTATAAAATGTTTAAAAATGTAAGAAAAAAGATTTAAAATGCTTAAAACTGGCCATACATCGCTTATCGTACTCTAAATTATTTTTATTTCGCGTAATTTCTCCCAATTCTTCCCCTAATGCTCTGCGCTTCCACGTCAAGTTGAAGGCGGAGCTTAATATTTACATTTGCACATCGCCAAGTCTGCCGTTTTAATACTTTATTTTGCTGTTCGCGGTATGCAGAGTTTTTCTTGGTTAGATTACGCCTTGCCCACCGCTTATCTCCACCGGGTTTTCGTCGGGTTATATCTCCGGCGAAGTCAAAATTTTCAAATCTAATTCAAAATTGCTAAAAATTGTTTTTTGGGATTATTTAATATTATTTAGGCTCTTTTTGGATTTTTAGACCAATTTATTTATTTTTAAAACATGTTTTTTATTTTTTCCACATTTTCAAAACTTTTGTACCCGATCATTATTACTAAACAAATAAAAAGTTTATAACATCAAAAATAAATCAATAAAAATTATTACTATAATTAAATATTATTATTTAGGCCTTTATCTGATTTTTAAAACAGATTATTTATTTTAAAATTTATATTTTTATTTTTTCCAAAATTTTTCAAATTTTATTTTTACTTACTTTTAATCAAACTTTTTCGGCTTATTTTGTACGGATGTCACTGGCCAAAATATATTTATGTTTTACTATCCCTAAACTTTCTACTCTCTAGTTTTGTGTTATGAACTCACGAATCAACCCTTCTATCTCTTAGCTCTTTTATGTGTTTAATTTTCGCTCGTTGTCATTTTTGTGCTTACTGATAGAAGCCTCTGGATTGACGGGCTCGGCCCACAGGGTCCAGTTGCATCACCACCTTTGATGCCTTTGATGCATCCAAATATGGAAAATTTCTAAAATGGAATGTACCCCAAAAGTTTAAAAGAAATATTTTTCAAAACTAATGAAAACTCCAGATAGTTATTTGAAAAAAGATACATGTTGTGATCTTTGAATGAACAACTCTAATACAAATGTTATACTTGTAATGTCACCGAGAGAGTGTTGAGAGTACACTTGTATACTTGTACATAGTACATTTATATTGTCAGAGTAAACTTAAAATCTCAGAGTTTGATTACCAGCGACGGAATATTGTTCATGCGGTAGCTAATGAAAGATAATACCGGTTTTCCTTTTAAATAATGCGAGATAAACGATTTTAAAATAATATGTATCCAAATATGAAAAAATTCTAAAATGGAATGTGCCCCGAAATTTTAAAAGAAACACTTTTTCAAAGTAATGAAAATTCCAGATAGAAAAAAGATACATGTTGTGAACTTCGAATGAACAACTCTTATACTTACAAATTTTATGCTTGTGATCTCACGGATTGAGTGTTATAACATATAATGTTAGAGTACACTTGTATACTTGTTCAGAGTACACTTGTATTGTTGAAATATACTTGTAATGTCAGAGTTCGATTATCAGCGACGGGATATTCTTGATGTTATATCTGAAGAAAGAGAATACTAGTTTTTCTTTTAAATAATGCGATATAAAAGAATTTAAAGTAAAATGTATCTCAATACTGAAAATTTCTAAAAGGGACTGTACACCAAAACTTTAAAAGAAATACTTTTCAAAGCTAATGAAAACTCCAGATAGTTATTTGAAAAACATATTTTAATCTTCGAATGAACAACTTTTATACATACAGATTTTATATTTGTAATGTCACCGATAGAGTGTTATATGTAATGCCAGCGTACACTTGTATTGTCAGAGTATTATCAGAGACGGAATATTGTTGATGCGATATCTGAGGAAGGATAATACTAGCTTTTCTTTTAAATAATGCGATATAAAAGAATTTAAAATAATATGTATCCCGGTATCGAAAATTTCTACAATGGAATGTACCCCAAAATTTTAAAAGGAATACTTTTCAAACTAATGAAAACTATAGATAGTTATTTGAAAAAAAGATACATGTTGTGATCTTCGAATGAACAACTCTTATACTTAAAGTTTTTATACTCGTATTGTCATCGATTGAGTGTTATATGTAATGTCAGAGTACACTTGTATACTTGTACGGAGCACACTTGTATTGTCAGAGTATCCTTGTAATGTCAGAGTTGGATTATGAGCGATTTGATATTGTTGCGATGCGATATCTGAGGAAAAAGAATACTAGTTTTTCTTTTAAGTAATACGATTTAAAAGAATTTAAAATGATATGTATCCCAATCTTGAAAATTTCTAAAAGGGACTGTACCCAAAATTTTAAAAGAAATACTTTACAAAAGTAATGAAATCTCCACATAGGTTTTTGAAAAAAATGATACATATTGTGATCTTCGAATGAACAACTCTTATACTTACAAATTGTATACTTGTAATGTCACCGATAGAGTTTTATATGAATAAACTTGAGAATTCGTATTTAATAACTAATTATTTAATGGCACTGAAATTCAGAAAAGACAGAATTTCGCTTTTAACATCTAATTTTCTGCTTAATTTCACTCTACTTTGATGCGTGTCAGTAATGTTAATCAGGCTTGAATCATGAATATGACATCTACTTCCCTCTGAATACAACTTGCAAGTAGTTACGTCGAACAAGCCATGCTAATGATCTTCCACCATAATAACGTCAAAGATACAATATCCCACTGCTTGTTAATTAAACGACTTCCAGGCATACGATTGCATTTGTGAGTTGCATTTATTTCTCCGCATAACGATACAAAAGGATCACTGTACTAATATATATGTTAGTTGAATTGCATGAATTTGAAATTATTCATATATTTATTCATGCGGTCGGAATATGCTAAGAATATTACTTAAGTTGTTTTAAAGCGAGAATAAACTTTTAATTGTGTCTTAAATTTCACCATTTTTATCTCATTCAGGTATGAAATAGATCCTATATAATAACAGCCTAAGTTATCTGCCCGTCTGTCCTCGAATTTATGAAGCGGTT
>CM063511.1:103069777-103094777 GCA_032207245.1 Pardosa pseudoannulata
CTGTCGTAGAGGAAATTGTGCTACAGGAGTGTGCCATCAACCCGCAAACAAGTCTTCGAACAAAACGAACATGTTTTGGGTGTAGGTCGTTCCACCATAAAGCGAATACTGCATAAGAACATGCAACACCGTTACCACTTCCAAAAAGTACAGGCATTGTGCGTTGACGATTATCCCAAACGCATTGCATTCTTTAGCTGGTATTTTCAACAGCGGGTCGCACAGCCAGATTTTCCATCGTGGATTTTATTTTCTGATCAATCCTGCTTTACACAGGATGGTGTACTGAACCTGCACAATATGCACGTATAGGCGCATGAAAACCCAATGTGTACACGTGCCCATGCACATCAACAATGTTTCACCGTAAACGTTTGGGCTGGTATTATCGGTGACTTGTTCATTGGCCCTAACCTTCCACCTGAAAGCCTCGACGGAAATACCTATCGCATCTTTTAGAAATAGTTTTGCCCGATCTCATGGGTGACATTCCAGCTTCTACATGCTGGTAACATCTGGTTTCAGCATGATAGAGTGCCTACCCACTTTAGCTACGCTGTTCGAGAATACCTCGATAGGACTTATACTAATCGCTGGATCGGTACCAGTCGCAGAGCCGCAAAGATCCTCCGACCTGACTCCCCTGGATTTCTACATGTGGGGACCCATAAAGTCTATGGCATACGAGACACCCGTAAAATCTCACACGGATCTTATCACCAGGATCGCGGAAACGGCAGCTGGTGTCCGTGACACTCCTGTCCAATTTGAACTCGTTAATCCATGTGCCGACATTGTGAAACGACAGTCTGAAAACAGCAATAAATGAATGAGTGAGACCAATTGCCTCAGGGATTCATAAATAGCTTTATTTTAAGTATATAATTACGCATCCACGATATCTGTAAGTTGTGGTATGGCGTTTACTGTGGAATTGGGGTTTCTATGGGAAACTAGGAGTCGAGCAAAACATAAAAAGGTTTGTACCTGAAAAAGAAACCCATAAAAAAGACAATTAAAAATATATATTATTATAGTGGTACTACGCGTTATGACCTTAACCCAATATTTAATATATAAATTGAATTTGGCTTTTCGCCAACTTAAGTTTAAATCTTAAAGTAAAAAAAACACAATAGGCATTAAAAATAAAGGAGAGAAGTTACTGAATTAATGGATTTTATTGATATTAATATAAAATTTAAAAAAAAAATAGAAGACAATTGATTGAGTTTTTTTTTAAGATAAAAATTAATAAAAAAGGAGAAAACAAAAATGGACTAAAAAAGTAAGACGATTATGGAGGATGGAACTCTGAGCTCCTCTTCTCGTTTCGGGATCCAGGTCTCTCTCTCTCTTCCATCCTGTCTGTCCGGATGAGAACCGCCAGTCTGGGAAGCAAGTCAAGTCTAAGTGCAAAATCAAGTCTAACTGAAGAGTGTCTCGAGTCTGCAGGGCTGAAACGGCTGGCAACCACTGATGGGTGGAAAACTCATCAACATTCCAATGTCCTGGTGGCACGGTAGAAAACCGCCAAGCGCAGTACTAAAATACACCAATGTGTCGATTGGTTATATGTCATATCATGGAAAGGGCGAATTTGTAAAACTATTGCAATGCAGCGCTTGCCAAGGAAAACGGCAAGTGATGCTCCTGGTATGTGTGATGTCATCTGATTGAATATCCAGAGCGACTTATGCGATAAAAAATAGGTTTTTTGACTCACCAGCGTGATAATTGGGAGCATGGCAGGAAAGTTACAAACAGGGAATTTTTAAGGGAATCTTATAGAATTAATGGAAACTAAATGGAACAGAATTAATGGAAGCTAAATGGAACAGAATTAATGGAAACTAAATGGAACAGAATTAATGGAAACTAAATGGAACAGAATTAAAATTAACTAAATGGAACGTTATGACATAAGTGTTGACCATATTCCCCATCAACTCACTTTCTTTGTTCTATTTTGCAACCGCTGCTTCATACCTTCCGACTCCAGAGAGTGTTACGCACGATCATGCGAGTGTATTATAATTCAATGGTCATATTCAATTGTTAGTTGTTTCGCATTGCATTATTCTATACACATGTCAAATTTGTTTACACATGTACTCAAATGTTTACTCACTTGTATACACATGTCAAACATGTCTGAACACATAAAAATCTGTTCAGCAGTTTCTGAAATAACTGAACAAATCTGAAATATTTCTTTATTTCGAACAGGTGTATATATAAGTAAGAAATAATATATTATTGAGAGAAATATCCGCTAATTTGATTCAAATTTATCTTATCGTGTGCATATATATATATATATATATATATATATATATATATATATATATATATATATATATATATATATATATATATATATATATAAAATGTTCATTAAAAATGAATATACTTGTTTGTACTTTTTAAACCGTAATATTTTTCATAAATACTTACGATAACAAACATTATTCTTATGTCATAAAACTACATGTAAAAAGGATTTGCATGAAACAGTTTTATTTGAATTTCTTCAAAAATGAACAACGGAAATCAGCAATGCAATTCCTACAAAAACTACTAAATATTTTTAAGAATTTATAATAATAAATTCAGAAATTTAATTTTAATTAATACATTTTAAATTGTTAGGTTATTACATTGGAATTTTGCTCCTTTTTTTACCATATTAAGAATAACATATTCATTTGTTTTAGGAATTTTGTTAATTTCCATTCATACTAGAAACAATGGTAGGTAATTTATTTATTTAAAAATATTCATAATTATAACTTACGTGAGTAATTATTTTGACATAATGAATTTTTAAGATCATTGTATTCCATTTTCTAAAAGTCTCAAATTTCTGTACAAGATGAAAATATGACTAAATCGTCTCTCCCATTTTTAGACGTATTATTGAAAAGCATTGAATGCAATTTCTCCTAATGCATTATGCTTTTATTCTGTCAGATTCAAAAGTATAGCTTCAATCCATTACGTTTAATTGGATGTTATTTGCCTCTAACACGTTCCATCAAAGAGCTAGCTTTTAAAGAAATTGTCTATCGAATGAGAAAACTTTTTTTTCAGAAGAAATTCATCTGAAAATTCATGCAGAGTTTAGCACCTATCTCATTAATTTGCGAGGATAAATGGGAGCATAGCACAAAATACAATGGCTCATTCATCTGGAGATAAAACTGATTCGAAAAACTTCTTTAAAGGTTGAAATGATTTTAAATTACTAGTACCACCACTTAAATCTTAAATTCGTATGTTAATTTGCAGAAAATTGTTTGTTGAATAGTATGCAGTAGTACAGAATAGTTAATGCAGGTAGTGGGTGTAATACAGCATTCAGAATGAACAGATAATTTAATAGAGTGTTATAAATGCAAATTATTATTTAACTGAAATATATAAAATTACACCATTTGTTTTGCTGAATAAGAATCATTTCTTATTTTACTGTTATACGATAAATTAATATTTCTGACTTAATATATGTTGCGTTTAACAAGACTGACTCAAGACTGGAATCGTATGCAGTAATGCAGAATAGTTAACGCGGGCAATTGGTGTAATACAGTATTCAGAATGAATAAATAATTTAATAGAGTTTTTATAAATGAAAATTATTATTTAACTGAAATATATAAAATTATAGCATATATTTTGCTGAAGAAGAATCATTTCTTATCTTACTATTTTACTATAAATTAATATTTTTATATAAACTACTATGGACTGATTCATGAATCCAATGCAGTAATGAACGAAATTGTTTGTTGAATCGTATGCAGTAATGTAGAATAGATAACGCAGGTAGTTAGTGTAATACAGCATTCAGAATGAACATATAATTTAATAGTTTTCTAAAAGCAAATTTTTATTTAAATGAAATACATAAAATGTTAGCATTTATTTTGCTGAATAAGAATTATTTTTCTTATTTTACTATTATACTATAAATTAATATTTTTGATATAATATATGTTGCGTTTAACAAGAACCATTACTGGAATCGTATGCATTAATGCACAACATTGTTTGTTGAATCGAATGCAGTAGTGCAGAAGAGTTAACGCAGGTAATTGGTGTAATAAAGCTTTCAAAATGAACCGATAATTAAATAGAGTTTTATAAACGCAAATTATTATTTAAATGAAATATATAAAATTAGAACATTTATTTTGCTGAATAAGAATCATTTCTTATTTTACTATTATACTATAAATTAGTATTTTTGATATAATATATGTTGTGTATAACAAGAATCAAGACTGGAATCGTATGCAGTAATGCAGAATAAATAACACAGGTAATTAGTCTAATACAGCATTCAGAATGAACAGATAATTTAATAGAGTTTTATAAATGCAAATTATTATTTATTTAACTGAAATATATAAAATTACAACATTTATCTTGGTGAAAAAGAATCATTTCTTATTTTACTATTATACTATAAATTAATATTTTTGATATAATATATGTTGCGTTTAACAAGAATCAGAACTGGAATCGTATGCAGTAATGCAGAATAGTTAATCGCGGGTAGTTAGATGTAATACAGCATTACGAATGAACAAATAATTTAATAGAGTTTTATAAATGCAAATTATTATATTAACATATATAAAATTACGTCATTTATTTTGCTAAATAAGAATCATTTCTTATTTTACTATTACACAATAAATTAATATTTTTTATGTAATATATCTGCTGTATAACAAAAATCAGGTCTGGAATCGTATGCAGTAATGCACAAAATTGTTTGTTGAATTGCATGCAGTAATGCAGAATAGTTAACGCGGGCAATTGGTGTAATACAGTATTCAGAATGAATAAATAATTTAATAGAGTTTTTATAAATGAAAATTATTATTTAACTGAAATATATAAAATTATAGCATATATTTTGCTGAAGAAGAATCATTTCTTATCTTACTATTTTAATATAATTTAATATTTTTAATATAATATATCTTGTGTATAACAAGAGTTAGGACTGGAATCGTATGCAGTAATGCAGAAAATTGTTTGTTGAATCGTACGCTGTAATGCAGAATAATCAACGCAGGTAATTGGTGTAATAAAGCTTTCAAAATGAACCGATAATTAAATAGAGTTTTATAAACGCAAATTATTATTTAAATGAAATATATAAAATTACAACATTTATTTTGCTGAATAAGAATCATTTCTTATTTTACTATTATACTATAAATTAATATTTTTGATATAATATATGTTGTGTATAACAAAAATCAAGACTGGAATCGTATGCGATAATGCACAAAATTGTTTGTTGAATTACATGCAGTAATGCAGAATAGTTAACGCAGGCAATTGGTGTAATACAGTATTCAGAATGAATAAAAAATTTAATAGAGTTTTTATAAATGAAAATTATTATTTAACTGAAATATATAAAATTACAACATTTATTTTGCTGAATAAGAATCATTTCTTATTTTACTATTATACTATAAATTAGTATTTTTTGATATAATATATGTTGTATATAACAAGAATCAAGACTGGAATCGTATGCGGTAATGCACAAAATTGTTTGTAGAATTGCATGCAGTAATGCAGAATAGTTAACGCGGGCAATTGGTGTAATACAGTATTCAGAATGAATAAATAATTTAATAGAGTTTATAAATGCAAATTTTTATTTAACTGAAATATACAAAATTACAGCATTTATTTTGCTGAATAAGAATCATTTCTTATCTTACTATTACACTATAATTTAATATTTTTTATATATTATATCTTGTGTATAACAAGAGTCAGGACTGGAATCGTATGCATTAATGCAGAAAATTGTTTGTTGAATAGTATGCAGTAGTACAGAATAGTTAATGCAGGTAGTGGGTGTAATACAGCATTCAGAATGAACAGATAATTTAATAGAGTGTTATAAATGCAAATTATTATTTAACTGAAATATATAAAATTACACAATTTGTTTTGCTGAATAAGAATCATTTCTTATTTTACTGTTATACGATAAATTAATATTTCTGATATAATGCATGTTGAGTTTAACAAGAATCAGGACTGAATCGATGTAGTAATGCACAAAATTGTTTGTTGAATTACATGCAGTAATGCAGAATAGTTAACGCAGGCAATTGGTGTAATACAGTATTCAGAATGAATAAAAAATTTAATAGAGTTTTTATAAATGAAAATTATTATTTAACTGAAATATATAAAATTACAGCATTTATTTTGCTGAATAAGAATCATTTCTTATCTTACTATTACACTATAATTTAATATTTTTTATATATTATATCTTGTGTATAACAAGAGTCAGGACTGGAATCGTATGCAGTAATGCACAAAATTGTTTATTGAATCGTATGCAGTAATACAGAATAATTAATACAGGTAATTAATGTAATACAGCATTCAGAATGAACAGATAATTTAATAGAGTTTTATAAATGCAAATTATTATTTATTTAACTGAAATATATAAAATTACAGCATTTATTTTGCTGAATAAGAATCATTTCTTATCTTACTATTACACTATAATTTAATATTTTTTATATATTATATCTTGTGTATAACAAGAGTCAGGACTGGAATCGTATGCATTAATGCAGAAAATTGTTTGTTGAATCGTATGCAGTAATGCAGAATAATTAAAGCAGGTAATTGGTATAATACAGCATTCAGAATGAACAGATAATTTAATAGAGTGTTATAAATGCAAATTATTATTTAACTGAAATATATAAAATTACACAATTTGTTTTGCTGAATAAGAATCATTTCTTATTTTACTATTACACAATAAATTAATATTTTTTATGTAATATATCTGCTGTATAACAAAAATCAGGTCTGGAATCGTATGCAGTAATGCACAAAATTGTTTATTGAATCGTATGCAGTAATACAGAATAATTAATACAGGAAATTAATGTAATACAGCATTCAGAATGAACAGATAATTTAATAGAGTTTTATAAATGCAAATTATTATTTAACTGAAATATATAACATTACAACATTTATCTTGGTGAAAAAAAAGAATAATTTCTTATTTTACTATTATACTATAAATTAATATTTTTTATATATTATATCTTGTGTATAACAAGAGTCAGGACTGGAATCGTATGCATTAATGCAGAAAATTGTTTGTTGAATCGTATGCAGTAATGCAGAATAATTAAAGCAGGTAATTGGTGTAATACAGTATTCAGAATGGGAATACAGGGATTATAGACGCCGGTCCCTTCCGCCATGTTTTTTTTTCTTTTTTTAGAACATAAAAACGCGTGTTTTGAAAAGTCGCTAAGTAGAAAAGCATGACGGCGGTACGCGTTTTCTGAAAGATCACCAAAAAAGAAAAAAAAAAATGGCGGCGATCACATGGAATATTTGAAACACAGCATTAACAAAACTAAACTTTAAAAGAAAAAACAAACAGATTAACAATTTAAACCATTTTTAAAATAAATTAGCATAATAATTATCATTTTTACGTCATTTAAAAAATATATAACAAATTGGTAATATGATATATATCAACAGACTAAACACAATATATAACATCATTTTAAGAAGCACTAAAATAAAAAATCTGACATGTGAGGAGGGGTTCCCCCCTCATCCCCCTTTTGCACCCATCTTAATTAAATTACTGAATCTCAGAAAAAAAGAACAAAAAATGTTCCGTTGTTTGATTTAGAATATCCTGATACTTTTTAACATTTCCAAAAATAGTAAGAACCGAAATAACTACACCCACCCTATCTAAATTACTAAATCCCAGAAAATGATAAGAACAAAAAAATTATAACCTGACCCAGGCGATTGGAAGCCAAAAGAACAGTTAAGATGCAAATTTCTCGAATAGAGCCAGGTACTGACGTGAGAAATCACGTGCACTAATGGGGGTGCAAGAACACATTAGAGCTGCCATACCCCATCAGTAAAGTCAGGGCAAACACACCAAACCACTCATCGCTCCACAAATTCGATAAGAAATTGCCAAATTTGGCTACAAAGAAACACGGCGTGCCTAATTCATCTGTAACTTTAGAATTAATAATTTAAGAGTTTTCGAGTCTCATAAACACAAATTATTATTTAATAGAAATTAATAAAATTACAGCATTTATTTTGATGAATAAGAATTATTATTTATTTTACTATTATACTATAAATTAGTATTTTTTGATATAATATATGTTGTATATAACAAGAATCAAGACTGGAATGGGCCGCGGTAACCTGGTTGGTAGAGCTTCATTCTCGTAACCGAAAGGTGGCGAGTTCTGTCCTCGTCTCGAACAAAGACCGCCGTGTTGCTAATGGTAGTTGGGGAAAGTTAAATATATCGTGACTGCTAAGTCCTCTAAGTTCCTATAACAAATTATACCTCTGGGGGTGCTGAATCAGTGATGAGTCGGTCTCTGGTTTGGATCTAAATTCTGACTTGCGGATGGATGAATGAGTGTATAAATGGGTTCGACCACCCCCTAAAAAGAGTTGTGTCTTGTGTGTGTTCGAACAAAGTTGTACTTTCACCTTAACGGTGCTCGTTGACCCTTAATTTAACAAGATGTTTTTTCAAATATTTTTTAATTTCTGTTATTTTCCCATGTGTGTATAGACATTAGGATCTATGTAAAATAGACAAAAATATATCATTTTCCAATTTTGAGATAATTAATGTCCGCTGTGGCGAACACTGACAATTATGTTATATAGTATTTATAAATATACATGTCCGGTGTAGTGTCCAGACTTAGCCACATTAAAGTTTAAGAAAGAAAGGCACACATTTCTGCCTTAATCCGAAAGAGCAGCGCTCATTCCGGCTTGGTATTATCAAGTGGCATTAGACTCACCCACCACCAGGACTGCAATCGTATGCTTCGAAACACAAAATAAAATGTTTGATACAGAAAATATTGATTGTGGAAATCCCCTATATAATAATAATCTAAGTTATTTGTACGTCTGTCCTCCAATTTATGAAGCGGTTGGACCTGGAATGGATAGAGGCATCCATTCAAAGCGAATAAAGTTTATCTTCTCCTAAACTATCTATCCGATTCTAAAATAAATTGGTATAAACATGTTTCATATCACAGCAAAAAATACTATCGTCTTTAAAACGTTCGAAATCCACCCCTGCTCCCCTTTTCGAGAGTTTAATACCATTATTTCAAGCCCTATTTTCCCCGGTTAAGAGCAGGCGATTAAATTTATCCATTTATCATTTAATAAAGAGGTAAAAATAACAATCTTTTCTAGCATTGTGACGTCATTCCTTTAACCATCTCATTTAATCATTTCATATTTTAAACTATTTAAATATCGTCTACACTATTTTAATATCTTTTATCACTGAACTTAGATATTACGTAAATGATTTTATTTTATATTTGGCTTAAATAATAGATTAGGTACATACGTGATAATTTTAAATGGAATCATCGATTATTTTTTGTTGCAATGAAACTTTTACCACCGGTATTAACAATAAATTATTTTCATATAAGTCTAGGAGTCTATTTCACGGACTAATAAATATCTAACTTTTAATTTATATATATTTGGAAATTAAGAAGTTTGTTCTTTTGTGTGTTTGTTTATTATACATAACCACACGGTTTGACTAAATGAATTCAATGTGATTCTAAACTGCATTACAGGATCAGGAGACTCTAGAGGAGTATGACGATAAAGAAATTATTGAGAGTGAACCAAATAGTTCTCAGCCAAAAAACAAACCATTTTTTACCTGCCTCATTAGGTACTTAACAGTTCTGAAATATTAAAAATTTTACTAATCCCATCATATGATGGGCTTTATGCTAGTACAGAAATATTGACTATTTCAATTATAGAAGAAATCAGCAAAAATAATCTTTAACCTTTTGACAGTTTCATTTTTTTCCAGAATTCGGTCCAAAATTGTCACATTTTTTATAGCATTTTTTTGCTCATTTTACTTAATTAAAGATATATTAATAAAATTAACATTTCTAATATTTTTAAGCATTTATTACAACTTGTTTTTTCTTTCTATGAAAGCATCATAGAACTGAAGTTTACCTTTAGTCTCATCGATATCAAAGTTAATTTTTGGAATATTAGTGAAAACAAATCTAGGATGCGGATCCGAAGGATTATCACAATTAATTTCAAAAATTGTCTTGCTTGACTGATTCCATCTGTACTACTATCAGAGTCACTACTACCCAGATCATCTAGTAAACTTTCGCTACTATCATTTACAGATAATTCAATTTCTGATTCCGAGTCACAGTTCGGATCACTGGAAATTAGCTCCATACGCTCTGAATTATCCATTATTTAAAAGTAAAAATATATTATTGAACTCTTACATCAATAAAATTATCGGGCGATTAGTAAAATATAACCAGAAAGCTATACACTGAAAGATAACGATTCGACTTCTGATACAAAACATGTGAAAAAACACGAGCTTTTGAACCAGAGTAGAAAATACAATGAACTACAAACTATCATTTACTGGACTATCATTTAATGGACATCTATACCAATAATTTGTTACTAAAATTGGAAAAAATATGGCCGGAACAGTGCAAGCGAAATAGAAATCAGATTGCGCGTATGCCGTACGGCCAAATTAGTAAAGGCCTGAAAGCTGTGCCCGTACCTTGTTTTGGAAAACAAGGAAGGGGTTAAAGCCTGAAATGAGTACTTTATTGACACAGCTAATAATAAAACTGAAAATACTTTGTAATTTTGCAGTGCACAATTTAAACATTCCACAATGTATAAAAATATTTATAATAAATATTTTATAAATTGTAATTTTTGTACTCTATTAAAATTCATGTAGTGTATAAAATTTTAATTAATTGAGTAATATTATGGTTACAGATATTTCGAACATATTTTAAGAAAGTGAAGAAAAAATATAATTTACTAGGCATTCAAAATTAGAAATTAGAATCTAAAAGACAAAATTTAGTCTAATAGCTTTGCTATGTTGATAGATATATCTGTACATTTCTTCTTAAAATCGTACAATGTAGTTAAAATGTGCATTATAAATATTGAAATTTATGATATCCCATTTGATACAAATACTGAATTGAAATTATATGCTTTTAATATATAATTAGGTTAAAAAATATTTTAAACTATAAATAATTTTAAATTTTTCATACCGGCAATTAGAATTCTCCAGGCGTATTAAAATTTTCTCCTAACAGTGTATGTCAAAACCATGGAGTAAAGGTAAAAAATTTGCATAGTTTATTAGTGATTACAGCATTTTTGAAACATATTTTAAGAAAGTTAAGAAAAAATATAATTTACTAGACATTCAAAATTACAAAATAGAATCAAAAAACGAAATTTAGCTTAATAGCTTTGCTAAGTTAATAAAAATATCTGTACATTTCTTCCTAAAATCGTACATTGTGGTTGAAATGCACATTAGAATTATTGAAATTTATGATATCCCATTAAATGCAAATACTGTATTGAAATTATATGCTCTTAATATATAATTAGGTTCAAAAATATTTTAAAATATAAATAACTTTAAATTTTTCATACCGGCAATTAGAATTCTCCAGTCGTATTAAAATTTCCTCGTAACACTGTATTAAAAACCATGCAGTAAAAGTAAAAATATCGCATAGTTAATTAGTGATATGAATATGTTTCAAGAAAAACATATAAATAATACATCTCATTTAAGTGTTTATAGTTTTAAAAGTTTCTCTGAGTATAAAATGCAACATGATCGAATGTATATTATATTAAATGAAAATATATCCATTTATTTATAACATGTATATTAGAGTTCAAAATGAACATTGAAATTACTGAATTCATTTATTTTAAATAGGAATAAAATATTTGAGAAATGTGATCTTTTATAAAATGGGTAATTTACTGCCATTTTAATTACTAGCCAAAACCATTAAAAAATTTAAAAAAAAGGAACTCGTATAAAAGAGCATTAAATTATTAATATAGACAGACATAAATTAAGGTAAATACACAATTATCAGATTTTAAAATCCATATAGTAATAAACAAAATTTTATCTTACAGGTAATTAGTAATGTATGTATGATTTAGTCAATAATTATTCTAGTGTATTCTGCTTATGTAAAAATGGGAGTTAATCTCTAGATGAAAATTAACATGATAGGTTTCCTATAATGATTACATTTTTCATCTTATTTTCCTTTTAAACTGTAGAATAAAAAGAAAATTAATGTTAAAATTATTGGATTTAATAATGTTATAAATGCAGTATTGGTTTCTGTAATTGTAGAAAAATATAATATATACATATTTCAACTCACCATAGAACTATTTAAATGTTGCTATCAAAGAATGACTATAAATAGTTAATAAACTTTATTAGGGTGTATTGTATTTTTAAACTACACATTTTATTAAAATTCTTCAGATAATACACGTTTATTTGATGCCGAAATATATAGTTGTGAATTAGTAATGCGTGTTTAGAACTCACTACATATGAAAAATGGTATTCAGTATGGAAAGCTGCACATGTAGTCACAGAAAGGAAACTTCAAGATTTAAAATTAAAAATAATACAATTTATTGAGACATCTAATCTTTGCCGCTTAGGTTCACCAAAACTTGTCAAATTGGGTTTCATAGTAGTATGGGGCGCTTCTTAGCCAGCCGAAGAGAACGATAAGAATTAATAACGTGAGGTAAGTAGGATGAAAATTAAGTTATGTAAAGAAGTTGAGAATAATAATAGTTGACTGAAGCATGAACTAATTCTGGTGTATTCGAAGTCGCCAAAGGATATCACAATCAGCAGAGAAAGGTATTTATCAAAAAATTGTAATTTAGGGATAAAATCACCAGTAATTTATTTTGGAATAGAATTATTATTAAGTTAGTCAGTTTTGAGTTATAAGTCTCGTTTAGTTGTTTTATGGTCTGTTCGTTGTCAAATTCTCTGCTTACTGTAAGAAATCTCTGGATTAGATAACTATGCCCAGGCAATACAGTTACCCTACCATCCTGTAGATCCTGTAGGAGTTAAAAGTCTATCCTTAAACTTTCTACTCTTTAGTTTTTGTGTTATGAACTCAAGAATCCACCTTCCTATCCCCTCTTTCCTCTTTTAATTGTTTTATTTTCTGCTCATTGTCGTTTTATCCTTTCTACTAAAAATCTCTGGCTTAGAGCTCTCATCCTATACAATCCAGTTGCACCATCATCTTGAAGTTCTTGAAGTTATAATATTACATGGTTAGGATTAAGACCTCTGAAGAACGTCTGTTAGCTTTCTTCTCAGGTCTTATCCATGCTTCCCCCATTGACCCCTAATGGATTTTTAATAGGTTTCTTACATATCTTGAATAGTACTTTAGGGACGTCAATGCTTGTTGTCATTTGTTACATTCTTTTTGTTGTTTGTATTTTCTCTTAAAAAATAAAAAAATCATCCAAAAATATGCATAAAATTCTGAAAAGTTGTAAGAAAAAAAATTTCAATTTTTAAAATTCCGGCCAAACATCATTCTTTCGTACCTTTCTCTATCTCTTTTGACTTGTAATTTAATTGGTCTATTCCCAGAATTCCTTGAAATTTTAATGGTCGAATGAGTGAAATCTGATTGGCTCTCCCAGTTTCGGGGAAATCACTCATACTCACAAAAGTACCATTTCATCTCACGTCGCTACTGAGTACGATTGTCCCTGGCCAAAAATCTATTCCTAAACTTTCTACTCTCTAGATATTTATGTCATGTACTCTCATTCCCACTATACTTTATTTTCCTTTCCTCTTCTCAGCTGTTTTATTCTATGTCCTTTGTTATATGCTTACTGTTCGTAATCTCTGGATTAGCAGGTTCAGCCAATACAATCCAGTTGTACCATCATCTTATAGTTCTTGAAGATTTACAAATTCCATTATACACACGCCCCCCATATATATATATATATATATATATATATATATATATATATATATATATATATATATATATATATATATATACATATATACATATACATACACACACACACACACACACACACACACACATATATATATATATATATATATATATATATATATATATATATATATATATATATATTGATATTTTAACATTAAAACCCCCAAGTAATTCAAATTGTATTTTAAAATAATTTTCCAAAGTTTCATGTAATACACACACACACACACACACACACACACACACACACATATATATATATATATATATATATATATATATATATATATATATATATATATATATATATATATATATATATATATATATATATATATATATATATATATATATATATATATATATATATATATATATATATATATATATATATATTATATATATATATATATATATATATATATAGATGCATATCTATCTATCTATCTATGTATCTATCTCTCTCTCTCTCTATGTATATATATATATATATATATATATATATATATATATATATATATAACATATTTACCTTATTTATATACAATAAGTGTAAATTTAATTTTAATATTTCGATATGTAAATTTATACGGTAACAGTGCTTGAAAAAGAAAGAGTGAAAACTGAATAGCACAGTGACGTTTCTTTTATTCTTTTTTATTTCTGAAATATGATAAATTCGTTCAGAGAAACCCAAGGTTAAAGACATTAAGCAATTTTCTTGAGATAAAATTGAATGAATTTCGAAATTCTTCCTTTAATAAAACTAAAAGGAGAAAATATGACCCAAGTCATGAAAAAAGCCTTAAGTATGTAGTTTCATATTTCATTATTGACTGAGCAAAGATTTAATGCATTTCCCTGCATTTTAGTAACCTAATTCTTGTCTATACAAGCACTTCAAAGGAGACTCATCATTAAGAAGATAGTAAAAGAATGCCATAAAGTATTTTTAGGAAGTCAAATCATACTTAACATTTTAAATGCCACTGAATGGCCTCTTATTTTTAGAACTTGATTTCATATATAATACTTCATACGATAACTCTTAGAAGTAAATAAAAGCTGCTCTATATTTTATTAGATTAGCTCTATATTTTTATGAGGGATTTTGTTTAGTAGAATTTACCTAATATTTCTTTATAACAGTTTATAATTTTTTTTATTAGTTTGCAGTAATTCTTTTAAAATATGTTTCTGTCAATTCATCGTTTCTCTATTACATTGTTTTAACACATTATTGTGTTTGTATTAAGGGTTGGATGGAAAAAAAGTTCACAGTTTGCTTGTTGAAATATAATTGGATATTATAAAGTGAAAATGCGTATTGGTGTAGAAAATAGCTTGTAGTTTAAAAGAACAGTTTTTAGATTATAAAAATTTAAGTCTTAAATACTGCTACACAGACTGTAATAATGGCTAGTGTATTGTGCTCCCAGTTGATCAGTTTAGGTTCGATTCCCGAGTAAGATTTCGTAGAATTTGTGCGTTGTCTCCTTATAGACAATTTCGCTCTACAGGTATGGTGTTCCCGTAACTTTATATTTATTTTATTTGTGTAATCCCTATTTCCATAATAGCTGAAGTTTGACAGATTCATACATATTCATAGACATAGATTTGTAATAGTGGTTAGTGTCTTGTGCTCCCAGCTGATGAGTTTAGTTTCAATTCCTGAGTAAATTTTCGATGTATTTGTGTGTTGTCCCTTTTTAGAGAGTGATATCGCCCTACCTGTATGGTGTTCCCTTAACTTTATATTTATTTTATTTGTGTAATCCATATTTACATATTTACTTGATAACTTAAGTTTGACAGATTCATAGATATTAATAGACATAGATTTGTAATAATGGCTAGTGTATTGTGTTCCCAGATGATAAGTTTAGGTTTGAATCCCGAGTAAGGTTTCGATGTATTTGTGTGTTGTCTCCTTATAGAGAATGATATCACCCTACCTGTTTTGTGTTCCCGTAATATTATATTTATTTTATTCGTGCAATCCATATTTCCATAATAACTTAAGTTTGACAGATTCATAGATATTCATAGACATAGATTTGTAATAGTGGTTAGTGTATTGTGCTTCCAGCTGATGAGTTTAGGTTCCAATCCCGAGTAAGGTTTTCATGTATTTGTGTGTTGTCTCCTTATAGAGAATGATATCACCCTACCTGTTTTGTGTTCCCGTACTTTTATATTTATTTTGTTTGTGTAATCCATATATCCATATTTCCATAATAACTCAAGTTTGACAGATTCATAGATACTCATAGACATAAATGCATTGACATAGATTTGTAATAGTGGTTTGTGTATTGTGCTCCTAGCTGATGAGTTTAATTTCCATTCCTGAGTAAGGTTTCGATGTATTTGTGTACTGTCACCTTATAGAAAGTGATATCACCCTAACTGTGTGCTGTTTCCGTAACTTTATTTTATTTCTGTAATCCATATTTCCATAATAACTTAAGTCTGACAGATTCATAAATACTCATAGACATAGATTCATAGACATAGATTTGTAATAGTGTATTGTGCTCTTAGCTGATGAGTTTAGGTTCCATTTCCGAGTAAGTTTTCGAGTTATTTGTGTGTTGTCTCCTTATAGAGAGGGATATTACTCTACCTGTATGGTGTTCATGTAACTTTATATAGTTTTCATTTTTGTAATCCATATTTCCATAATAACTTAAGTTTGACAGATTCATAAATATTTATAGACATAGTTTTGTAATAGTGGTTAATGTATTGTAATCCCAGGTGATGAGTTTAGGTTCCATTCCGAGTAAGGTTTCGATGTATTTTTGTGTTGTCCCCTTATAGAGAGTGAAATTACAATACCTGTATGGTGTTCTTATAACTTTATATTTATTTTATTTGTGTAATCCATATTTCTATAATAACTTAAGTTTGACAGATTCATCGATTTTAATGCATATAGGAATTTTAAGAAACTACTAAACTCCATATTTATTAAAACTGTAATAATTAACTATTATATTTATATATTATTATACATTCAGAAAAATAAAATTGGTTTGGTTTACAGAAACCTTGATTAATCGAAGTTCGGATAGTCGAGGTTTAGCTTATATAATAGATATGGGCTTAAAATTGCTTATTAACCGTGTTTTGACGTACTATGACAGAAAACAAATGTGTAATTCATTTTATGTTAAATGATGTAATTGCATTACGGTTAATGTTCTTAATTTATTTAATCTGTCCAACTTAATTAAGTACTGAATAATTTAACTTTATTACTTAAGAAAATATTAGAAGTTTTATAAATTATAAATACACAATATTGAAAATCTATTAATATAATTTAAAATTGAATTAGAATTGAGTAGTTTTCTTTACAGTCTAGAGTATTAAATCTTAATATCATTACAGATTATATACTTAAAATTTTCTTCTTACTCTTCTTAATTCCCATTACTTTTCCTTTTTCTTTCAGGTCATCCGAATTTCTTCCAGTCACGTGAGAAGTGACACTATTAATATGGATTACGGGATCGTATTGGAGAATGATGTCAAAAAAAAGTGATATCAATATTATCGAGCTTCTTACACGAGTTTTCTGGAGAACAATGTCTGACTCATTAAATTAACGGAAATATGATTCAAGTTCTAATTTATTACAAAATTTTGCAACTCTTCAAATTATTGAACGTATTATAAGTTGCATCCTTTGGATTTCTTTTAAAGAACTACATTTAAACTGCTGGTAATTTTTTAAACAAACAATTTTAAATCATTCATCCGTAAAGCTCAATGTATTTCTCACATATGTATTTCAGTGTTTGAAGCTCATTTTGTATACATGTATAAAATATTTCTCATTATGTATATATTAAATGTGATAATAAAAAATCTCAATAAAATAATATGTGAAAACTCTTTTTGAATATAAATTAAGTTTCAGGTAAATCCTATGGGAAAAACAGCAATAACCGTGAATCCTTGCTCAATCTACAAACTGACAGTCCGAAGACAAGTTCAATATCTCATCCATTATACAACTGAAACATGCATAGCTTTAATTACTTGTATGTGGGATTTATATCGTTGTGTATGAATCTTGCTACACAAAAAGTTACAAAATACCTTGCTGTATTTCAGAATAATTTTATTATGTGTGTCGTAAACAATTTCAGAATGCTAAGTCAGCATACAAACTAACCTCTGAGAGAACATTGTTAACATATTAACAAATAATTGTTTTAAATTCATTTCATTTATTTTTAAGTAACAATAGACTGCATAACATGAATAGTGTCAGACGATTAAAATGCAATCATTTAAGATGGTCTGAAACTATAATATTCTTAAGAAGGGTTTATCTTTCTCCTCCTCTAATACTTTTACTGGACATTGTGGTATACGGTGATACTTCACTGAGACTAACCTATTTATCCCATGAATATGCAGGGAGACAGTTTGGAATATTGCCACTTTCGTATTTTGTACCGTAACTGTTAAACCACCTCATGCCATTAGCTCAAATGAAATTTAATATCCATCAGACATCGACCATCTGATAAATATAAAGCTTTTTACTAGAGAACCTACTTTATTTTTGTATCTTATCTCTTATCTTTCGCCTGCTAGTCATTCAGATTTAGGACATTCAAACTGAATTTGTAGTGCACAAATACAATATATATAAACTTATATGCGGTGAGTTCCAAGTTCAAACCAAGTTCCCCACACACTATTATGACATATGGAATACCAGGATATCTCGCGTCTCGGATTTTGTTATTTATTTAATTTTCGACTAGTCTCCTAATTTATCTTGTCTACAGTGTTAATGAAACTTCTCAATGCTTATCATCCTCAATAGGGGACACTTTTCCTAAAGATTTCGTACCTAACTACCAACTGCCAATTTTCAGATGAAAGAGCATTTATATCATACTCTTCGCACAGTTTATCTTAATACGTATAAAACAAATTATGGGAAGACTGGCTAAAATAAAAATCCTAACAACAGGGATATTCCCTGCTTTTAATTTTAAGTCCTAGGTCGCCTCATACACTTTCGTGACATCCTTTTTTTTAACTTCTGAAGAAAACTTTCACAGAACATTGTAAGACGATGATGTTATACCAGACAATCATCTTTATTTAAACCATATTCAAGCGAAGCCAAATTGTTTCAATTATGTACTTCTCTGTAGCATACTCAATTTTTTATAATAGGTTATTCAGAGTTACCGATATACCATTAAAAAAATAGAGAGATTACTGAGGTACTTGTAGGGTACAAACCCAATATTGTATGTATTAGACTTTCTCATGTCCTTGGTTTTATTCATTATTTCATTATAAAGTGCTTACTGACACATTTAATGGGTCTATCGTCATAGTCCGAAATTATATGGGTTTCTAAGCATTGCGTATGTAAATTTAACCATAAATCATTCCATCAGTAAAAAAAAATATTTATATTTAGAAACCTAAACATAAATGCCTCGAAAGGAGTAAAATATTCCAAAAGTTCATGATACTTCTTAAAGCATTTAAAAACTAAATGTGCATGTAATTTAAAAGATCATGGTATTAAAAACAACTTACAAATTAATTTCAATAACCACATTGATGACAAGTATCTACAAAGTATTTAGTATTCAGCAATTCTCATTTTACCTGTTGCCAAGAGTTTGTACAATTGCAATAACAAAAGTAGTATTTTTAGGAA
The DNA here is from genome assembly GCA_032207245.1 of Pardosa pseudoannulata. Taxonomy (NCBI): domain Eukaryota; kingdom Metazoa; phylum Arthropoda; class Arachnida; order Araneae; family Lycosidae; genus Pardosa; species Pardosa pseudoannulata. Next base: position 103,089,503 of record CM063511.1, read on the forward strand.
ACATTCGAAACAACCGATGTTAAAATCATATGCAAGTTTAAAATTACGGACATTAAAATAACCTAAATACAATTAAACAAAAAACTTAAGCCATGAGGAAGCGCGCTGTGCTTCTTAGTCCCATCCGTTATAAAACACATTCCGCACAAAATCGTCCGAAAGAAATAAACTTTTCAAATTTTCACTATCTGCCTTATAGGTCTTCTAGACCCCAAGAACATGCATTTCCGCGATTTTCTCTGAATATTTTTTTCAGAAAGAGATACTGTTTAACCCATATTGGACCGCTGTCCTTAAACAGGACAGCAAATAAAATTCCATTTAATAATAAATTTATACATTTTTTCTGAGTGGATTTTATTTTAACACCTTTAAAATAGACACACTTTAACATAGTAACAAAAAAAAAAAAAAAAAAAAAAACCTGAGAAATCAAATTATATTTTATTGTGAACTTTATTTTCAGCAACCCCTTAAAAATTGTCAGTTTTTAATCTTTAATTTATATTTATTATTAATTTTTTTCAAACATTGTGGAGGTTACTTGTTCAAAAAATATATTTTACACGTGTATTTTGTAATTATATAAAAGGTGTCCTAAAATTAGGACGACGGTCCAATACCGAATATTTTCTGATAATTCTTCAACTGATCCACAAGGTCATTACTATAGAATTCGAGCTTTTTATGACAAAATCATTATAACCTTGAGAAATTTGGTATATTTTCTGAAAATCTCACCATCGATGAAAGAAAGGTAAGATATTTTGAAAGGCAAAGATGCAAGATGTTTATGAAAAATAAACCTGTAAAATTTGGATATAAATTATGGATCTTGCAATGGATATTCTTTCTCTATTATCCCTTACTAAAGATGGCAGTTCAAGAACTGCAAAAAAATTCCAACAACAGTGTGCTTAAAATGTAATGTTAGACTTTGCATGGACTTTTTCCCCAAATTTCCCCTCTGAATTAACATAATGCAATATAAGGGATATTTGTTAAATTTTAGCAGTGTATTGGACAGTTGTCCTATTTATAGGACATCTAATTACTTAAAAAATTCAAAATATTTTTTTTCAAATTTTCGGTTTTATATGCTTAGTTACACCATATAAATGAAGGGTTTTATATGCTTAGTTACACCATATGGATGAAGTTTTAATAACTTACAGAAATATTTAGTTGGTGTGGTACAATACGGGTTAATGTATTCGTGTTCCAGAGATCTAGAGCATGCGCATATAATTTTGCATTTTTATTTAGTGTCTGAGGTCAGAGGAGATGTATTGTCAGAAATACGTCATTATTTGATTAAAATGGGGAAATATACAGATGAAATATAAAGATGGGATTTAAGAATTTAACTCATGTGTGTCTTATGTATGTGCTTTCGGAATGCTAATAAAAAGATTTACAGTCCAAATTACATATAAAAATTAATTTTTCAAAATAATCCAAAATATATTTTAAACTTTTAACAAAGTGTGTTTGGTAATACAATGTTACTCTTAATAATCAAAAGCAATTTTGTTTGTATTTGATTGAGAAAAGCTACACCAGGCCGGAGATGCCGGGCTTGCTTTCTCGTGTAACTGCTAGTAGTGCTAGTTCTCGCGGATTAAATATAATGTATTTAAGAACACTTAAATCGTATCCTGAATCAGTATCTATTTAGTAAGAGGGATCAGAAACTTTCAAAAGTTTGACACTGAGACCTACAAATTTTTTCTACTCAAAATCTCTAGTTTTTGACTCTTTTAACAAACATAATACAGTATAAAAACAGAACAATAAGAAATTATAACCTAGTTACAAATATGTATAATACTGTACAAAGCAAATTTAAAAATCTAGCACACTATTTACTAGACAGTACATTTCAAATTTACATTAATTCGTTGATACTAAAGAATCTAAATTTTACTGCCTAAGAATAAGTTATTTATTTTTAAAGCAAGACTGAATATTGTAGAGTATATATTAAATAGGTTTTCAATCTGACTGTATAACAGAAATTATATTTTGGGAATGATAAAAACTACTTTATTATAACAAAATTTATAATACTATATTTCAAAAATATATGAAATTGTTTTTCCTTTATTTTTGTTTCCTTTATTTTGAACAACCTACTAAGGTATCTACATGGAGTTACGGATTCAACGTTCTCCCACATCATTAATCTTAGTTTTTATATTCTTGAGGGTAGTGCATGCGAAAAGCAGTATTAATGATTCAAGAAACACACATCGACGAACTGGAAGGCCTCGTTTTTATTTATTGGCAAAAAGTTTAAATTCTCTGGTAGAAGTTTTAGAATCTATGTTGCAATTGTTATTCTTTGAAATATATGCTTAGCTCCTAGTTCGAAAAATGCATTTCATAAAATTGCAACAATAAAAGACAAAAACGTCAATTATCACTGAAAATATAATCTACTATAGAATTTATAGTTTACTATTTTTACTTAATTCAATCTCATATTTTAGAATTATCTAAAGAAAGACATAATTATTTTTAATTCTTTAAAAGATCTGGGAATTGTTATTGAAAAGTTGCAGGAAACATATATCCCATCTAATGACGCTGTAACTATTTTGTGCTATTCAGAACTCAAATATTAATCTTACACATTACAATAGGTTGTTTTACACATATTGTAATGTGTTGTTTTACACATTTCAATGTTCATACATTCAAGAAAAAATATAAATACATTTTAAAAAAAATCTAAGCTTTTATAAAATAGTAGGAAATAATTTAGCAATACGTAACAAAGGCATACATAATAATCAGAGATGTAACTCATATATTAATTATACTAAACAAAATTTGTTCATAATCTTGAAAACTTCCCAGGAATAAAGTCACGAAGCAAAATACTGCCCATGAGTTTGTGCATGATATGTAATGTGATATTATTATTTACCTTCCTATTATAAACCAGTTTTATATCAGTTTCAAGATCACGTCGTTGTCAGAATAATTTTGCAAGAGATACAATTTTTCTACTAATAAGATCAGTTTATATGTTAGCATAAATTGAAAATAACTGTTCCTGATATATATTGCGATATTATTATTTACCTTAATATTGAAAAACAGTTTAATTTCTAACTAGTTGTAAGGTCATGTCATTGTCAGAATAAGCTTACAAAATATACAATTTTTCTACTAATAAGATCAGTTTATCTGCTAGCAGAAATTGAAAATAACTGTCCCTTATATATAGTGATATTATTTACCTTCCTACGAAAAATAGTTTAGTTCTAATTTACGTGTAAGATCATGTCGTTTTCAGGAATAAGCTTACAACAAATACAATTTTCCTACTAATAAAATTAGTTTATCTGTTAGTAGAAATTGAAAGTAGCATGAAGGGAAAATCGCAGTCGAGATGGATTAATGTATTGTTCCCAATCTGACTTATATACAAAATGTTGACAGCCCTTACTGGTTACCTGCCTTAAGGTTTCTACTGTTTATTACGAAAAATGAAAATCGAAAATATTAAACGAGATCTCGAAAAAAGTTCTATATGTGTAATAATGTGTAAATTTAGTGACTAAAACAGTTCTTTCTGGGAAACATTCTTGTAACAAACCTCATGCATCACTTGTATTTAAGTCTATTAATCAAATTTAGAAACTGTGATACTGAGTTTTGAATGAAAATATGAATGAGTATTATTTCAAATTTGTTATCTATAAAAAAATCATCCTATAAAACATTATTTAAATGTTTTAAGGGAAAATATTTTAAAGGTAATTATCTTTTTTTAGTTAACTTTAATCACCGTTTTAATTGTAGAAATAATTTATATGCATAGCAATGTTCATTGTCTATAAGCAAGTTCTATCCATGAGAAATTCTAGTAACACACATCATGCATAACTTGTATTCAGAAAAATAATGAGATGACATTTTTTATTACATTTTTGAAAGACTTAACATTAAAAGTATAAACTGATATTCAAATTAAGAAATCGTGAAATTTATTTTTGAGTGAAAATAGAATGAAAATTATTTTTCATTCATTTATTTATTAAAAGTGTTACCTATTAAAAAATTGTTTAAATGATTTTAGGAAAAATTTGTTTAATGAAAATTATCATTTATTAGTTAATTTTAATTTGCTATCTTATTCTAAAAAAAGTTCTATATGCTTAAATGTGTAAATTTAGAGACTTTAAGCCAGTTCTATCCATGAGAAATTCTGTTGCTACATAATATGCATCACTTATATTTAGAAAAAAAATAATAAATCAGATAACAGTCTATTACATTTTTGAAAGATTTAGCATTAAAAGTATAGTTTGCTATTATAATTAAGAACTGTAAATTGATTTTTGAATGAAAATATGAATGAATATTACTTACATTTATTTATTTTTTAAAAGGTTTATCCATTAAAAAATCGCTTAAATAACTAATGCTAAATGATTTTAGGAAAAATTTGTCTAAAGGAATTTATCGTTTATTAGTTAACATTAATTTGCTATCTTATTCTAAAAAAAGTTCTATAAGCGTAGTAATGTAAAAATTTAGTGACTTTAAGCAAGTTCTTTCTATGAGAAGTACAGGTAACAAAATAATTCTTTACTTGTATTTAGAAGAAAAATAAAAATATCAGAAGACAATTTTTCTAGTTTTAAATGACTTAACATTAAAAATATAGTCTGCTACTTAAATTTAAAAACTTTGAAATTGTTTTTTAAATGAAAATAATATAAATAAATATGAATCACATTTATTTATTGTTTTAAAAGGTTTCAACTAATAATCATATAAAATATCGTTTAAATGATAAAAAAAAATATTTTTAGGGGAAAAAACTTAAAAATAGCTATTTTTGCAGTTTTAAAGATTAAACAGAAAAGTACGCTTGAATATTGATTGTTCAATTTGGGACTTGAATTCAGTCGACTAAGTGCAAGCATCTGAAACTTCAAATATTTTCCGACCCCCTTATCAGAGTGAGTGGTCATTCTTAACAAAGGAGACGGACAATCCCACTGATTTACGACTACTTAATTGTGCAGCTGCATGTTACATTTCCTTCTGACAAGTCGCGTCGTTCTACTTCTGACCTCATTGAGATGTACTTAGAATACTGAGTTTCCAGAACGTGCTCTCGAATTTTCCTTAATTATTTTAATAGAGTTTTGAAAATTTAATATATGAAATAAATAAATGTAAATAAATTCGAGAGGTAGATCCTTTAAGGTTTTAGAAGCAAAATATTATCATTGATAATTATGAAGCATCTTTA
>CM063511.1:103099777-103112277 GCA_032207245.1 Pardosa pseudoannulata
AGAAAAAACAGGGGTTCACTCCCCAACGGAGGGGTCAGAAAAAGTCAAACCAACGGGCTCTTCTATTGGTCAGGAGAAGTCCGAAATTTCTTTTTAGTTCAAACCGAACCTGTTCTGGCATGTCTTTGACGATGACTCACAGGAAGAGGTACACAAAGCTGAACCGAATGTAACTTATTGTTACAAGGGGTTTATAGTTTTCTTGTAAATAAATTAAGTTTTATTGTTGAAGAAAGGCATCATTTGTACTCGTCAGTTCACTTTCATTCATCGATAGGATCAATAGTGTGTTACGCTGGGCAAAGGAAGGTGTCACCAAGGTTATAGTTTAACCTTAGAGTTCTCGGTGTTATATTTTCATTACATATAAAGATCGGAAATGCAGTGACAATCTATAATACTAAAACCCTACTTCAAGAATGATCGGTAACTCTATGTCATCTAAATGTTACTTAGTATATCATAAAGATATATACCAATAATTTAACGTGATGTTCAGATAGATGTAAACTGTCCAATAATGACAGTTTCAACGATGGCAACACATACATTTGCAGACTTTTGTGGTTGTGGTTTAAGAATATGTAACTATTCACAGATATCGAGATTCATATGTCAAGAAATAAATGGGTGATTAAAAAGATTCAAATGATTTATAAATTTCTTATAGATATTTACAAAATATAAAGCTTCTTTCAACGAAAGCACATGAAACATATATATTACAGTTATTGTTCTTTACATGATGATGCCATAGATGTGTCAAACTAACTCAAATACTTATAAACTTGTGTCTTGAGGTCTACAGATTACATATCGAATATTTCTAGGATTTGGTAGATTTATAGTTATACTCATATATTACTTATGTTTGTAAGTGTGATACTTTTGAATATATAGCGACTTGAAAATGAACAAATCTTTCACAGTAACCTTTATTTTCGATTTTATCAAATTAATAATTTTAACTCTCTTGTTTAATTTTTGTTCTGTTTCTTTATTATGATAGCACCTGTGCCCAGATATAAAAGATAAGTTTGTAAAATACTGTCCAGCAAGTAAATATTTAAAAAGCCAATGAAAAGTTTATAAGTGTGTCAAATCTTTTAGAGTGTCGATTCCATTTAAAATGTCAACTTATTTTTGCGAAAACATTATATCATCTTTTCTTGGGTTTCCTCTTAAACTTTTAAGGTTATGGTAGATTATAACTTTTTTTTCTGTACTTCTTTCCTGTATAAAGGAATAGTAGTCAATGTTAGGCGATAATACCTTACACAAGAAATATACCGTCTGCAAAATTCTTTTCACGAGTAATTTTGATGTCTGCATTTTTACGATGTATATCTTTACTTTTTATTCTCATTAATACCCAGCGTTCCTACGAGAGAACAGTGAATAAAATAATATAAGTTATAGGATAAGATAAGATTATTATCTAAAAATACTCTTTTTATGCTTTCAAATAACTTTTGTTCTTGAAATTTTATAATTTAAATACCCATTAAATTATTTTCAAGCCTCCAAGAAGAAAATCGTTCTTGCACAGGTACATACACTTACAATATACTCGGTATGTGTAAGGGTCTGAATCAAAATTATTTTTTGCAAAAAATGTCTCAAAAGCTGTCAAACACCAAAATGTCACCATCTTAGAAATGACTGAGATGAAATAGCTCCATTGTGATCTAAAAATAGGTAACGTATTTTCTCTTCGTGCATTCAATAAATTTGTACGGATTCAGAGATGCTGACAATGGCACATTTAACGGAGTAAAGTGGAAAAGAATAGAGTGTCTCAATATTTTTAGCTACAAAAGAGATTCTCATATAAGTCACCGAAATCAGTGAGTTGTATAATTTATCATCCCATAGGCGTCTCGGAAACAGTTTATATTTAAGTTTTCTTCATGGTAGGTTTTATATATTAATTTAAATATTTTAATTTGTAAAGTTTTGTGTTTTTGAAATTTCAGATATTGTGTTCTACCTTTATGTAAGAGTTATTTAGCCCCTTTGTGATCTATTAATAGGTAACTTATTTTCTCTTTGTGCATCCAATAAATTTGTACGGATTCAGAACTGCTGACAATCACAAATTTTACAGCATAAAGTGGGAGAGAACAGAGTGACGCAATATTTTCAGCTACAGAAGAAATTCTCATTTAAATCACTAAAATCAGGGAATTACACAATTTATAATCACACTGGTGTCTCGGACAGTTTATATTTAAGAGTCATTAAGTCTTATATTTAACCTTCTTCTTCTTAGTAAGTTATATATATCAATTCAAATTTAAAATTCAATACTTTTGTGTTTTAGAAAAGTAAGACATAGTGTTATACCTTAATTGTGAAGATTATTAAGTCAGTCATCCATTACCAGTACATCGTTTTGAAGAACGGCTTGAATTTTCTAAAACTAAAAAAAAAAATAAAACAATAAATGTAGAAATATATTGATGAAACCTAATAAAATCTAGGAACTCATTGTTATGTTGATTTTAAAAATACTTGACACGATACAAAAATTGATAATCCGCTTTTAATGTTGGTGACCTAAATTTTCTAACTTAGATCACTATTTAAAGATTTTTAAGTCTCCAACAAGATCATTTTTACACATATACATACACTCAAAACACACTCGGTATATGAAAAGTTTCGAAGTCAAATTATTTTTTCAAACAATGTCAGATAAGCTCTCAAACACCAAAATGTCACCATCTTAGCAATGTCTGTTAAGATGAAATGGCTCCTTTCTGATCTAAAAATAGGTAACTTATTTTCTCGTGGTACATTCAATAAATTTGTACGGATTCAGAGATGCTGACAATAGCACATTTAACGGAGTAAAGTGGAAAAGAATAGAGTGTCTCAATATTTTTAGCTACAAAAGAGATTCTCATATAAGTCACTGAAATCAGTGAGTTGTATAATTTATTATCCCTTCGGCGTCTCGGAAACAGCTTAAATTTAAGTTTTCTTCAGGATAGGTTTTATATATTAATTTAAATATTTTAATTTGTAAAGTTTTGTGTTTTTGAAAAGTCAGATATTGTGTTCTACCTTTATGTAAGGGTTATTTAGCTCCTTTGTGATCTATAAATGGGTAACTTATTTTCTCTTTGTGCATCCAATAAATTTATACGGATTCAGAACCTCTGACAATTACACATTTTACGGAGTAAAGTGGGAGAGAACAGAGTGACGCAATATTTTTAGCTACAGAAGTAATTCTCTTTTAAGTCACCTAAATCAGGGAATTATACAATTTATAATCACACAGGTGTCTCGGACAGTTTATATTTAAGTGTAGAACTTCTTCTTCCTAGTAAGTTATATATATTAATTCATATTTAAAATTCAATGATTTTGTGTTTTAGAAAAGTAAGACATAGTGTTATACCTTAATTGTAAAGATCATTAAGTCAAGCATCCATTACCTGTACATCATTTTGAAGAACGGCTTAAATTTTCTAAAATAAAAAAAAACAATAAATGTATAAATATATTGATGAAACCTAATAAAATCCAGGAACTCATTGTCATGTTTTTAAAAATGATTGACACGAATACAAAAAATTGATAAAAATTCGCTTTTAATGTTGGTGACCTAATTTTTCTAATTTAGATCACCATTTAAAGATTTTAAATTCTTCAACAAGATCATTTTACACATATACATACACTCAAAACACACTCGGTATGTGAAAGGTTTCGAAGTCAAGTTATTTGTTTCAAGCAATGTCTGATAAGCTCTCAAACACCAAAATGTCACCTTCATGTAAATGTCTGTTGAGATGAAATGGCTCCTTTATGATCTAAAAATAGGTAACCTATTTTCTCTTCGTGCATTCAATAAATGTGGACGGACTAAGAAATGCTGACAATGGCACATTTTACGGAGTAAAGTGGGAGAGAATAGAGTGACTCAATATTTTTTGATACAAAAGAGATTCTCATATAAGTCACCGAAATCAATGAGTTGTATAATTCATAATCATATAGGCGTCAATGAAATGGTTTATATTTAAGTGTAGATGTTTTTCTTCATGGTAAGTTATATTTATTAATTCAAAGCTTTAAATTTCTATACTTTTGTGTTTTAGAAAAGTAATACATGGTGTCATACCATAATTGTAAGGGTTATTAAGTTAAGCATTCATTACCAGTACTTCTTTATGAAGTACGGCTTGTATTTTATAAAAATAAATAAATAAATAAAACAAAAAATGTAGAAATAAATTGATGAAACCTAATAAAATCCAGTATTGATAGTTAGTATCTAAATTTTATAATTTAGATTTAAAGGTTTTTAAGCTTCAAGATCATTTTACACATATACTTACACTTAATAAACACTCGGTATGTGTAAGGATTTGAAGTAAACTTATTTTTTATGAAAAAATATCTGAAAAATCTCTCAAACGCCAAAATGTCACCACCTTAGTAATGTTTGTTAAGATGAAATGGCTCCTTTGTGATCTAAAAATAGGTAACTTATTTTTTCTTCGTGCATTCAATAAATTTGTTCGGGCGTAGAAATTCTGACACTAGCCTATTTTACGTAAAGGGGAAGAGAATGGAGTGACTCAATATTTTCTGCTACAAAAGAGATTTTCATATTAGTCACCGAAATCAGTGACTGGTACAATTTATCACCACGTAGGTATCTCGGATGAAGTTTATATTTAAGTATAGTCTTTTTTCTTCAAGTTAAGCTTTATATGTTATTTCAAATCTTTTAATTTGTAAGCTTTTGTGTTTTAGAAAAGTAAGATATAGTGACAAAGCATTATGTAAGGATTATTTAGGGAAGCATTCATTACCAGTACAATGTTATGGAGTACAGCCTGAATTTTCTAAAAGTAAATAAATAAAACAAAAAAATGTAGAAATAAATTGATGAAACCTTATAAAATTCGGGGACTCATTGTAATGTTTAATTAATTATTAATTGAGATGAATGCAAAAAGTAATATAAATTCGTTTTCATAGTAAATGAACCAAATTTAATAAAACTTAGATCATCATTTAATGATTTTTAAGCCTACAAGAAGATCATTTTTACACATATACATACACTTAAAATACACTCGGTATGTGTAAGGATTCGAAGTCAAATTATTTTTTTTTCAAAGAATGTCTGAAAAGCTCTCAAACACTAAAATGTCACTATCTTAGAAATGTCTGTTAAGATAAAATGACTAGTTTGTGATCTAAAAATAGGTAACTTATTTTCTCTTCGTGCATTCAATAAATGTGGACGGACTCAGAAATGCTGACAATGGCACATTTTACGGAGTAAAGGGGGAGAGAATAGAATGACGCAATATTTTCAGCTACAAAAGAGATTCTCATATAAGTCACCGAAACCAGTGAGTTGTATAATATATTATCCCATAGGCGTCTCGGAAACAGTTTATATTTAAGTTTTCTTCATGGTAGGTTTTATATATTATTTCAAATATTTTAATTTGTAAAGCTTTGTGCTTTAGAAAAGACAGATATTGTATTGTACCTTTATTTTAAGAGTTATTTAGTCAAGCATTTATTACCAGTAAATAGTTACGAAGTACGGACTGAATGCTCTAAAAATAAATAAATAAATAAAATAAAAAAATATAGAAATAAATTGATGAGACCTAATAAAATTTAAGAACTCATTATCATGTGTAATTTAAAAATAAATGAGATGAATGCGAACATTTATAAAAATTATCTTTCATAGTTTTATAATTTAGATCACCATTTAATGATGTTTAAGCCTCCGACAAGATCATTTTTACAGATATACATACACTTAAAATACACTCGGTATGTGTAAGAATTTGAAGTTAAATTATTTTTTTCAAAGAATGTATAAGATGCTCTTAAAAACCGAAATGTCCCCATCTTAGAAATGTCTGTTAAGATGAAATGGCTCCTTTGTGATCTAAAAATAGGTAACTTATTTTCTCTTCGTGCATTCAATAAATTTGTACGGATTCAGAAATGCTGACAATAGCCCATTTTACGCAGTAAAGGGGAAGAGAATAGAGAGACGTAATATTTTCAGCTACAAAAGGGATTCTCATATAAGTCACGAAATCAGTGAGTTGTATAATTTATCCTCCCATAGGCATCTGGAAACAGTTTATAGTTAAGTATAGACCATTGTCTTCAAGGATAGTTTTATATATTATTTCAAAGCTTTAAATTTCTAAACTTTTGTGATTTAGAAATGTAAGATGCGATTTCATACATTAATTGTAATGGTTACTTAGTCAAGTATTCATTACCAGAACATCGTTATGAATTAGAGCCTAAATTTTTGAAAAATAAATAAGTAAATAAGGCAATTATGAAATTAGAAGTATTATGAAAATTAGAAGTAAATTAATGAAATGTATTAGGTTTAGAAACTAATTACCATGTTAAGTTTTAAAAATATTTGAGATAAATACAAAAATGGATGAAAAATCGTTTTTATAGTAAGGAAAAGCTATGTTGTTACTGTTGTTGATATGTGTTGAAGCAAAATCAAAAGCCGCAGATCGCAAACATCTTTTATTGAAAACGCCAAAATAATCAAGAAATAAGGTCAAGGTCAAGGTAATTGGGTTAACGGAGTACCTAGCGAAGTGGAAAGTCTTCACTTTAACCTCCGAACGTGAAGTGATCAAAACATAAATTTAGGCCTCTAGGCAAAAAGTAATCCAAACAAGAATTTAAAACGCTCCAGCTCACAAGAGAGCGAGGAGGTGAGTACGTTCTCATAAAAAATTATGAGTAACCAACGCGTTGTCTAATTAAAGGATAATTAGACTGTAACCTTGACAGTGACCAATTGGGATGGTTAACAGAGTTATATAATTCCATAAAATGTTGCTCAAAAATAACATAGATAGGTAGTACAATACAAAAATAGGGACTATAACAATGCAGCTTGGTACAACAATAAAAAATAAGTAAAAAGTGACAGCACTAACAAAAAGATATATTTTTGGTTTTTATAAAATTTTTAAGTTTTTATTTAGCATTTTTTCAGTTTTTTATATTTTTTGAAAACATAGAACAAGACGATACGTTACAATAACAAAAATGCAAAAGCAAAGTAGCGGAACGATATGATACCCAAAAAATTGGAAAAAATTAAAAATAAATAAGCCAAAAAATAGAAAACGGTACTTCACAAATAAAATAATATGTGAAAACATTTTAAATTAATTACAAACTTAAAAACATAGAATTTGGAAAAATTGTAGGAAGTGGTCGTCACCAGGGATCGAACCATCAACCTCCGGAGAGAGCAGTATTGAGCGGACACGCTACCAAGCGTGCCACTCGGCCATGAGATATTACGTGAAAAAAGCGAAGTTAAAGACAACGAAAAATGCTTATTCTCCTCTCCTTCGTTTTGAAGGGGGAAGAGCCATATCAGGACGATATAATAATGCTCTGGGCCTTTTAGCCGAGCTAGGAACAGCAGGATTATACACAGGAAGATTGTGAAGTACAGGATTCTGAATAAATTCAATGCTACGGTGAAAGCGTAGCGCAAGTCTTTTGAATTCAGGTAGAATAGGCCTGACTTTAAGATTATTATGTATCATATCATTCCTCACGTACCAAGGAGCAGAAACACATTTTTTAAGGACAGAATTTTGGACAACTTGAAGACTCTTGAGATGGGTAAGAGCGGCAGTTCCCCATACAGGACAACCATAGGTCATTATGGGTCTGATATAACTTTTATATAACAATAACTTTGTTTTCGTATGCAGGCGACTTCGATAATTGAGATATAAATTTAGAGTGCCAATTGCAGCCTTCATTTTTCGAACAGTGTTTTCGATATGAAGTCTCCAATTTAATTTTGAATCTAGGGTAACACCTAGGTATTTATAAGAAGACTCCCAGGGAATATCTTCATCGTAAAGTTTAAAGTTATTGTGCTTAATGAAATTAGAAACATTTTTCTGAGTGAAAAACATGGCAGCACATTTAGTTGGATTCACCTTGATAAGCCAACAAGAAAGCCAGTGCTCATAAATTTTGAGATAATTCCGAATGGTAGAGAACGCACAGCGTGTTTGTTTGTGTCGGGAGAGGATGGCTGTGTCATCTGCGTAGAGGCAAAGCTCGATACGTGGATCAGATGGCATGTCATTAATATAAACGTTGAACAGTTTAGGGCCAAGTAAGCTACCCTGAGAATCAAGAAATACGAGGTACATTGGGATTTATAGTTTTGAAAAGATCTTGCTCCCAGCCAATCAAATTTCTGCCACAATCAAAACTAATTAAATACAGCCAATCAAAACACAACAGGATCCACTAAGAAAACATCGAACGTCCAAGAAAGCTATTACTTAAATACAACAATAATCGGCAAGTCGTCAAGTATTAGTGCGATTATATATTTCAACAATATGTTTTAACTTTCTTTTTTTTATTCTTTTTTGCGTAAATTGGCATTGTCTTGTAAATCATAGCTCGTTAAAATGAATTGCTAATTTCTACAATTCAGTTTCAATTTAAAGGCCTGGTAGATAGTCATGTAAAATACAGTAAAAGGTCTAGTGTGAGTTCGGAATTCAGTTCACTTAAAATGATTAAGGATTTGGTTATTTGGGTTTTAGTTGACTAACATTACATACTTTATAGGTAAGCAATAAAAGGTTTTACTTATGAGATATTAATTTCGTGTAAGATTGCAGCATCATTAGATTTGGCACAATTTAAGAATTGTATGTAAAGTTACTTGGTGATTTTAGATCTGTTTAAAACTCCTTACCATCTAAATGTAACTAAAAAGTGATTTGCTTTAGTGATTTACAATCACCGACTGTTTAGATTACAGACGACATATGCATGATGTTAAAAAATATAATTACCTAAATACCCATTGATTGGCCTTAAATAACACTTTTACAGTACTCAAAAAATGTAAGTAACATTTTTCCAGAATTTGTTTTTTTAATTCTCATAGTTTTTTTATTAATTTACTCATGAGAATAGACAACAACTTTAGAATCCAAGACCTAGTTGTTTGATGTACAACGTTTTTTATATTCCTATATATATATATATATATATATATATATATATATATATATATATATATATATATATATATATATATATATATATATGACATAACTGTTTACCAGTCATTTCTAAGTATATAATTGACTGAGTTTTACAACGTGTACCAACGAAAGGATGGCATTCCTTATTAAAAGCCTACTGTGCAGTAAAATTGGATGAAAAATATATTAAAAATAGATCAACATCATGCCTAAAACTACACTGAGAGTCGCAGATATGAGAAGAAAGGTATTTATTTCCAATTATATTAATAAAATCTTGTTTCAGATTCTTTTCTTTTGTTTAATCATAGTGATACAAATATTTAGAGTTGTGCATTCATTGTGTGTTTAATAGTAGCTGTTTTTAAGATAAGAACTTATTCTAATATAGTCTGTTTTATGTAAAGTTTTTTGGTAAATACTCAAAATATTGAATTTTATATGCTAACATTGAATTGATTGCAATTAATGACATATATAAGCTTTTGACAATCCCTACATTAATGGATTAATAACATATTAAACCAGGAATATTTGCGTAGAGTAAATAAAACATATATATACGTTGATGATAGAACATTATCATTGTGGATAGCGTATGTGTATTAATTTTTGCAATGCATTTCCTTTTATTAAAAACACAAATATTATCTGTGTAAGTTGCTATTTTGAAATACAACAATGCTATTTTTTATGATGCCTAAATATATCTCACGAAAGAAATGTGTTTGGAAAAATTAAAAGGACAACTCATGCATATTTCTTGCTTGAAAAGTCAACTGTTAGAGAGCTAAATATGAAAAAAAAAATAAATAAAACAAAATTATTATATTCATTTAATTAGAGTATTCATTTATATTCTTTAGGGTGACTTTCAAATCTTTAATGGATGTGAGGGATTTCAAATCAGTGTGTAAAGCATGAAATTTTCATATTTGAAATTTTCATAAAATTCCCCCAAAAACATATGTAATGATATACATTTAATGAAATATATTTAATGAAATGTAATGAAATATATATTTTGTAACTAGCACATATTATTTCTATATAAAATAAATTGTGCGTATATTTAAAAATTACATTGAAAATTTCTAACAGAGCGGGGATTATGTATGGACTTATAAAGTATATTAAATATAAGTGTCATAATTTTATATTTTAGAATAATAATTTTAAGAACCTTAATATTGAATGAATGCATTTCTGCTAATGCTTTATATTTTGCTAGTGCATTTTTGCTAATATATGCTATTTAGACGTAGAATGCATTAATATAGTAAACTGTTTTATATTTACAATTTTTATTAGAGTTAAAATTCAATAATTTTAAAATGTAGGCAACATTTTTAACTGATTAGGATAAGGTGTATCTGGATGCAGTAATTACCAAATAAAGAGTAATCCTTTAAAACGAATAATTTACCTTAATGACACTAAATCCTAAATGTATGTATAATTAATTACAATTTGGGGTCACCATAAGAAAATTAAATATTATTTACGGTTTTTTCACTGTATTTGCTGATGTTTTGACGACTGATTTATTAATTGAAATAGCTGCCATTTATTAATTACAGATGCTTAAATTGCCTTTAACTTAAATCATCTTTAAATAATTTCTGGTCTTAGAATTTCTTGTTTTTATAATTGTGTTCTCCGAATCTATGGTTAACAAGTGAATCTCAGTGAGATTCACTTGTTAACCATAGATTCGGAGGACACAATTATCATATATTTAGAACCAGAATGCGATTAATGTGTAATTCATTTATGACGAAGTTGTGATTCACGTTGGTGTGTGGTAATAACATGAGTTCTAGCCAAAAGAAGAGCTATTGTATCCTTGAGTTGATTGAGTTGAGTTGGTTACGAACACTCTAATAAAGTTGGGCAATTTTATGGCCGTCATTCCATTTTTAAGGTATTGAACAGTTGTTGATGTTACAAGTTGTGTGTAGTTAAGTCATTGTCTAGGTAGTACACATCTATTCATTTCTATTCAACAATATTTCTTAAAATAAAATCAGTTATACGTTAATTAAACTTGAGATACTTTATGTAAAACAATCTTGCAAGCAATCTTCAATTAATTAATTTTGGCAATAAAGTAAACAAATTATTTACCTCAACATTCAAAGTATTGATTTTATGAAATCACTGAATTAAAAAATACTGTACGTCGCTTGCATATATTTTGTCAATTGTATCTATATTATATTGAGCAAATGGAAATAAAAATTCAATTACAACGTAAAGTATTCAGCACCCTTGTGAGACCTCAATATAATTTCGCAAGCTAAACATCTGAGAGTTCCAGAAAGCCAGGTTTTGATGAATTTAAAGCAATGTTATTCATATATTAAATTTAGTTTACTACAATTTAAATAAAAATAAAAATAGCACATTCTCTTTTCAAAATTACTTAGTTTTTCTAGCAACGTTTCTTTTGGTTTAGTTGGAATCTAAATTTACGCCGCATATTGGATTTAAAGAACAAATTCATTTAAATCGATATGTAAAATAATCTTGGAAAAATTTCCCCTCCAAAAAACCTTATGTAAATTCTTTGGTGTTAAGGTAAACAAATTATTTACCTCATTTTTCAAAGGATTGATATTATTGATATTATATATGACATTATGATATTAAATTTAAAATTGTGGTATAAAGCTGAAAATATTTTGTCAATTGTATGTATATTATATTTTGTGAATAGAAATAAAAATTAATACTCACTTACATTGTAAAGTACTTAACATTGTAAAGTGCATAGTAAACATTGTAATTATAGTGTAAAGTACATAATAAAGTAAAGAGGCTAAAACCCGTGCTAACCCTTAACCCGCAAAGATGTGCACTTTCTGGAGTTACACTAGGACGGACTTCGGAAACCC
This sequence comes from Pardosa pseudoannulata, assembly GCA_032207245.1. Taxonomy (NCBI): domain Eukaryota; kingdom Metazoa; phylum Arthropoda; class Arachnida; order Araneae; family Lycosidae; genus Pardosa; species Pardosa pseudoannulata. Next base: position 103,111,752 of record CM063511.1, read on the forward strand.
ATTGCAACTTTTCTGAGTCAAATACCAACAAAATCGCATTTGATGATGAACAGAAAATTTGTATTTCCAAAAAATACTCAATTAAAAGTTTAAAATATATTTGAAATAGTAATTTTTTAAAAGCATTTCGCACTGTATATCTTTGTTTATAAGCGTTCCGAAAGCACAAACATAAGACCCACACCAGTTAAAAACTTAAATCAAATATTTATATTTCATCATTTTAACCAATAAATGATGTATTTTTGACACCATCTCTCCTAAAGCCACAAACATAAAAAATACAAACGTGTATGCGCATGCGCTGCGTCCCAGGATATCGAATAATTTAACAGTATAGCTGAAAAAAATGTTCAGACAAAATTGTGGAAATGCGTGCTATTCGGGTGCAGAAAACCTAGAATACAGCTATTAAAAATTTTGGAAGTTTATTTAAATTTGTTGTTTTTGTGTGGAATGTCTTTATACCGCTCGGGCCTCAGATACCGCTCGTGCTTCCTTGTGGGTTTGTATAATTTCACATGCT
>CM063511.1:103117277-103142277 GCA_032207245.1 Pardosa pseudoannulata
TTTGCAAAGTTTAAAATTAAGGTTGTAGTTAAGGTTTAGCGCCATAATGCTCAAAATACATTATTATTGTATACATTTTATTGTACGCGGTGGGGAGGGGCGCGCGATGAAAATTATGATTGAAAATTGGGCTGTGAATACTAAAAGGTTGAGAAACACTGTTTTACGTAATTTTCCCTACAGCGTTCTTTTTTTTAACTTGGCACCTAATGATCTTGTTATAAGGTGATTACACCGTATCGTTGAACAAGAAGTTTAGCTAAGAGATGGATTATACATCAACTAATATTTCATGAACAAGAAAGATCTGAAATACTGCATGGTAGATTTCATCAGCTTACGTTTGGGTTTTGACAGATCACGAACAGTTTGGGCAATATTTTCAGTGGAATTTAGTGTTACAGGTAGTTGAAAGGTATGTGTAAAGACATATTATGTAAATCGAATAACATTTGACATTGTAAAAATCGAAGAATACAAAATCCATTTGGAGATTAAGGTGACATTAGACTTTTCACTGGCTAAAGTTGACATAAATATTTAATTTCTTTGTTTTTTGAAATATAAAGAATAATAAAAAATATAAAAAGTGCAACAATCAAAACACACTAAGACAGGCTTTAATCAATCATTTAGAACATATTCATTAAATAAAATAAAAAATAGACGTAGACATAGTAAAGCAGACTGGGACAAAAAAGTAACGTAGCGGGTAAATACAGTGACGGTGAAAAAATTAAAAATAGTTTCGCCTCTATGAAATTTATTAATGAAAATTAATGAAATTTGCATATACTTAATATAGAATATAGCAGTATGTAGAAGAGATACTTTATGGGGAAGAATGGTAAGGATGAATAGGAAAAACAATTAAAGAAAAAGGAAAATAATTTCGCGTTTATATTACATAGTTTTAACGGGAACATGAATTTTAGCAAGGCAGTGGATAACGGAATCTAAGCAAGCTATTTTTTAAAACTTGGAGAAAGTTGGTGGTTGTTGCTGAGATTACGGCGAAGGTCATACCCATTCATTGGTTTCTATTAACATTTTTGGTACATAAATTCAAGGTCTTTTCCAGAGAGTTTGTGAGTGTTTCTCTACAAAAGTTCAGTCTTTCTTCAATATATTTTCCTTTCTGATATATCACTGATGTACAGATAAATCGGCTGATATTTGAAGTGTTTGATTACTTTTGTGATTATTCCCTTTGCAACATGGCCTAACTTAAATGATTCTTTTATCCTTTTTGTCATTTATAACCTCCCTTTAAATGCATTTTTGCATTCTCCATTTTTGTATTTTTATCAACATTTTCCCTTGTATGTTCTTTAAAATGTGCCACAAGAAGTGATTTTAGATTTGCAAACTCCTTTATTTTATTATTAATATATTACTACAATATGTAATATAGATATTTTACTAACAGATTTAACAAGTTGAATGCCACGGCAATTTTCAGACATCCAGCCTAAAATGACAATCTGATTTTATCACATTATATTATTGAAAACAATAATTACATTTTTTGTTCGTTTTTTAATAAATTTTCTGTTTATGCAAGCCAGCAAAGTCATATATCAATATTAGCACTGATATATTACGAGTTTATTCGTAGCTGAACAAAAATGGCAAATAAACATAGTACGAGATAACTCGTAGTTGGCGTCCTAAAAAAGATAGCAATCTACGAGTTATCTCGTTGGCAGCCAACGGGTTAGATATGTTTTTAGATTTGACTCATGTTTTAATATTTGAAACATGTGTGCTTCTAACTGGCATATCTTTCGGATGTCAGTTTATGCAAGCCAGCATTGATTTTTTTTCTTTTCCCCGAAGCCATCTATCTATATTAGCACTGATACACTACGAGTTTATTCGTAGATGCACAAAAACGGCAAGTAAACACAGTACGAGATAACTCGTAGTTGGCGTCCTAGAAAAGAATGCAATCGACGAGTTATCTCGCAGTTGGCAGCCAACGTGATAAATGTGTTTTGAAATTTGATTCATATTTTAATATTTGAAACATTTTGTGTGCTTCTAACTGTTATATCTTTCGGATATTTATAACTCATTAACATTTATAAGAAAATAAAAATTTATTTCCCGAACAGAAAAATAATTAAACAGTATAATGAATGTTGAAATAATTAGTAATTAAAACTATTAGAGTAAATAATATTGTCTTTATCATGCAAAAATAAGATAAATTAGTTTTAAAAATTTAATAATACCTTAAATCATATACTTAAAGTTAAAAATGAGCTCGAAAATTTTTTTTAGAGAAATCTAATATATTGAAGTATTTAAAATGTACTTTAACCATTTAAAGGTCATTATTATAAATTCTTTGGGATTTAATGTAATTAGTTCCTAAATGCTATCTATGAACTTTATAAATGTAAATGCATATTTTGTTTTACATTTATTGAAGGGTATTTAAGGGGTGATTACAATGCAAAATCTAGCCCCTTGTAGAGTGAAAATGCTTTTTAAAGGTTTAATTATGCTGCGGGAATTTGATTATTATTTAAAAGGGTATGATAAAGAAAAACTAACCAATTTACTGCCGAAAGGTGGCCATATAGTATAGCACTGCTTTTGGGTACCGGAATTCATGGGTTAAAATCCCACTGCAGGTATGGATGTTCGTAGAAATTCGGAATTGGCCTTAAGCTGTTGGTCTCGGTCTTTTTCACACCCGTGTTGAAAGACCGTACCAAATAATACAAATTTAAAATTGTGGTTTGGATAGATATTTATTTGGGCTTATAAGTAAAAAAAATCATATTACTGACTTTTCCCGGTAAAGTAAGTTTAACCACGTATATTTCAAATGAAGTATAGAGCTCTTGTATACTCTCTGTTGTTAGTTGGAAATGTAATAAGCATAGAGAACCTAACAGTCCATCCTTTGTCTTTCAAATGCAGAGAAATAATTTAACAGGTGGTTTTCGTCCGAAACCACTGTCCTTTAAAGGGTTAAGAGCAGAAAATGTGTCAGTTGATAATGACAAAACTATTTTTATTCCTTGTAAAAAATTATGAATTATGTTTTAAAGCGAAAATATAACTAGGTATATCACATACCAATGCTCTAATTTTTCTCCATTTCTCATCAATTAGATATTTTATGTTAGATGTTAAACAAAATTTACATTTTTAGAATTTTGGACAACAATGTAAGACAATGTTTAATTTTACAATGTTTTAGAATGTTAGACAACTAACATCATAAAAATGTTATAATATTAACACTTTTGCATTTGGTTTTCTGACGATTGATAACTAGGAATATCACATACCAATGCTCTAATATTTCTCCATTTCCTATCAATTAGATATTTTTTGTTAGATGTTAAGCAAAATTTACATTTTTAGAATGTTTGAGCATTATAATACTATTTAGCAATTTTTTATAGGGTCAGACAATTAACATCATAAAAATGTTATAATATTAACACATTGTATGCGAGACACGTACAATTACATTTTCTGACGATTGATAACTAATTATATCACATAAAAATGCTCTAATTTTTCTCCATTTCCCATCAATTAGATATTTTATGTTATATGTTAAATAAACTTTACATTTTCAGAATGTTTGAGTATTTTAATACTATTTAGTAAATTTTTAAAGGGTAAATTTTAAAGGTAAATTTTTAAATTTTACAATTAACATCATAGAAATGTTATAATATTAACACATTGTATGCAGGACACTTACTAGTATGTTTTCTGACGATTGATACTTGAGCGCGGGTCAGTATAACAACATGGTTTGTTTGTGGGTACAAAAATAATATATACAGGAAACCGAAGCTGAATGTTCTTGCCTACTACATAGATTCTGCAAAAATTTAGACAAATAAAAACTAATTTTTACATCAGTCGATGCCGAACCACAGAGCGGGAAATTTGATTAAAAAATCAATTTAGATTTAAAATTAACTTTTTATTTATCCTTGTGAAAACGATAATACATACACACACATATAAATATATATATATATATATATATATATATATAAATGTGTGTATATTTATATATTATATATATATATATATATATATATATGTATATATATATATATATATTTGTTTACTGGTCTATTTATATATTTGTTTATATATTTCAATATAAAATACAAAAATTTGGTTAAAAAATTAAATAATTTTTGATCTATTCAGTTTTAATTGAATAACTAAATTTACGAGCAAAAGGTCAGCTCACGGTACAAATTCGCTACGAAATGTACCCGCACACAATGTGTTGGAACCATTTTTTGCATTGTGCTTTGTGATTTAAATACTGAAATCTACGAATTACTCTATTTAATTCATTCTATTTATAAGCATATTCAGCCATTAATAACCTAAATATTCTACAATGAATAAGGTAAATACACAAAACAATTCTATAGAAATGAACATGTGCAAATCTCACTTCCTGTAAAATGGAAATGTGGGAGAAGTAATGACATACACTTTTAACCAACCGTGTCTGTGGATGAAATAATGCAGAACAACAGTGATAAACGGAATTCGCTTTTATCTTACGCATGGCTATTGTTATATGCCATCGAGGGAATTGTTTTGTTGTAGTAAGACATTTATCGCTGCTGTCAATTCCTCTTTTACCTACAACATTATGCATCACGCATCGATATTTCCGCAAATGAGGCATTACTTGTATCATTTACTACTGATTACAGAAAACAACATGGGATATTATTACTTAGAAATTCTCATGCTTTTTTGCATCCTGAATTTATTATGACTAAACAAGATATGTATCACTCACTTGACCACGTATATTTATGTTCATGTCATAAAAGTACGCTACTAAATATTCTTAAGTTTTTAATTCTTATATTTATTAGGTAATTCTCTATCATATAAACTCAAAATTTGAAATAAAAGTACAACTGAAGTAGAATATTTTGTAGTAATTGCAATTTATTTATATATGTATGTATGTATATATGCATATATATATATATATATATATATATATATATATATATATATATATATATATATATATATATATATATATATATATATATATATATATATATATATAATATATAAATATATATATATATATATATATATATTATATATATATATATATATATATATATATATATATATATATATATATATATATATATATATATATATATATATATATATATATATATATATATATATATATATATATATATATATATATATATATATATATATATATATATATATATATATATATATATATATATATATATATATATATATATATATATATATATATATATATATATATATATATATATATATATATATATATATATATATATATATATATATATATATTATATATATATATATATATATATATATATATATATATATATATATATATATATATATATATATATATATATATATATATATATATATATATATATATATATATATATATATATATATATATATATATATATATATATATATATATATATATATATATATATATATATATATATATATATATATATATATATATATATATATATATATATATATATATATATATATATATATATATATATATATATATATATATATATATATATATATATATATATTATATATATATATATATATATATATATATATATATATATATATATATATATATATATATATATATATATATATATATATATATATATATATATATATATATATATATATATATATATATATATATATATATATATATATATCTATATATATTTATATATATATATATATATATATATATATATATATATATGCATATATATGTATATATATGTATATATATATATATATATATATATATATATATATATATATATATATATATATATATATATATATATATATATATATATACATGTGTATATATAATATATATATTGAGAAATTTACTACAGTTCAAATGTTTTATTTTAGTCAAAATGTGTTAAACCTCTTTAGTCTTTATATAGTTTAATACTTATTGAAAGCTGTGTTATATTTCAAATTATAATTTAGAACTCGTAAGCAGTTTAAGTTCGTAAATTCGAAATTTATATTAGATTTTCAAGATACAATATGAATATTTGATTAACTTAAAATAATATCATTTATATGACTGTATACATCTGTTGGAAAGTGTGCAATAGAGTCAACTTTAATTATCCTTGATATAATTAAGAAAAGGAATGTGGAAGTGGCTTTTTTTTTCATTCTTAATCAAATATTGCATTTTGATTCACATAGGAAAACTAGTTTTAAATTAATTGAGTTTCCGAAACAGCGTTCTTTCTAAACTAATTACCTAATTTTTTTATCGAAACAAAACTTACCGAGTCATTTTTTACTTAATTATTTAAATCAAATTCTTTGCCAAACACGAATTTGCTTTGAAGCGTACTTCGTAAAAGAAATATATTTATTTCAGAATTAAATAAACATTTCCTTTAAAACATTAGAGAAAAATACACACTGTTTTTGTGAAATAATATATGTTTATTAAATTCTAGTTAATTAGATAATAGTCACGTGCACACAATTCTAATTTTTTGAAATCAAAATTATTTCTCATTGCCATTGAGAGGTCTTTTTTCGGTGTAGAAGAACACTTTAGAAATTTATATGTCGTACATTGGAATGTTAAGAAAATCAGCGTAATATTTACTATGCAAAATTGTATTTCATGTTACGTTATCCTGATACAGCTGTAGGTTATGCGAGCAATAGTAAACCACATAGGATTCTCATGGATTTCAATTTTTTGTAACAGCTTATATATACTTAAAAGTAACTTTCAATGTCCTTTCATGTTTCTGATACTTTTTTAAAGAACAAAAGATTTCTATAAATTTATATAATTTATTTATATTTTTAGAAATTTATATAATTTATTTATAGTTCTAGAAATTTATATAATTTTTTTATATTTTTAGAAATTCTTTTTAATATAATTTATTTATATTTTTAGAAATTTATATATTTTATTTATATTTTTAGAAATTTATATAATTTATTTATATTTTTAGAAATTTATATAATTTATCTATATTTTTAGAAATTTATATAATTTATTTATATTTCTAGAAATTTATATAATTTATTTATATTTTTAGAAATTTATATAATTTATTTATATTTCTAGAAATTTATATAATTTATTTATATTTTTAGAAATTTATATAATTTATTTATATTTTTAGAAATTTATATAATTTATTTATATTTTTAGAAATTTATATAATTTATTTATATTTTTAGAAATTTATATAATTTATTTATATTTTTAGAAATTTATATAATTTATTTATATTTTTAGAAATTTATACAATTTATTTATATTTTTAGAAATTTGTATAATGTATTTATATTTTTAGAAATTTATATCATTTATTTATATTTTTAGAAATTTACATAATTTATTTATATTTTTAGAAATTTATATAATTTATTTATATTTCTAGAAATTTATATAATTTATTTATATCTTTAGAAATTTATATAATTTATTTTTATTTCTAGAAATTTATATAATTTATTTATATTTTTAGAAATTTACATAATTTATTTATATTTTTAGAAATTTATACTAAATTTGAAATACATTTGAAAGAGAGTAATTTTACTATGTAAAATTATACTGAAAAGCATTTATCCTACTTTCTCTTCTCAAGTTAAACTGTTTCGTGCAACATTCCGTTAATACAGCAATAGGTTTTGATACCTACTTACTAAATTGTTATTACCCTGGTGCAAATGTATTGCACCATGGTAATAACAATTTTTATTAAGATCTAATCCTCATTTAAATTTAATTTAGCATTTAGAAGGAAATTTTTTTTAAGTTTTAAATTTATCTATCAAAACAATACCCCAATGTCAATGAGAAAGATTATTTCAAATAAAACTAGCACTTTAGAAAATTATAATATTACATTCTAAAATAGGTTCTGAAATTCTATTCTATAAAATATAACAGAGTGAAACATTTATGGCTATTCCAATTTTTTGAAGCACACATTTTTTGTCATATTCCCATTATATAATTGTACTCTTTAAGGGCAAAATGTAACGAAACTAAATTCTTATTTAAAGTGAAAACTCACTATATTACCCTTATGTTAGTTTAACATGCCTCGTAAGTGATATTATTATCTATGTGGCTTGGAGCTTTCTAACATGTTAAAAATAATTATAATTTAAAGTAAAATCTATTATGATAGGTTGGTTGGTTGGTTGAGATATATTGGAGTAAAATCCAAGTTAGGATATTCTTCGTTAAAGAGAAGAAAAACATATGGTAACAATTATATAAAGAAAAAATAAAAGGAAATAACAGTCAAAAATTTAATAGGAAAATAAAAGTAAAAGCAAGATAAAGATTTACATTAAAATATTATTTTTCAAAAATAAAACTTTGTTAAAACTTTAGCGCGTATGAGAAATTTAAATAGATTTGGTTGAGGGGTTAGGTATTTCACCCTAGAGTTCGTTCAAATTGGAATTAAAAGTTTAAGAATTTATATAAAACAAAAATGTGTAAGAGCTGTATAGGAAGTTAAAATAAGATGAACAAACAGTACATTGGAGTAGACTCAGCCAAAAGTAAATGTGAGCAATGTTAGAAACATGGACTAATTTAAGTATAGAATCACGGAAGGTAATAGTAAAGGATGCAATTAAATAAAATTCCTTTAACTGTTATAAATTAATTACTTTCAGTTAAAATTTAAGAAAAAAATTTAAATACCTATAGATAAAAGTGACGTTTTAAGAATGCAATTTGTAATCACTAAAATATTATCTTATACACTAGATTTTTCCAATATTAGAAATTCGTGATAGTATGACGTAGGAATAGAGCAGTTGTATACGTTTTGCAATTTCTAGAATAGTGTTAAATATTACATCTGACAGACTTTGAAAGAGTTCAAATAGTACTCGACTATCTGAAGAAATTGACCAAAAATCATAACTTTTAAGATTTTCTGGAGATACGTGGTTTAAATTCCTGACAGCTTACACACAGCGTACCAAAACAAAGGTACGCAAGCCCAAAACTGGACCGAATGAGAAGTTGAGTGAAAGAGATCGATGGGTATTGTAGAGAATTGCAAAGTCTGCAGAAAACAATTATCCCCAAAATCGCAGAACGATATGGAATCCATAGTGCCATCAAGTATAGTTAGGAGAACAAAAACAGCATTTTGCAATAACATCTGGTTTTAAAATCTGAGTAAACATTTAAGAAGCACCAGTCGTCTCGGATGTTAATTCCAGATATCGTTTAAAGTGGTACCATGAATATGAGACTTGATTGAGTGAAAAAAGAAAAGATTTATATGATCATAACAGCCATCTTTTAACCTTTCTCCTACAAATCACGGGTGTATGAATGGAAGACACCTATAAAAGATAATAATCGCAATTGTCTCCTTCGCATGGAGGTGGATTTTCTATGTTTAGCCAGACATCATTTGATATTCGGATAGCCAAATAATAATTTCAAAATTTAAATACAGGGGAGAGGTATGGAAAAGGTATAGCTGCCAGAGGTTCATCCTGAGATAAAATCACTTTCAGTAAATAGACTTTTTGCAAGCCAATTATGTTCTTATTCATACTGCGGGACTTCCCCAATCATAGTACGATTAATTTCCAATTATTCCATTAATCTTACTATAATTTAACTCTTGTTGTCTATTTTTATTAGAAATCAATATACACAATCAGAATTTGTCCCGAAACATTCACAACATCGTCATTTAGGAAAATATAAAATTCAATAATATTATATTCTACTTGTATACGATTCGATTCCCAGACTAATTGAAGCTACATCCCATGGCATTTGTCCTACACCATATTAATAAAGGAATTTTTAGTTCTTTTTATAACCAGCTGTATATATATATATATATATATATATATATATATATATATATATATATATATATATATATATATATATATATATATATATATATATATATATATATATATATATATATATATATATATATATATATATATATACATATATACATACATACATACATACATACATATATATATATATATATATATATATATATATATATATATATATATATATATATATATATATATATATATATATATATATATATATATATATATATATATATATATATATATATATATATATATGAATTCATTATTCGAAATCTTAATTTCTTCGCTCTAATATTAATCATATTTTCCCAGCCATTCAATTTGGAAGAGGAAGTTTTCATTCCTTCAGCCGAACCCAGAAATTCTCTCTTTGATTCTCAAAGCAAAAAATGAAATAGCTGTCTTTTTAATTAGGAAGTAATAACTCTCCCACGAAAAATTTGTAACGATCAGCAATAATAGTCATCTTTAACGCCACACTTTGAGAGATATCTCTAATCAAAGGTTACTCTATATAAGCAATTAACTGTTGCCTCAGCATTTTCCCACGACACTAAAACCCCATACGGTATTTGGTCCTCTCTCGCAGAAGGTTGGCATCATAGAAAGCTTTCTGACACCGTCCAGTTCAGATGTGTCTCGATTTTGTGCTATTTTGAGAAGATTAAATAAAGATTACGCTCGGCCATGACGACTGATGTGTTTCTTTCGAACAGACGTTCAGCCGGAATCTAGGCAGTCCAGCATGCCCGGGCTGAGGAAAATAATAGGGGCAATTGAAAAAGAAGTTTTGAAGTGTAAAATTTTGGAGCCAGTTTGTTTTTCTGTAGATTACACACACACACACACACACACACACACACACATATATATATATATATATATATATATATATATATATATATATATATATATATATATATATATATATATATATATATATATATATATATATATATATATATATATATATATATATATATATATATATATATATATATATATATATATATATATATATATACTGATGCATATTTTTCACAGAACTTTTTACTAGTGATGATTTCGTACTATAAACATATTATTTATATTAGTAAACTGTATTAAAAATTTCATAACTGGTTGAGAAATTACATTAATAGCATGACTTGATAACATAATAAAATTTTTATATGAACTCTCGATTAATTTATAATTTATAATATTTTTTCATTGAATGAAACAAGTCTCTACTACCGTAATCTGTACTCCTTGAATTAAGAAAAAATCCAAAATGCAATTTCATTCAGTTAAAAACTTAAGAACAACATATATATATATTTTAACAAATACATAAACAAAAGAAAATTAATTTTTTTTTTGATAGAGATGAGAAAACTGCTTTATTTTTTTTTAAATATTCCTAAATATTCCAATCTCTGTTTGTAACATTCAAAATAAAAATGTAGAAAGGATAATGTCTTTAAAGTTATGTTACGTAATTTTGTATTAAATTTTCCAAAAAAAGAAGAATATTTCATTACTTTAAATCAGTGATTTAAGTTTATATGTTTTTACAAATTTATTAAGAAATACAAGAAAATTAAATTATTTTATTCTTTATAAAATAAGAAAATGGATGAGCAGTTTTTTTCTTTCTTATTCAAATATTACATTTTGATTCACATAGGAAAACTAGTTTTAAATTAATTGAGTTTCCGATGAGAAAATTCTTTCTAAACTAATTACCATATTTTTTTATCGAAAAAAATTACAGTGTCACTTTTTTACTTAATTATTTAAATCAAATTCTTCCGTTCACAAAATTTTACTTAGAACCATAATCATTGAAAACAAATGTATATTTATTTTAGAATTAAATAAGCATTCTTGAAACGTCATCCAAAAGCAATTTCCTGTTATTAAAAAATATATGTATTGAGAAAAAAGCAGTTAACAAAAGAATAGTTAAAAAGAATTTGATATACAAAATCAGTTTATTTTGTGTGTTTCTTAATATTAGGATTTTGAAATGAAATTATAGACTTTATGCACTTTCAACGTTAAAAGAAAAAGAAAAATACATTTTATGATATCGTATTTTGGTTTTACAAATTGTATACGTATATATTTTAGTAATAGGCATAATTAAAGACAAATATATAAGTTAATTTTCTTTACATAATAAATATCATGTTTTAGTTTTTAGAAATTTTTGTAATATGTCAGGAATACTAAAAGAAATTTTGATTTATTTAATCTATCTTTCCTATGTATTTCGTAATGTTAAAATTTTGATAATGAAATTATAAACATTATGTATATAGGATAAAAATAGGAAAATTCAATTTTATGTTTCCGCGTTTTAATTTTACAAATGATATTCGTAAATTACAGTAAAACTCAAAATTAAAGATAAATACAGCTGTTTAGTTTATATATGTTGCAATCATATTTAAGAAAATTTGGATATAAAATTAGTTAAACACAATTTTTCAAATTTCATTCTAAAATAATACAATTTATTGTTTCAAAAATTGTACATCAAGTCAAATTTGAAGTAATTAGGCATGCTTAGTTAAATAAAATGTAAACATATAGTAGTTAAATAAATTTAAATAAATGTAAATAAAACGTAATATTTATATGGAGATTATACAATTTTGTAATTTTCTGGAGTTTTGATTTATCAGTAATTTTACAAGATTTTAATAAAATATTTTTTATCTTAAACTCATTACGTATTGAAGGAGTATTTCGATGTTTCTACACTGGTTTCAAAATGTAAGACCGAAATTCTTGATATTTCTACATATTTTTCATATATAATCTACGTCAATTATTTACAAGATAAAATAGAGAAATATTGCATATTATGTGCAAAAGACAACGGAAATTTTTTTTAAGTTTTAAATTTATCTATCAAAACAATACCCCAATGTCAATGAGAAAGATTATTTCAAATAAAACTAGCACTTTAGAAAATTATAATATTACATTCTAAAATAGGTTCTGAAATTCTATTCTATAAAATATAACAGAGTGAAACATTTATGGCTATTCCAATTTTTTGAAGCACACATTTTTTGTCATATTCCCATTATATAATTGTACTCTTTAAGGGCAAAATGTAACAAAACTAAATTCTTATTTAAAGTGAAAACTCACTATATTACCCTTATGTTAGTTTAACATGCCTCGTAAGTGATATTATTATCTATGTGGCTTGGAGCTTTCTAACATGTTAAAAATAATTAAATTTAAAGTAAAATCTATTATGATAGGTTGGTTGGTTGGTTGAGATATATTGGAGTAAAATCCAAGTTAGGATATTCTTCGTTTAAAGAGAAGAAAAACATATGGTAACAATTATATAAAGAAAAAATAAAAGGAAATAACAGTCAAAAATTTAATAGGAAAATAAAAGTAAAAGCAAGATAAAGATTTACATTAAAATATTATTTTTCAAAAATAAAACTTTGTTAAAACTTTAGCGCGTATGAGAAATTTAAATAGATTTGGTTGAGGGGTTAGGTATTTCACCCTAGAGTTCGTTCAAATTGGGATTAAAAGTTTAAGAATTTATATAAAACAAAAATGTGTAAGAGCTGTATAGGAAGTTAAAATAAGATGAACAAACAGTACATTGGAGTAGACTCAGCCAAAAGTAAATGTGAGCAATGTTAGAAACATGGACTAATTTAAGTATAGAATCACGGGAAGGTAATAGTAAAGGATGCAATTAAATAAAATTCCTTTAACTGTTATAAATTAATTACTTTCAGTTAAAATTTAAGAAAAAAATTTAAATACCTATAGATAAAAGTGACGTTTTAAGAATGCAATTTGTAATCACTAAAATATTATCTTATACACTAGATTTTTCCAATATTAGAAATTCGTGATAGTATGACGTAGGAATAGAGCAGTTGTATACGTTTTGCAATTTCTAGAAGAGTGTTAAATATTACATCTGACAGACTTTGAAAGAGTTCAAATAGTACTCGACTATCTGAAGAAATTGACCAAAAATCATAACTTTTAAGATTTTCTGGAGATACGTGGTTTAAATTCCTGACAGCTTACACACAGCGTACCAAAACAAAGGTACGCAAGCCCAAAACTGGACCGAATGAGAAGTTGAGTGAAAGAGATCGATGGGTATTGTAGAGAATTGCAAAGTCTGCAGAAAACAATTATCTCCAAAATCGCAGAACGATATGGAATCCATAGTGCCATCAAGTATAGTTAGGAGAACAAAAACAGAATTTTGCAATAACATCTGGTTTTAAAATCTGAGTAAACATTTAAGAAGCACCAGTCGTCTCGGATGTTAATTCCAGATATCGTTTAAAGTGGTACCATGAATATGAGACTTGATTGAGTGAAAAAAAAAAAGATTTATATGATCATAACAGCCATCTTTTAACCTTTCTCCTACAAATCACGGGTGTATGAATGGAAGACACCTATAAAAGATAATAATCGCGATTGTCTCCTTCGCATGGAGGTGGATTTTCTATGTTTAGCCAGACATCATTTGATATTCGGATAGCCAAATAATAATTTCAAAATTTAAATACAGGGGAGAGGTATGGAAAAGGTATAGCTACCAGAGGTTCATCCTGAGATAAAATCACTTTCAGTAAATAGACTTTTTGCAAGCCAATTATGTTCTTATTCATACTGCGGGACTTCCCCAATCATAGTACGATTAATTTCCAATTATTCCATTAATCTTACTATAATTTAACTCTTGCTGTCTATTTTTATTCGAAATCAATATACACAATCAGAATTTGTCCCGAAACATTCACAACATCGTCATTTAGGAAAATATAAAATTCAATAATATTATATTCTACTTGTATACGATTCGATTCCCAGACTAATTGAAGCTACATCCCATGGCATTTGTCCTACACCATATTAATAAAGGAATTTTTAGTTCTTTTTATAACCAGCTGTATATATATATATATATATATATATATATATATATATATATATATATATATATATATATATATATATATATATATATATATATATATATATATATATACATATATATATATATATATATACATACATACATACATACATACATACATACATACATATATATATATATATATATATATATATATATATATATATATATATATATATATATATATATATATATATATATATATATATATACATATATATATATATATATATATATATATATATATATATATATATATATATATATATATATATATATATATATATATATATATATATATATATATATATAAATATATATATATATGAATTCATTATTCGAAATCTTAATTTCTTCGCTCTATATTAATCATATTTTCCCAGCCATTCAATTTGGAAGAGGAAGTTTTCATTCCTTCAGCCGAACCCAGAAATTCTCTCTTTGATTCTCAAAGCAAAAAATGAAATAGCTGTCTTTTTAATTAGGAAGTAATAACTCTCCCACGAAAAATTTGTAACGATCAGCAATAATAGTCATCTGGAACGCCACACTTTGAGAGATATCTCTAATCAAAGGTTACTCTATATAAGCAATTAACTGTTGCCTCAGCATTTTCCCACGACACTAAAACCCCATACGGTATTTGGTCCTCTCTCGCAGAAGGTTGGCATCATAGAAAGCTTTCTGACACCGTCCAGTTCAGATGTGTCTCGATTTTGTGCTATTTTGAGAAGATTAAATAAAGATTACGCTCGGCCATGACGACTGATGTGTTTCTTTCGAACAGACGTTCAGCGGGAATCTAGGCAGTCCAGCATGCCCGGGCTGAGGAAAATAATAGGGGCAATTGAAAAAGAAGTTTTGAAGTGTAAAATTTTGGAGCCAGTTTGTTTTTCTGTAGATTACACACACACACACACACACACACACACACATATATATATATATATATATATATATATATATATATATACTGATGCATATTTTTCACAGAACTTTTTACTAGTGATGATTTCGTACTATAAACATATTATTTATATTAGTAAACTGTATTAAAAATTTCATAACTGGTTGAGAAATTACATTAATAGCATGACTTGATAACATAATAAAATTTTTATATGAACTCTCGATTAATTTATAATTTATAATATTATTTCATTGAATGAAACAAGTCTCTACTACCGTAATCTGTACTCCTTGAATTACGAAAAAATCCAAAATGCAATTTCATTCAGTTAAAAACTTAAGAACAACATATATATATATTTTAACAAATACATAAACAAAAGAAAATTAATCTTTTTTTTTTGATAGAGATGAGAAAAACTGCTTTATTTTTTTTTTTTAAATATTCCTAAATATTCCAATCTCTGTTAGTAACATTCAAAATAAAAATGTAGAAAGGATAATGTCTTTAAAGTTATGTTACGTAATTTTGTATTAAATTTTCCAAAAAAAAGAAGAATATTTCATTACTTTAAATCAGTGATTTAAGTTTATATGTTTTTACAAATTTATTAAGAAATACAAGAAAATCAAATTATTTTATTCTTTATAAAATAAGAAAATGGATGAGCAGTTTTTTTCTTTCTTATTCAAATATTACATTTTGATTCACATAGGAAAACTAGTTTTAAATTAATTGAGTTTCCGATGAGAAAATTCTTTCTAAACTAATTACCATATTTTTTTATCGAAAAAAATTACAGTGTCACTTTTTTACTTAATTATTTAAATCAAATTCTTCCGTTCACAAAATTTTACTTAGAACCATAATCATTGAAAACAAATGTATATTTATTTTTAGAATTAAATAAGCATTCTTGAAACGTCATCCAAAAGCAATTTCCTGTTATTAAAAAATATATGTATTGAGAAAAAAGCAGTTAACAAAAGAATAGTTAAAAAGAATTTGATATACAAAATCAGTTTATTTTGTGTGTTTCTTAATATTAGGATTTTTGAAATGAAATTATAGACTTTATGCACTTTCAACGTTAAAAGAAAAATACATTTTATGATATCGTATTTTGGTTTTACAAATTGTATACGTATATATTTTAGTAATAGGCATAATTAAAGACAAATATATAAGTTAATTTTCTTTACATAATA
The DNA here is from genome assembly GCA_032207245.1 of Pardosa pseudoannulata. Lineage (NCBI taxonomy): Eukaryota > Metazoa > Arthropoda > Arachnida > Araneae > Lycosidae > Pardosa > Pardosa pseudoannulata. The sequence goes on from CM063511.1 coordinate 103,134,373, forward strand.
AATATCATGTTTTAGTTTTTAGAAATTTTTGTAATATGTCAGGAATACTAAAAGAAATTTTGATTTATTTAATCTATCTTTCCTATGTATTTCGTAATGTTAAAATTTTGATAATGAAATTATAAACATTATGTATATAGGATAAAAATAGGAAAATTCAATTTTATGTTTCCGCGTTTTAATTTTACAAATGATATTCGTAAATTACAGTAAAACTCATAATTAAAGATAAATACAGCTGTTTAGTTTATATATGTTGCAATCATATTTAAGAAAATTTGGATATAAAATTAGTTAAACACAATTTTTCAAATTTCATTCTAAAATAATACAATTTATTGTTTCAAAAATTGTACATCAAGTCAAATTTGAAGTAATTAGGCATGCTTAGTTAAATAAAATGTAAACATATAGTAGTTAAATAAATTTAAATAAATGTAAATAAAACGTAATATTTATATGGAGATTATACAATTTTGTAATTTTCTGGAGTTTTGATTTATCAGTAATTTTACAAGATTTTAATAAAATATTTTTTATCTTAAACTCATTACGTATTGAAGGAGTATTTCGATGTTTCTACACTGGTTTCAAAATGTAAGACCGAAATTCTTGATATTTCTACATATTTTTCATATATAATCTACGTCAATTATTTACAAGATAAAATAGAGAAATATTGCATATTATGTGCAAAAGACAACGCTTAATTTTATACTGAAAAATGTCTTACAAGTATATAAATAATCTTTTACATGAATGCAGTAAATTCAACTTTGTTATTTTAATGTTATTCTACAAATGATTTAATCAGAATCTTTGAAGTGTACTGTCTACTTTCATTCCCTTACTGCGAAACCATTACTATTTTGTAGAGGTAGAATGGCTAATCGTGATCGAATATATTAGAGGACTGAACTCGTTTAAGCGGTGGGTGGGTTGCGGGGTTTAGGGTGGAAAACGTTCTTTCCCTAATCATCAAAGTCATCCAGCATGCTTAGGTAAATTTCTCCATAGGTAGGTCACTCATCCGTATACTTAACCATGAATATTTTGGCCTCATCTATAAGCAATTACAAATATTTTTTTCATGAAATTTCAGTTTTCTAGGAATATGCTTTTTTAAATAAGAAAATGCTTTGATTTCATTTGAGATCTGCTTTAAAACACTTAAGCTATGTGAATAAAAAATTATTACAACCTCAATATAATTAACATTAGTAAATTTGTTTCTTAAAATTTTAATTTAGCCTTATTAATATTCAACAGATTAAAAAATATTCGCTTAAAAGTTTTCTTCGATTGTGAGTAATTCTTATCAAATATAATTCAGCTATGAACAAATAATATATATATATATATATATATATATATATATATATATATATATATATATATATATATATATATATATATATATATATATATATATATATATATATATATATATATATATATATATATATATATATATATATATATATATATATATATATATATATATATATATATATGTATATCACGTCCAGTAGTAAGGCGAATGGAATACTCTTAGTAAATCATATATTTATTGAAATTAAATTTCCGTTTAAAAAGTCACTTCCGATATTTTCAAATGTTCATGATGGAACCACGTGTGGAGTGTGTTGACAGCTCTACGCTTAAGCGCCAACTGACAACTATCGGTTTGTATAATAATCACATTCTTCAAATATATTTCTGCTTTACCAGATAATCCTAAAAGCTTACTCGAGCGTAGTTTTTTTTTATTTATTTTGTTATTACGAAATAGTTCCCTTTTAAATTGTTCACAACTTACTTAATTTTCCAAACCCCCTTTTTAAACCTCCGTCTCTCTCACACACACGCACAAACACACACACACACATATATATATATATATATATATATATATATATATATATATATATATATATATGCATACATAATTCCAATATTGATAGTATATAAGGAAAGAATTGTTTGAATAAGATATTTATCCTCATTTTTATACTTAATTAGCTGCTATTCATATGTATATCGTTCATTTCCAGGAAGAAGTAGTCCCAGTAAAACATGAAGATTAAGTTTTGGCACATTAAGTTTAATTTAAGAAAAAGTACGAGCTATGTACAAATTAATAAAACATTCAATTTAGTTTTCATTTTGAAAAAGAAATATTTAATTCCTATAAAATTATTATAATATTTTTTTTGTATCTAGATAGATGTCGATCTCTAAATATGTTTAAAATATGTGAGAATCAAAATATTTTATTCTTGGTTTAATTAATTAAAGAAATGTGTAAACGATGTTCCTATCGGAATAGAATATTGCAGTTTGATTGACATAGGAAAATTTCTTTCTAATTAATTTAGTCTTCCAGAAAAGCATTATTTGTACTAATTATCTTTCTTTTTACCGAAGCGAAATTTACCTGTTTTTTTTTTTACTTTTTAGTTAAATGATTTAGTTTAGTAAACAAGATTTCATTTGGAGGCATATTCAATGAAAACAATTGCACAAATTATTTTCCAATTAAAGAGATATTACTTGTTACGTTACAGAAAAAGAATTGCTTTATTTATTTATTTATAATTTTTTTTAAATCATGGATGGTTTTTATGAAAAATAAAATCTTTAAAGACAATTCTTAAACATAGAAAATTGTACATTATTGAATCTATCTATGTACCGTCTTTCTGTATAATACTTAATATTATGATTTGAAATTTAGTTTGATTTGGAGCGCTACAGTCTGCTGTTTTGCTTTACGAGGGCTAATATTACGATTTAAAAAATGAAAGAAAAATCCTTATGTATATCTTAAAGTAAAATAAGATCTAATATCGAGTATATATTTTTGAATGATATATTACAAATAATATATATATATATATATATATATATATATATATATATATACATATATATATATATATATATATATATATATATATATATATATATATATATATATATATATACATATATATTAATATTATAAGAATGAATGACTGAATAAATTAATTTTTTTTAATTTACCAAATATATGACTTTTTGGCTTACAAAAGTAAAGGGAACCGGGATATTTTTTGCCATCAAAACTAAATATTTCAATTTCTTGAAAGACTCAATTTGACAATTGAAAAATTATATTTGAATCAAATTTTGGAAAGGTAGCTGGGATATTTTGATACATTAAAACTAATAGTTTTAATTTCTTGAAGAAACTTAAATCGACGTGTTTACTTAAAAAAATTATATTCGAAGTCATATTCTGAATTTTTAACAAATGACTAATTAAGTAAAAAGAGTATAAACAAATAAAAATGGTAAGGAGACGAAATAGAATTAAAATTACGCATTTATTAGAAGTTAGGGACGCTGCTAGAAAAATCCTTACAAATCTAAAAATTATAAAATATTTTATGAATATTTGTATGCCTCTACATTGGTAAGCAGAAGTTATGAAAGATGTGGTTTTACTTATTTATTAAAGAATTTAAGAATTTAGTTTTTAAGGAATATGTTTGTGAAAGGATTAAATTTTTATTACAGAATTTTTCATTAAAATATAAATATATAGCTCATATAAAATACTCATTCTATGTATACGTATGTACAAATTTTTCAAAATGTATGAATATTAAAAAAATTTGTTTTATTTCAGAAATGTGAGAAATTATTTTTCTTAACTTATGAAATATTATATGATAATTCATAAGGGAAAGTATGCTTAAAATTCTCTGAGTCTCCGAGAAGAGTGTTCATGTTAAAAATTATTACCTTTTTTATCAAAGCAAAATTTACCTGCTATCTTTCTACTTTACCTTTAAAAAATAGTACCTAAATCATATTTTGTGAAAACAATTGCATATTTACTCCAGAATCTAATAAACGTTTCTTCATCTAAATCGTTAGAGTAAACCAATATTTCTTTTATTTAGAATGGAATAAGTTTAAGAAAACTTTGTTATTAATCAAACAAAAGGATACAAAATTTTATTTATCAAATATTTATTAACTTTAGAATTTAATATATTACTAAATAAAAATTGAATTCATAAACTGTCTGAAATTCTCAAGGTAAAACAAAAATGAAAAATTACTTTCATATTTCCGTAATTTCTATCTGAGAAATAAAATATTACAATAATATTTATAACTAAAGATGATTACATAAACTTAGTTTACTAAATCGAGGAATTTAGTTTATTCATATGAGAAATTGTAGGAAATACTTAAAAGAAATGGTATGTAATGTATCTTCAAAGATGGGTTTTTCAACTTTTATTGTAAATTAAAGTAAAATTTGATCAATTCGAATAATGTACATGATTATAACCATAATAATGTACAAATATAAGAAATATATTTTACAAATATAACAAATATATTTTACAAATATAATTTACAAAATATAATAATGTACATAACTTATTGTCCTCAAATTCCGGTAGATTAAGAAAAAATAGCATAAATAAAGAGAACAGTTTAAGGAAAATTATTAAGTTTATTTTTTAACCAAGATGAGATTTATCAAACATTATGTATGTGGCTTATAAAATTTATTTTTCTTGAAAATGGGAAAATATATGAATATATCTATGATACTACACTATTGTTGAAAATATCTATGAAAGACCAATCTAAGTTAAACAAAATATGAGAGAGATAATTCTGGGTATTTACAAAATTTTCTAACAGAAATAGAGTCAGTTATAACTAACAATTATAATGTATTTATTAAAAATATTAACTCAGATATGCAGAACTCAAATCAATGTTCTTAAAAATATTGCACTTATAGTAAAATTTCCTTCTATGTAGTAAAAAAAAATATGCGTGATTAAGAATTGTATTTTTGAACGTCACCCAAATGAATACGGCACTGCCATTATCGCACTATCTTATAAAAGTACAGCAGACTATTCATCCCCATGTAGAGGGCTTACAATATGCTGGAAACGCATAAAATATCGACAGGTTATGACGGTGCGTTGTGTGATTTCTCAGGAACAAGTTCAACTGGGACCTTGAGTATTATTGATGTGTCCATACCTTGTGAACTAGATACTCTGTCTATGTCCTTGAATGGTAATGTTATCGGCTACTGTGCTACATTACATAACATAAAATCAAAAATCAAGAAACAACGACGTGAACTGTTTTCTCTTGCATCATAAAGCAAGTAGTTGTTGCTTGAAAACCATTATTAGAGCAATTTTCCTAGGAGGTTCTGAAATATCCATCTACAACTCTGACTTCTAAATTCATGTATATTATTATTTCGTCCTCTCATAACACTGAAGGGACAGCGATTGCCAGACAATAATGTGGTTAAGGATGATGTTGATAACTTATTCCACAACCAACCTCGGAGTTCCTTTCACATTATCACGCAGACCACTGGTACACCTGTTTCAATCTCCAAGACAGATGTGTCTAGCCTATAACTTCCATACCTATTACTTCTTATGTTATCAGCTTTATGTCTTTTATGTATCTAAGACTTTTAATTCTACCAGCTAGAGTGCTACATTACACAACATATAAACAAAATTCAAGAATCAGCGACATGGCATGATGTCAAATTTTGCTTTTATTAAGTCCGTTTTCATCCAGCTGTTGTGAGCAAACCATTGTTAAAGCAATTTTTCTAGGAGCCTCTGGAACATCCCTGCACAGCCCTGACAGCTCAACTTATGACTATCATTCTTTTGTCCTTGCAATACACTGAAGAGTCAGCAATTTCTCAAACACTAACATGATTCGGGTTTATTTTGATAATTGGTTCTTTAGACAACCCCGGAGTTTCTTCACCATTATCTGCTGGACCACTGGTACACCTGTTTGAATCTCCAAGACAGCAGTATCTATTACTTTTTATTTTGTCAACTTGATGTCCTGTAAGTCCCTATGACTATTAATACTACCAGCTACTGCGCTAATTTACATAACCTAAAAACAAAAAACAAGAACCATTGGTGTGCCATACTGTTAAACGGTCGGGCTATTATCTTGCATGATAAAGCTGATTTTCATGTAGTTGTTGCTTGATAAACATTATTAAAGCAACTTTGCTAGGAAACTCTAGAACATCCCTGTAAACCTCTGATATCGCAACTTATGATTACCATTCAAAACACTGCAGGAGCAGCAATTAACAGACAATAACGTGGTTCAAAGTGCTGTTGATAACTTGTTCCCCAGCCAGCCCCGGAGTTTCTTCACTATAAGCTCACAATCTACTAGTACACCATTTTCAAACTACAAGACAGGTGTACCTAGCCTATATCGTCCTTATTTAATATATTTTTTATAAATTTACAGAAGTAGCATTATACCATTTCTCATACTGACTGTTGTGCCACAAACAAGTGTCTGACATTTATGAAATCTAATAATTTAATTAAATATATAATAAATATATTTTTCATATGCATTTACTCATTTCTTCAAAATGGTACAATAAAATCAAATTATAATCAAATCATTTTTAATGTAAAAAAAAAGTAAAAATTACAATTACTTTTCTTAGTTGAATATTATATTATGACTGCTACAGAAAAACTACTTTTAAATGAATTGGTTTTCCCATAAGAACGTTCGATCTTAACCATTTACGTCATTCTTTTACCGAAACAAAATTTACCAGGTCTCTTTTATTTAATTATTTAAATCAAGTTCTTTGCCAAACATTAATTAACTTTGAAGAACATTCAACAAGAAAAAATATATTCATTTCGAAATCAAATAAATAGTTCATCTAAACAGTACCGAAAAAATTTCTTATTTGCAAAATGATACATGTTTATGAAAACTTAGTTAATTAGCTAATAGTTAATGATAGGATAAAATTTGGTATCATTAAATACTTTGCTTGGAGTACAAAATTCAGAGAAAAATATAATTATTTCAGAACTAAATAAACCTTTGATCTTAACCGGTATAGAAAAACATATTTTTCTTATTTGTACAATGCTATATTTATAAAAAAAACGTTAAATGGACAATAGCTTATACCTTTCTTTCTAAACTAATTACCTCATTTTTTATCGAACCCAAATTTTCCGAGTTACTTTCTCACACACTTGGATCAATAAACGTTAATCTATTGCTCCCAAATTCAGTTCCAAATGCGAAACACTGCGATGTGAAAAGTAACAGTATAAACTTCATGATGTTGACAAACTTAACATAAACTAAGAACCAAAATTCATTTTTATATTTTAGTATTCTATATAACATTATTAAGATATTTCAATAATTAGTATTTTAAAATTTTATCATAAAAAATAAATTAAGAAAGTTAAACTTCAAGCTGAGAAATAGATAATAAATATATAAAGGAATGCAATTTTTTTTTTATTTTTACCGATTTAAATTTTCATATTTCTTTTTTAAGGGAAGAAAGCTTTTTGATAAGACAAAAACTGTGCATCTTGTATATCTTTGCAGACGTCTCAAACTTATCAAGAAAAGTAAAGCTTGCATATATATTCCATTACGTGAAATTTTATAGCTTATAGTTTTTCTTGAAATGTGATTTAACTGTAATTAGAAAGCTGCTGATAAAATACATGCAGATGGAAATTGATCCAAATTTGAAAAATATTTCTGTAATACAACACATATATTGAAAGTGCCATAATGATTTAAATATATTTACTAGAATTTCACATTAAATTATCAATTTTTAATTTTCTCAATTTAATATCATTTATATGTATACATAAATATATTACATACGTTCATAAGAACGTTTTCTAATACACAAAAGGTAATACATAAAGAATAAGCTTTTTTTTAATTGATAAATATAATGTTTTACACATGATAACTAGTTTTAAATTAGTTTAAATTCTGAGAATTGCGTTTTTGCTAAACTATAAACCTCAT
>CM063511.1:103147277-103152277 GCA_032207245.1 Pardosa pseudoannulata
TACAAAATGAAAGAATACAAGTCTTCAAATCTTTAGCAAAACAAGAATAAAAATCAATTTTTAAATTCTGATAATAAGCATATTAATAAAAATCTTTTTTTTAATTTACAACAATAGATTTTAAATCTCATAAATCATCAAATGACATATGTCTATAACATTTTTAAATATATGTAATTCTCTATAAATATTATAGTTTTTGAAGTTAGTATAATACTGTATCCTTATGTTTTCGTTTTTATATAGAAATATTCTAATAGCAAAAATTGAAAATATGAACTCCCTGCTAGATATCAGAAAATCAAAAACCATTTTTATTTTTGTGCGTTTTGAATTGTAATAATAAAATATTACACTAAAAATTAATGATCATAAGAACTAAATTTCATTTCTTGAGAAAAATGGCATTTTAAGATCAAGATAAATTTTAGGAATTCCCTCAGGAGACATGGGATTTGAATAGCTTAAAAAATTGATTTTTTATTTTCTTCTTGTAAATCAATTGTTTTTCTTCAAAATTGTACAGGATATTTATAAGTATTTATGCAATTAAATAGCGTTTATTTGTGAAAATATAAGTTACACAAGGGGAAATTATCATGTTTCGTAAACCCTTTTTCCAAACAGTATTTTATCAGTAAATAACCATGCTCGTGAAAATACTGCTTACTGAAAAAACAAAAACAACTTATCTGCTTTTTTTTTTGCTTCAATAATCCATTCAACATAAAATCTTGTTTTCAAAATATGCAACACCATGAAGACATAATCTGAATTAAATAAAATTTAATGCACAATCAACTTTTATTAGTACAAATAAATAAGTTTTTAATAAAACAAAACAAAGCTTTAACAATATTTTTTTTTAAAATAAGTATTTAGTTTAGACAACAAGCGGTGAAATAAAATGCTGATATGCAGCGCAGTATAGAGTTGAAACTGATTTTGAATACTTGTTCGAGAAAGAATATTCCATAAACAAGAACATTTCACAAACTAATACCAACAGATTTTTTACAGCACGAAACAACTGAAATCACCCCCTCTACAACAGTGGTGACCTGCACAGTGTTTCTCAACACAGAGATGTGCAACACAGAGTACATAGCTGTGTGTGGGCCTATGTAGGAGGCCTAAGTATGTCAATGAACTGAAGGTACATTATCGCCCTTTACGTCTTCAATGAGCCAAGAAACGGAAAAGAAAAAGTCATTATGATTTAGACTCTTATACTAATTATATAATGTATAACAAGCTGAAATTCATTCAAGTAAAATTGTACCTTCGAACGATTATATAATAATGAAAATAATAGATTATAAAATGTATAGATATATTGGATTATAAAATGTATAATTCTTAATTATATTATGATTAAAAAAATGAAAAAGATATTCTAAAATGTGTGCCAAGAATGATTTGATTTTTTAAATTTAGTACTCTTTAAATCAAGTTTAAAGTTTAATTTAAATTTTGTCAAATTTTTATATAATATTTGATAAGTTATTTATTTTACATATTTGTAAAAAATTAAAGATTAATATGAAGTTTCCTCGTATCATTATAACTCTAATAATTTCAACAGATTTTTAACAGAAAGTTTAGAAATGGAAGTACGAAATTTAAACGGTTGTTCATCTCACAAGTCTGTCATGTCGTCATGCATTCTGCCATAACATTATGTAGATGCAGCACAATAGTACTTAAAGGGGTATATACTAAATTATATTCTGTATAGTAAGGAGAATATGGTTGTTTGTTAAAACTCTAATTGCTTATTATTTCCTTATTACACTATTAATATTTTCCTACAAGAAATTTTAGTATGTTTTAGTACAATTTCTATATGTTTAACATAAAAACTATATATATTTCAAAAATATATGTTCCAAATAATCATGTGCATGTGATAAAGTGTTAAATTGTAATAACAAATTACTACGACTTTTTTAAATAAATATTTCAACAAACTGATAATGCTCAACAAAGAGATACAACTCTAAAGAGTTATTTTAACACTTGGTAGTATAAAAATATATTACAGCAATTCTATGTTTCTCTAAAGAAGTATAGCCTAGTTTGCTTGATAGATTTACTACGAACCTACGCAAAATTTCATGTCATGAGTTTCACTGAAATTGCATCTAAAGCGGAATACTTACTTATTCTTACCTTTTTATACATTTAGTGAACATGGCGTTTTTAAACACACTGTTTGTAATTTTCTTCTAAAACATTGTTAGGAGAAAAATATCTTTGGCTAAGTATTTACAGGATGAATTCTGGACATTATTTGCAAAGTCATTTCAGTTATATAGTACTTCCCTTAGAGGTGAAATTCATGTGTTCTTAGGGATTTTTTTAATTATATTTTTTTATAAACATTTGTAGTATTTTAAATGCATTCCATGGATTGCTAATTTTTTAATAAACTTTTTGTATAAAATCTAAATGTAATGCTTTGTAATGCTTTTACAAACTGATTACTGTCAAGTTTTTACACTCTAGGTGATTAATGTACTAAATGTTGTTATAAATGGATCCTTTTAACAAAAATTTAAAACCATTTTCCATAAAACTGGATTTGCTCTTTTAAAATATAAATGAAATTTTATGAAATTGTTTCATTTAATTTCTCTTAAGATTTTTACGATAATTATTCTTTTGTTATTTGTAAGGAAAATTTGCAGCTATTGAGTCTACAATAAGTTCAAAATTGTATTTTCTTTTGAAATGCTAAATCATATCCTTACATTTTATTAAAAATCTTTTTTACATTTACTATTATATCAGAACATTATTTTTGGTACTAAAGTAAATAATTTATTTGTAATAAAGAAGAACTAAATTCCATCGAAGCGTCAAAAGAATCGTAAAGTCTCATAATTTTAAATGACATCAATGCTTTAGTTCACTAATTGTTTTATATTCATTAAGGTGATCATTTTAATAAGACTTAAAAAATATTTTTTCAGTTGTATAGTACTTCCTTTAACAGTGAATTTCATGGGTTTTTAGGAAGATTTTAATAATATTTCATTTGTAGTGGCAGTTCCTTTTTAATAGTTAGCATTTGTATTAACTTAAATGTATGAAATGAATTACTAATATTGCAACAAATATTTTGTATAAAATCTAAGTATAATGTTTTAACTCGAACTAATTATATCCTAATTACTTTCGAGTTGAAATGTTCTAGGTGATTTATGCAATAAATTGTGTTATAAATGGATCCTTTGAACAAAAATTTAAAATCATTTTTCCATAAAACTAGATTTGCCCTTTTAAAAAATTCAGTTTCTTTTCGAGTTAAATGGTATCTACCACAATGAAAGTGCTTAAAGAAAGTATAAATACAAATAGATGTTTGACTTGTACTTATATTAGAAATTCATGACCCACCATGGTTTTGTATGTATGTCCCACTTGCAGCAAAAGGTTAACGTTATTCATTCAGTGGGACAATTGCATCGTTTATAAGTCGTTTGAATGTAAATTATTTTTTTACATAGAATCTCTTTAAATGGCAACGAGAATTTATCTCCGACATATTAAACTTATTTTACTACATTTGCAGTTTACAGTTCTGAAAAACTACTAACAAATGGCACAAGAAAACTATAAAATAAACCCAAAATGACGTTTTGCTTACTATGAATCTTGATTTGCCTTACAGAAAACACACAGTTTTATTTGAAATAAATAGAAAGAACGTACGGTCTTGCAAAACTAAAGTTTCATTTATTGTTAAAATTCTTTAATTTTCATTAGAAATATAGTATTACATTCAAGTTTTCCCAAAACAAAATATAACAATGTTTATGAAATATCTTTAGAAGATTAAATACCAAAACAGACTTTTAAATAAAAAATTGAATTTCTCTTCTTAAAATTTTTGCTTGCAAAATATTAAAGAAGACTGTTTTTCGAGGAATAATTTTTTTCAAGAGATAATGTGTTTCATTTTAATAACGATTTATTTGTTGTAGATTATATTATTTTATATTTTTATATAAGAGTGGGATTTATATTTATGTTAAGAATGCAGTTGTAAATGTGTTATATATTACAAGATTTAAGGTTATTTTATCTGCTTAGAAAAAACAGACATGAAACTAATAAAGAATTGTAAGTTTTTTATAACATAATGAGTTTATAACATGTTGAACCGTAACATATGTCTATTGTTTTGAGATAAAAACAATTCGAGAACATATTTTACCCTCAGTAATTTTAAAGACTATTAATTAAAAATTATATGCTTTCTTATGTAAAAAAGGGAACACATCATTGCATAATAATAAAAGGAAGACAGGGAGGAGAGAGGATTAGTAATTTGAAAAAGATATTAAGAAATTTTGATATCGAGAGATAAAAGGTAACAGTTTACAAAAGAGGTTAAAATGTATCGCCTGTTCCGATACTTGTCTTAGCCCTCGTGTGCAAAACAGTAGACCGTTGCGTTCCAAACCAAACCAAACCAAAACCAAACCGATACTTGTCTGACAGTCTTCTAATAACTTCACTGACTTCCTTGTATGTAATAACAATTCGTAAACAACAATGTAAACGAAACAACTTAAATGTAATGAACAATTCAAGAACATCTTTTACCCTCAGTAATATTTAAAGACGATTAATCAAAAATTATTGTCTTTCTTGTGTAAAAAAGGGTCCTACATCTCTCCATATTAATAAAATAAAGACAGAGAGGAGAAAAGAGTAGTAATAAAAAAAAGATATTAAGATATTTTGATATCGAGATATAAAAGGTAACAGTTTTCAGAAGGGATTCCAATACATCGCCTGTTCCTATACTTTTCCGACAGAGTCATCTAATAACTAAGGTTCTTTTATCTGTTTAGAAAAAAACACACAGGAAACTACTAAAGAATTGTGTGTAAGTTCTTTATAACATAATGAGTTTATAACATGTTGAAACATAATATATGTCTATTGTTTTGAGATTAAAACAATTCGAGAACATCATTTACCCTCAG
>CM063511.1:103157277-103159777 GCA_032207245.1 Pardosa pseudoannulata
ATATAAATCTATAATTGTGAAGTGAAAAAAAAGCACATCCGTTTGTGGAATATATTTTCTGCTTGCGTGCTATTTCGTACGGAAAACGAAAAATGATAACTGTCTCAACTCAGATCTCCGCTTAAATTTTACAAGAATGATGACAACTGTGTTGCAGGGTTTATAAAACGTATTTTATTCTTTCGTCATGATATATCGTTCTGCTCGCAATGTATTCAGTTTTTAAAAAATTAATTGAAGTTTCTAGAGACTAGACGGAACATTTAGTCTCTGTAATGACGTGCCATTGTAAAACAAATGTCACTGTCATTTTGCGTCTCGTTAGCTTATGTAACTCTTTTTACTGGTTGGTTAAAGTTAATTGTTATATATTTGAATTCTAAATTTTAAGAAATTGGTTAACATGCTATAAGCAGGAAAGTAAATGCAAAATCTAAAAATATTTTAAAATATTGCATTATTAAGCCAAAACAAAAATTTGTTTAAGCTAGATTACAAAATGATAGCAAATGCCATTTAGAGTATTGTAGTTAGCTACAGGATATAGTTTATTAAGGTTAACACACAGTTTAAAAATAGTTCCTATGTCCATTAACTCATTACTCTAGAAGGTATATATGCTTCCGAAACAAAAACGTGTAAACATAGATGACATATATTATGCCAATTTTTTCAAATGCTATTATACATTATATTAAATTTTTATAAATACAACAAGGACTGATTATAAGTATTTTTACTCAATAATTTAGAAAACAGAGAAATAAAAAATAAGGAAGAAAACCTTAATTTCTAAATTTAATATTTCTACTACAGATTTTATATTCATTTATATCTATATATATATCTATATATCTATATATAACACACATATGTATGCATATATTTATATATATATATATGTGTATATATACATATATATATATATATATATATATATATATATATATATATATATGTATATATGTATATATGAAAAATGGACGAGACTTATACAAAAGCACAACACATTTTATTTCTGGTGACGATACATAAAATCCATAAAACAGGCAAGAACTTTTAGAACATCAAGTATACACACTTTTTATGTAGGGACTTTTAAGTTAAAAATACTGTGAATAATCCCTAAGCACGTTTGATCACGTGCGAAAAAATACCCATGTTTAAAGAGAACACGTTTACTATTGACTAGAGAAGTACAGATAAAAGTCTATAACGTACCTGGAGAGAAAAATCAGAATTAACCATCAAATTCCACCGTAATTTATGAAAAAAAGTTATAAAATAAATATTAAAATATGTAAAGAAGGGATTTTAACATTACACACACACACATATATAGATATATGTCTGTGTCTATGTGTGACTCTAGTTATCGAATAACTTTTTAACATTTAAATAATTGTGTAAACTGATGAGCCCGTAAACTATTGGCTTAGGAGCTAATTGTTCGGAAGTTGAAAAATAAATAAATTATAGAAATTATATAAATGCTAAAGTTACAAAAACATTAAGAAATTTCAATGTTTACCGTATTCTAAGAGCCATTTTAATCAATGAGCAAGTCTACTGAACTTACATGAGAAAGTTTTCTGCAGTAATTAAAAACTATTTACTTACAAATTTTATAGATATATATTTTCCACAGGAGCAATATTTATGTTTCTGTCAACAATGCAGTTAAGCTTAGAATACTTTAAAAATTAGAGCTTTAAAGTTCCCTGTTCCCTTAATTATATTTTTCACTCTTGTAGGATTATAAATTTTTAAAGTACCTAACTTCACATAGAAACTCTTCTAATGTTGAATTCAGTCTACCTAAGAAAATTAAGAGCAAGAAAGAGAACTTACAATATAAATCTATAATTGTGAAGTGAAAAAAAAGCACATCCGTTTGTGGAATATATTTTCTGCTTGCGTGCTATTTCATACGGAAAACGAAAAATGATAACTGTCTCTACTCAGATCCCCGCTTAAATTTTACAAGAATGATGACAACTGTGTTGCAGGGTTTATAAAATGTATTTTATTCTTTCGTCATGATATATCTTTCTACTCGCAATGTATTCAGTTTTTAAAAAATTAATTGAAGTTTCTAGAGACTAGACGGAACATTTAGTCTCTGTAATGACGTGCCATTGTAAAACAAATGTCACTGTCATTTTGCGTCTCGTTAGCTTATGTAACTCTTTTTACTGGTTGGTTAAAGTTAATTATTATATATTTGAATTCTAAGTTTTAAGAAATTGGTTAACATGCTATGCACAGGAAATTAAATGGAAAAGTCTAAAAATAGTTTATTACATTGTAATTATGCATTATTAAGCCAAAACAAAAATTGGTTTAAACTAGATCACAAAATGATATCAAACGTCATTTAGAGTATTGTAGTTAGCTACAGGGTATAGTTTATTAAGGTTAACATAGAGTTTAAAAATAGTTCCTATTTTCATTAACTCATTACTCTAAATGTTTTATATGTTCTCGAATTAAAAACATG
>CM063511.1:103162277-103187277 GCA_032207245.1 Pardosa pseudoannulata
TAGTATATATTTCTATATATATTATATATATTATATATATATATATATATATATATATATATATATATATATAAATATATATGAGAGTGAGAGAGAAATAGCATTATATATACATTTAGAACTAACAGTACAGTTGAAATAAATAAATTATATTATTATGTTGTGTAAAGTAGTATGAAACATATTTTAAATCTATTCGTTAAAAGTAGAAGGAAACTAATGCACAAAGCTTTCCTTTTATTTCAAGGTTTTTTAACATAAAATACTTTTTAAACTGTATTAAAATATTGTTAATCCTTTAATAAATCATTTAAATCCAAATTTGGGAAACATTTGGGAAATATTTCAGGAAGGATTCAAATATTGTAATTTCTTTTAATCTCGTATAACAAGTTTTAATATTTTTACTTAACTTCTCTATTTAAGAATTGTTTCAGTGAACATAATTTCTAATAGTAATTTCTTTCTATTCTTCATTAATATTCATCAAAATTATCGACAATAATATATGTAACTTCAAGATATTTATCAGAAACTTTCTCTAATGTTTCTTTTCCTCCAATTATAACTTTACTTTTATGTAGTTTCGAAGCATTACTTGACACAGGCAGAGAGCAAAAATTAGAAGGCTAAAAAAATTAATGTCTTCAATGATCGATTGGTGAAACGCAGTTTCTTTGATTTTTCATATCGAAAACTCTCATTAAAAGTAAGGAAATTGAGTTCATTAATCTAACGAAGAGAAATAAAAAAAATATACTCTATTTTATATCATGCTTAATATTTAGACGTACTCGTTAGTACCACTGTATTACCTAGAATGAAGTGATATAATTATTTCTATCGAATTTTTAAAGTGATTTAACCATCAATATATGGTGAAATTTGAAAGAGTCTTCATTAACTCGAAAGAAACACGACTTAATTAGCTAAATTATCTGTTTTATACCATCGTTCATAACGTTTAGAATTATTCATTAGTACCATTTTATTATCTAAAAAGAAGTGAAATAACTTTTTCGACCCAATTTTTTAAAGTGTTTTATCTCTGGTAAAATCTCTGGTGAAGTTCGATAGACTCTTCATTAACTCGAAAGAAACACGACTTAATTAGCTAATATACTATATTTTTAACATCATGCGTAACGTTTAGAAGTATTTGTTAGTAACATTTTATTACCTAGAATGAAGTGATATATTTATTTCGATCCATTTTTTAAAAGTGTTTTACCATCTATCTATGGTGAAATTCGAAAGATTCTTCATTAACACGAAAGAAACATGACTTAATTAGCTAATATACTATATTTTATAACATCATTCGTAACGTTTAGAAGCACTCGTTAGTACCATTTTAATACCTAAAAAGAAGTGAAATAACTATTTCGACCCAATTTTTTAAAGTGTTTTATCTCTGGTGAAACCTCTGGTGAAATTCGATAGACTTTTCATTAACTGGAAATAAAAGCCACTTGATTAGCTAATATACTCTATTTTATAACATCGTGTGTAACGTTTAGAAGTACTCGTTAGCGCCATTTTATTACATAGAATGAAGTGATATAATTATTTTGATCCAAATTTTTAAAGTGTTTTAACCATCAATGTGAAGAGTATTCATTAACTCGAAAGAAAAGCAAATTAATTAGCTAATATACTCTATTTTATAACATCGTGCGTAGCGTTTAGAAGTATTAAAGTTTTCTATAAAGTGATATATTATATTTTGACACAATTTTTTAAAGTGTTTTAACCATCAATCTATGGTGAAATTCGAAAGAGTCTTCATCAACTCAAAAACAGACTTATTAGCTAATATAGCTATTTTATAAATATATTGTAAGTTTATATTAAATGTTTTCTATTTATTTTTAAATTATTTTCTTTTGACAAATAACACAAACTGAGACCACAACAACACAAACTAGTTGTAGAGGCCTTTGTATACTTTTCCCATCCAAATCAACAAACGATGCATTTTTGACAATATTTGTTCAAATAGAGACTTAATAACAGTTTAAAATATATTTTGGATTATCAGAAATATTTATTTTAAAAAAGTATTTTGTTCTGTAGATATTTTTAGCATTCCAAAAGCCCAAACAGAAGACACAAACTAGTTGAAAACTTAAATCGCATCTTTGTTTTTATCTTTATATTTTCCCATTTTAATCAAATAACGATGCATTTTTGACAATATTTGTCCTCCGACCATAAAAGTAGAAATAAATTCAAAATGTATGTCCAGGTGGGTGTCTGGTGCCAGTAAACTAAAAAGTTTCTATTGAAAAAAATATAACAGCGAAAAGTGGAAAGTGTTATTGTTTTAGTATTTTTAGAAGAAGTATAGATTTATTCTTTCTTCTTAAATATACTAAATATTTTTTTTTAAATTCAGCATCTTTAAATAGGTTGTGGCTATAACCGTCATGGTGGCAGCAAACTCTAGATACTTAGTAATGGGAAGATGGCAGTGATAACAGCCAAAATTTAAAAACGAAAATAACAGGTTTAATGACTCAAATAAACAATTTTTTGTGTGAAACAAAGTATTTTTATGAGTTTTACACGAAATGTTAGTTTATAATCAATCAAAAATAAATAAATGACAAAAAATGTATTATAATTTTGTAGTTATTACACTTTATTTTCTGTATGGAAAACAAACAGGTTAAAAATGAAATTCAATCTAAAAAATTGTTTCTAAAACATGATACTAGGCTTCTACTTATATGCCGGTAAATGCACATTCGTGTCGCTATAGTCTTAGTGTTAGTATACGTAGGTAGTAAACCTACCGTTTCGTTTTGGACGACTATTGCCGTTATGCCAAATAGTGAACTTTGATTTGATGGCTATAGACGCAAGTGTCCATCAACGTGTTAATAAATAATAGAAGATATAAGGTATTTCACGAATTTTGGAAATGGAAAGGATATAATCCTCTTAATAATTTATAATTATTAAATATAATAATCTGTTTAAGTTCACTGTTTAAATCACGTCAAAATATTTACAAACAATATTTGATATTCATGTGAAGATGCGATAATCACAAGGTATTAAGATGATTAAGGTATTTATGTGCACATATTTTAATCTCTATTCATGAAATTTTCCCTATAAGAATATTTTGAATTTATAATCTTATAGACGTATGAAAATTTCTACGGAAATGAAACTATTTTTTTAAACGAAATTATAACATAGAGGCATTAATTTATTTTATGGTATTTAGTTTCATATAAAATATTATTTACGTGAATGTAAAAATAGAATTAAATTTACGTAGTAGCAAATATGTGAGTAACAAAAAAAGAACATATTTGGAATTTGAATATTTTAATAATTCACCATTATTACTTATTGTGACTAATATAGTAATCAATAATTTAAATCTTTTTAAGGGAAATCCAACAATAATCTTTGTTTTTAATTTCAGAGATAGCTTAATCTAAATAATTACTTTCAATTGTAATAATATAGACATATTATTAATCCCTTATTGAAAACATCCAAATCTATTTTTTTAATGTTTTGAATCTTAAGTTAAGTTTTAAAATAGGATACATATTCTTCTTAAAAACATTTGTTTGTATTTAACATCTTATTAGTTTATAAACTTCATAAAGGTATTTAAAATATTTGTTATTTTTAAAACAATTATATTTAAATAATGTCTTTTCTTAACATTAATCCCATACGGTGCTTAAAAATATACTTTTTTAGAGTTTAAAAAGTATATAGAAACTGAAACAAATATGGATTACAGTAAAGTTAACTATTTAATGAATCACTGAGTAGATTTGGTTTGGTTTGGTTTGGAGTGCTACGGCAACACGAGGGTTAATGAGACAGGGACCTACAGCTTAGAGTCGATTCCAAACGGTTACGAACAGCCATGTCACTGTGGGAATCGAACCCACGAACTCACGGCACCGAAGGTCAGCACCCTAACCAATCGGCCATCTTCGGCCGAATCACTGAGTAAGAAAACACTCATTATCCAACTCATATCAGAATTTACGTTAAATTCGTATGAGAGAATTTAATATTTCAATTCATCACCAACTTCGTCTGAAATGCTCAAAGAAACATGAAAATTGGACATTAGAAGAGTGGAAGAAATTTGCATGGTCCGACGAATCACGTTTTCTGGTCTATCGCAACTACAAATTTTTGTTAATAAGCAGATTTTCGAAAAAAAAAATAACTCTAACTCCTGGATGCACAATTGGACGGAGACAATCCAAAAGTGGGGATGTTATGATGGAAGCAATGTTTTCATGGACCAACTTAGGACTCATAATAACCATAGGACAATTTATGACGTCTATGCGCTACGTGAACATCGTTAAGAGGTTAAAAATTCATGACAACAATGAAAGAGTGTTTACCAACAGAATAAGACATCTTAGAACCATCACCCTTAAAGGTTCGAGGAACATTCCAGTGAAATTCAAGTCTTGTCTTTTCCTCCGAATTCATCTGACATCAATCCAATGGAGCATTTGTAGTTCCAACTAGAAAATGTATTCTTCCATGCTACCACCTAGCAATATGCAATCAGGACCATTTGGTGTAGTTATCGCTACCATCAACAAATTGTGGCGTGAAAGACACGATGTTATCATTGAAAACTAAAGTTGGTCCTACTTATTCTGGTCATAATGCAATACGCTATGTATATATATATATATATATATATATATATATATATATATATATATATAATATATATATATATATATTATATATATACATATATATATATATAGCATATATATATAGTATCTATAATACAATATATATATATATATATATATATATATATATAAATATTTATATTATTTATATATATATATATATTATATATGTATATATATATATATATATATATATATATATATATATATATATATATATATATATATATATATATATATATATATACATATATATATATATATATATATATATATATATATATATATATATATATGTGTGTGTGTGTGTGTGTGTAAGGAAAAGTAAACTAGATCAGGAAAATAATGTAAGTATTTTGCCTAAAACCCTTATCACACCCCTTGAAAATTCTCAGCAGTTTTCAAATGAAGGGCAAAATTTCCCGAGTCCTTTTGCTTTCCCCTTTTTAACCTCTAACCTAAATTGACGACTGGGGCAACAGTTTACGCCCTCCAAGAAGGGGTCTAACCAATAAAACTCTACATTGCCTTAGAGGACAATTTAAGAAATTTCCAAACAAGAAGGAGATGCAAGTTATCCGAGGCAGGTTTTTCTACACATTTTTCCGCAGATTTTAACTGAGATGTTGACCCAGGTGTTAAAGGCATTTAACTTCTAACTTCATGATAGCTAACCCCGCAATTTATCCCGTCCCTATAATGAAGAGGGAACCCGTCCTTTCTATTAATAAATGTCTTTAACTAAGATGGTGTCATTTTTATAGGCCATGACTGCAACCAAGCATTTTGAAGTCGTCTTATTGCAGACACACACACACACACACACACATATATATATATATATATATATATATATATATATATATATATATATATATATATATAATATATATATATAAATATATATATATATATATATATATTTAAGTATATCAATATTATTATTTTTTTAATTTGGAGTAAATATAAATTTTTAATTTTTTTTAATTTAATAAATATCATACTTTTAAAATAGAAAAGAAATTTAATTACTGTTATGAACATTGCTTAGTTCAAAACATTTTTACATTTTTACATTAAGACCATTACATAGTAATTACCACAGTTTCATATCAATAACGAATATATTTTAAGATAACGTAAACAAGATTTTAAGAGAAAATGTATGTTAAAGAAACATAATGCGATATTTAATTAATTAAAAATTATTAACTTCATTATACCCTTTACCTTTTGAAAATTAGTTAAATGCCTTAGGTTAAGTGTTATTTATTTATCATGATATTTTGATACAGAAGAAAAGTTTTAAGGGTATAAATAGAAATATTTTCAATTCTTGAGCACATTATTAGAAAATTCCGTATTTTAGCTAATTAAGTCGCGTTTCTTCGGAGTTAATGAAGACTCTTTTGAAATTCTCAATAGATTAATGGTTAAAACACTTTGAAGGATTGAATCGAAGCGATTATACCACTTCATTCTGGACAATAAAAGTTATGAAAATAAGTTTCTAAAAAAAAAAAATATATATAATTTCTCTTTGGATTAATAAATTTCCTACTTTGAAAGTTTTCAGATATGAAAAAAGAAATTATTATAATCGATCATTCATTTTTTTTAGCCATTTGGACTTATTTCTTGTCGATAATGAGTATTCATGATATAAAAATATGAAGAAAAATTACATCAAAAAATTTCTATATGCATAAATACCATCTATTTACATTTTGATTTTATGAATAATACTGGTGTTATAGAAATGACAATTTTGTAAGATTCATGTCCATAAAACTATTTAAATGGAGAAAGTTTTGTATTTGGAATGTTTTTTTTTCAGACTATTGATATAAAATTATAATTTGGGAGAAAGATTACATCGGAGAAATTGTTCTATATGCATTGAAATACCATCTATGTTTTCGACATTTTGATTTTATGAATAATACTGGTGTTATAGAAATGACAATTTTGTAAGATTCATGTCCATAAAACTATTTTAAATGGAGAAAAGAAATAAAAATTAATGTAATGTAAAGGAATGTTTTTATTCAGACTATTAAGAGATACAAACGTAATTCAATATGTAAAATTTTGATGTGAGAGAAATTTTACATTGGAGAAAGTTTGTTCTTTATGCACTAAAATATCATCTATTTTTTGCAGATTTTGTTTTTATGAATAATAATGATATTATAGGAATGAAACATTTGTAGGATTCAGACCCATTACACTATTTTAAATGGAGAAAAGAAGTAAAATTTAATGTAATGTAAAGGAATGTTTTTTTTTACTATTAAGAGATACAAACGTAATTCAATATGTAAAATTATGATTTGAGAGAAGGATTACATTGAAGAAAGTTTGTTCTATATGCACTAAAATATCATCTATTTTTTTCAGATTTTGCTTGTATGAATAATAATGCTGTAAAGGAATGAAACGTTTGAAGGATTCCTGCCCATAAAACTATTTTTTAAGGAAAAAAAGAAGTAAAAATTAGTGTAATATAAATGACTGATTTGTGCAGAATATTAAGAGGTACAAACATAACTGAATACAGAAAATTAGGATTTGAGAAAAGGATTACATTGCAGAACATTTGTTCTATATGCACTAAAATATCATCTATTTTTAGCAGATTTTGCTTTTATGAATAATAATGGTGTATAGGAATGAAAAGTTTGTAGGATTCATGCCCATAAAACTATTTTAAATAAAAATAGAAGTAAAAATTAATGTAATATAAAGGAATGATTTATTGAGACTATTAAGAGCAACAAACGTAATTCAATGTATAAAATTATGATTTGAGAGAAGGATTACATTGGAGAACTTTTGTTCTATATGTACTAAAATATCATCTATATTATGCAGATTCTACTTTTATGAATAATAATCGTGTTATATCAATGAAACGTTTATAGGATTCATGCCCATAAAACTATTTTAAATGGAAAAAATAAGTAAAAATTAATGTAATATAAATAACTGTTTTTTTCAGACTATTAAGATATACAAACGTAATTCAATATATAACATTATAATTTGATAGAAGGATTACATTGGAGAAAGTTTGAACTATATGCACTAATATATCATATATTTTTTGCATATTTTGCTTTTATGGATAATAATGTGTTATAGGAATGAATCGTTTGTAGGATTTATGCCCATAAAACTATTTTAAATGGAGAAAAGAAGTAAAATCAGTGTAATATAAATTACTGATTTTTACAGACTACTAAGAGACACAAACGTAACTCAATATATAAAATTATGGTTTGAGAGAAGGATTACATTGGAGAACGTATTTTCTATATGCACTAAAATATCATCTATTTTTTGCAGATTTTACTTTTATAAATAACAATATAATATTATAGGAATGAAAAGTTCATGCACATAAAACTATTTTAAATGGAGAAAAGAAGTAAAAATTAATGTAATATAAATGACTGATTTTTTATACTATTATGCGATATAAACGTAATTCAATATAGAAAATTATGATTTCATTGAAAGTTTGTTCTATATGCAATAAAATATCATCTATTATTTGCAGATTTTGTTTTTATGAATAATAATGGTGTTATAGGAATGAAACGTTTGTAGGATTCATCCCTATAAAACTATTTTAAATAGAAAAAAAAGAAGTAAAAACTAATGTAATATAAATGAATGATTTATTCAGACTGTTATGATATACAAACATAATTCAAAATGTAATTAAATTTTTTAAACATTTTAATTTTTTAAGGTAACGCAACCTATTTAAATCTATAAATTCTTGTTATAAAAGTCTCTTTGTGATTGAGTAGAAAACATATACTTTTGCTTTGTTTCGTACATATTATCATATTTTATTCTTAAAGATCTATCTTTTTAAAATATATTTATTACATAGAGTATTACTCTAAAAACAAGCATATATACTGTAACTGAAAATATATAAAGTGACTTATCTACAAAATATCATTTGAGATTTGTAAATTAGAATGTAATTTATATGCCTAAAAAATGACCATTATCTGTCTTATCCTGTAAGCCACAAATATATGAATACGAGAAATATGTTTCTTATAACACAATAAAGAATATTGTTATTTATATTTTCAATTTCTTAAAAGTTATTTCCTCAAAAAATATTTTAAGTTTTCCAATGTCAGATACATTTAACCTTACAGAACCAGTTATAAACTTACAGAATCAGAAACAATTAAACTAAAGTGCACAGGATAAAAAATATTTTATAATTGATAAAGAATATTGTTCTTTA
The DNA here is from genome assembly GCA_032207245.1 of Pardosa pseudoannulata. NCBI lineage: Eukaryota > Metazoa > Arthropoda > Arachnida > Araneae > Lycosidae > Pardosa > Pardosa pseudoannulata. Next base: position 103,171,260 of record CM063511.1, read on the forward strand.
TATTTTCAATTTCTTAAAATTTACTTCCACAAAAATGTTTTAAGTTTTGAAATATCAGGTACAGTTAAATTATTAAGTGCATATAATAAAAAGTATTTGACAATTGATAAAGAATATTGTTCTTTATCGTTTCAATTTCTTAAAACTTATTTCCTCAAAAAATATTTTAAGTTTTGGAATGTCAGATACAATTAAACTATTAACTGCACAGGATAAAAAAAATATTTGATAATTGATAAATGTTCAATATTGTTCTTTATATTTTCAGTTTGAAACTTATTTCCTCAAAAATATTTTAAGCTTTGAAATATCAGACACATTTGACCCATATTGGACCCCTGTCCTATAAATAGGACAGCAAATAAAACTCCATTTAATAATAAAGTTATAAATATTTTTAGTGTATTTTCTTTTAACACCTTTAAAATAAACTCACTTTAGTATAGAAACAAAAAAAAAGGAGTAATCAAATTTTATTGTATTGTAAAAATTTATTTTCAGCAACCTCTTAAAAACTATCATTTTATAATCTTTAATTTTATATTTATTATTATTATCTTTTTTAAACATTGTGGAGGTTACTTGTAGTTTAAATATAGAGCTAATACTGTAGCTCAAAAGTTTTGTCCAAAAAATATTTTGCACGTGTATTTTGTAAGTATAAACAAAGTGTCCTAAAATTAGGACGACGATCCAATCCCGATTATTTTTACACGAATTCGCTATTGCACTCGTTGCGCACATTCTTTTCTTATCTTTCAATAAAAACCAGCTCAAACACCTGTTCACACACCTGGACTCAACAAGGGGTATATAGATGACTATTGTATTCAGGAAAATTGGGGATTGCAAGATAAACTTCTTACTTTCATGCTAAGCTGATATTTTTATAATGTTTAGTGCTGAGTGCAGCTCTATATTTTTCTGCTAAGAATTTGGATACTTTACTTCGCATTTTGCTTCTGTAAAAATGCCACGCAAAATTTTAACAGACCAAGAGGCTCTTGAATATATGAATTCTTTAAGTGATGAGGAAATTGATGATCCGGAAATTGTTATTATTCTTCCTAATCCAGATTCTGTTAGTGATGAAGAAGAGATAGATGATTCAACCACAAAATGTGAAATGCCAGTAATATGTGATGGGATTAAAATTCAAGATACCGCTGGAACTGTAGAATATTTATCAGATGAATCTAAAGAATGTCATCTTCCTCCGAAAAAACCCCAGTGGAATACTATTAAGTATACAGGATTAAAAACATGTTTGATAATTTGATACAAAACTTTATATTTTGATATACATATTCTAAACCAAGGCTTCGAACCCCAACTGAACCAGAAACTGGAAAATACTTTTACCTTGGTTGGGACAAATACTGGATTCCAATCGTAAACTGGAAAAAGCCATTACCTTTGGGCAGAACAGAAACCGGAACTGAATGGAAAACTTGATAAAATCATTACCTTGGTGGGAACAGAAACTGAAACTGAGCCAAAAAGAATATAGGTTCATTTTAGGTTGGATATATCTCAATCATTATATTACTGCAAACCAAGAAACAATATTTTTAATTTAACGTCATCCATATAGTTATCACCATTACATGTATATCGCTCAGAGCGATGACCAAATGGTTAAGGCGCTGATCTGAGCATCGAAGTTTGTGGGATCGAATTCCACAGTAGTATGTCTGTTTGTAGCAGTTTGGAATAGGCATTATATATTTATGTCCAGCCTTCAGGCAATTCAACAATTCCATCAAATGAATCACCAAGTTCAGGTTATCCAGACAACGCTGAAAAACCTGGAAATAACCAACAAAAAAGTTGACCTCGGCTGGGTCAAAGCTCACTGTGGTATCCATGGCAATGAGGCGGTCGATAAGCTGGCTAAAGAAGCGACACTTCACGAGCCGGAAATAAAACTCCTATTAACTAGCTCATATATAAAACTAAAACTTAAGCAGGAGATGCTCCTCGAGTGGCAAAACTACTTGGACTCGGCCTCTACAGGCAGGGTTCTCTATGGTTTCTTAAGAAAAGTGAAATTGTTTAGACTGGGCCGAAATGCGGCAGTAAATACCCTTCTTACGAACCATGGACCTTTCCCTCAGTATCACCACAGGTTCCAGGTCTCAGATACCTCATCTAGAGATTGTGTCTGCGGTGCACTCGGTGATTCCAATTACTATCTGCACGACTGCCCTTTGACACATGACTTGCATATTAAGAAACACTCTGACACATCCAAGGAACTCTGGGCAGACAGCCTAATCAAAAACCTGGTATGATAAGGAAAAACCGGAGCCTGTTGACTGGCTCACTGCTAAAATCGGTTTAACCTAATACCACACCGCAAGGGTCAAAGATTTGATTGGATCACAACTGCCCTGTGCAGTTTTGTTCTACAACATGCTTATTAGAAAATTTCATGTAGTACGGGTCAACCGGACTTTTAATTATTATATATTATTTTTTTATATATATATATTATATATATATATATATAAATAAATATTATATAATATATATATATATAAATATATTGTATTTTAAATATTATACTGTAGCTTGATTTAATGCACTAATGCGTTAACGCATTGTTGAAAAAAAGAACACAATTACACCCTACAGACTTCGGGTGGTTGGTTGGTTACAGGTAGTACACGGCATTATACAGTAGGTCCCAATTTAATTAGATTTCATGTTAAAAAAATATAATGTAGCAAACCAAGCCAAGCTGTAGTACATTGCTTCTCGAATTCTTCTTTTGATGATCAATAATATTTTGTATTTCAGTTTGGAATACAACAACTTGTAGAACACAGATTTAATTCACTTGAATGTTCAGTTGTTAAAAGGGATTTTGATAATGGATAACAATACCAATGCGCGCTGTTTTCTTCTAACAGCTTGAAGGTACGTCTCTCTCGGGTTAGTTCTATCATAGTGTACGAATTAAAAAAGAGAACCTTCTAAATTTTGATAGAATTACATATTTTGTTTATGATGAAGTTATATTTTTAGTACAAATAGGAATGTACATAAAATAAAACTATTCATTTGAAATTGAACCAAAAATCGTAATTTTTGGTGGAACGAAAACCGGTACTGGACAGATATTATTTTTGGTTATACTAGAACATAAATCGAAATGATAAAAATTATAGTTCGAAGTCCTGCTTTAAGCAATAAATTTAGAATAAGCGAATTTCCCTTTTATTTTATTTGGTTTTCTTTTATGCTACATTCTTATATCATATTACTTTACATAAAAAAACTAATATTTTTAAAATACATCTTTTAGAAGAACATTACTTTGGAATTTGAAGGAAAAGTCATTTTAAATTTACAAAACTTTCAGAAGATTACATTATATTAAAAATGCTAAGACTCGTAAAATTGTTAAGAAATAAAAATATTTTAATCTCATATAACTTTTAGAATAATTTTGTATTAGTAAAAGTATTTTTTTACAAGCCCTAAATTAAAAAAAATATAAGAAATTTCAGACCTACATTCCCATGTTAATGCATTTTATAAGTCAGATTATTTTAAACTTGCTGTATTAGTTATGCAACGTGTTTTGTTTAATTAGAAATGACTTTTTGAACATAAATAATAAATTAACCTATATATTAAATTAAAGTGATTCTAAAACTATATTATGTTAAACTAAATTTACAATAGAGGATTTTCACTCATATTTAATTCTTTCAGCAGATAAATATGTACATAATCTATGTACATAACTAGAAAAAATATTATGCAAATAAAACGAAAAATTATTCTTTTTTAACCCTTACGTATCACAATGTAAATAAAATTTTATTTCCTATTGTATAATATATTCTATATTTTTGTTATAACTGAATGAGAATAATAAACACTTATTTTTACAGAAATCAAATTAGATATTCACAATTTTGCATATTTTTATTAAGTGTTCACAATTTTTGTATCCGTAAAAACCGATCAAGCTTCATAGAAAACATAAATACAATTTTAGTCGAGATAACGTAAATAACCATTTTAAAAGTAAATACTTCAAATAATTAAGGTATGCTAAAAGATTGAACAGGATAAAATAATTTACAAACACTTTTCTCTAAACTTATGTATGAATAAAAGATCAGGGGAAAAATAAAATAAATAGAAGATTAATTTACAGTATTTATTTATAAAAATATATTTAAATAAAGAGAACAATGCAAGATAAATTATTGAATTAATCAGATTTTTAGGAGATGGAAGAGTATTTGAATGTTTATTAGTTAGAATAAAATATTGTAAATAAATTGAAAAAATTACATTAAATTCGGTAAATATCTGTAACAGATGTGTAAAATAAGAGTCATTAAGTATAAATTAAAAAGTGGAATAAAAATAATACATTATCTTTTAAACAATTCGTATTTTGAGCATTTTCTCTGTTTTGTTAAAAAATATTTTGTGGAAATTATGTTATAGCCAATTAGAAGATTTTTTAATAATTCGAACTTAAAATTTTTGTTATATCTTTAGAAACTTTCTATATAATAAATGTATATTTATATAATAAAAATTTTATAGAACGATTTTTAAATATAAAAGTTATTTTAAAATAATTATAAGTAAATAAAAATAAATGTTATTAAGTATATAATTTTAGGATATTTATGAATAAAAAAAATTAATGAAGAATAATTTTTTCTAAAATGTAAATTAAATTAAGGAAAAATATAAGTATTAAATTATATGTTTTCAAATAATTTTTATATATAAGATTAATAATAATCAGTTTATATTTTTAACAATTATATATATATATAATTTAATATATGTTTTTGTTTTTATAAAATACATTTTGTTTTATATATATTATATTATATTATATTAAATATATATATATATATATATATATAATTATAAATTTTTTATATTAGATATAATAATATATTATATATATATATTATAAATATATTATATGTATTTAATTGAAATTTATTAAATAAATTTATTTATAATATTAAATAATTTTTTAAAGAAATTTTCTAATAAAATAATATAAAATAGAAAGATAGATTAGACAATAAATATATATATACTTAAACTATGCAAAAATTAAGCAATTTTTAAAGAGATCTCGGTTTACAAATTGAGCAGTCAGAGGGTTAAGGTGTAATTAAGATTTATAATTTTATGAATTTGAAGAAAATTTTAAAAGCTTTTCTAAAATTGTACTTAAATTAGGAAATATTAATATTAATTTTATATAAATTAAAAATAAATTTTGAGAGTTAATTTGTTAAATTATTTCTTAAAAACTGTTTTTCTAAATTTTATATTAAAAATATTATTAGTTTTTTATTAGATTAGACATTTAATTAGGCAAAATTATAGAAATTTCAAAATTAGTGATAAATATATTATAAATAGAATAAATATTTAAAATAAATTAAAGTGAAAAATTTTAATTTTTTTAATTCTTAAAAAGTCAATATAAAAAAATTTTAGTAAGTAAATCATAAAAATTTATTAAAGATATTACTAGATTTTACAAAAATTCTAAGTAAATTCGGTTAAATGTAACTAGTATGTCTGATAACGTTTTGAATATTTTCAAGGGGACACTGAATTTTACAAAGCTTTCGTATAAATTGTTAGCTTATAGTTATGGAATATTAGATATGTGAGATTTTCAGAGTAACTAAAATAATAAAAATACAATTTTTGAGAATTTATATTTGTTAAAATATATTTCTTAAAAGCGTGTTGGTTTCCCTAAATTTGTTTAAAAATCCATGGTATTTAGTTTATTATAGATGTAGTTATAAGGCAAAATTATGAGAAATTTAAAAATTAGTGATAAACATATTATAAATGAATAAATATTTAAAATAAATTAAAGTGAAACCAATTTTAATTTTTTTAATTCTTAAAGTGAAACGAATTTGCTTTCAACCAACTAATTTAGTAAGTAAATCTTAAAAATGTTATTAAGGTACGATAATTACTAGGAGATTTTAGGACGAAAAATCTTATTAAGTAAATGCTAGGGTTTCTGAAATGTAGAACTCCAGTATGTCTGATAATGTCTTGAATATTTTCAAGGGGACACTGAATTCTACAAAGATTTCGTATAAATTGTCAGCTTATAGTTATGGAATATTACATACACTTGATTTGCAGAGTAACTAAAATAATAAAAATACAATTTTTGAGAGTTTATATTTGTTAAAATATATTTCTTAAAAGCGTGTTGGTTTCTCTAAATGTGTTTAAAAATCCATGGTATTTAGTTTATTATAGATGTAGTTATAAAGAATAATTATGAGAAATTTAAAAATTAGTGATAAACATACTATAAATAAATAAATATTTAAAGTAAATTAAAGTGAAACTAATTTGTTTTCAACCATATATTTTAGTAAGTAAATCATAAAAATGTTATTAAGATACGATAGTTACTAGGAGATTTTATGAATGAAAAATCTTATTAATAAGTAAATGCTTTGGTTTCTAAAATGTAGAATTAAATTAAGGAAAAATATAAGCAACTTAAATTATATGGTTTTCAAAATAAACTTTTTCTGCATCATAAGATCTAAATAATAACCTTCATAGTTTCAATTTTAACAACATTAAGCTTCGTAATTTACACAAGTATGTCTGACATTGTCTTAAACATTTTCATGGGAAAACTGAATTCTAAAAAGCTTTCGTATAAATTGTCAGCTTATAGTTATGGAATATTAGATATGTGTGATTTTCAGAGTAACTAAAATAATAAAAATACAATTTTTGAGAGTTTATATTTGTTAAAATATATTTCTTCAAAGCATGTTGGTTTCACTAAATTTGTTTAAAAATCTACGGTATTTACTTTATTATAGATGCAGTTACAAGGCAAAATTATGAGAAATTTAAAAATTAGTGATAAACATATTATAAGTGAATAAATATTTAAAATAAATTAAATTGAAACCATTTTATTTTTTTTAATTCTTAAAGTGAAACCAATTTGCTTTCAACCAATTAATTTAGTAAGTAAATCATAAAAATGTTATTAAGGTACCATAGTTACTAGGAGATTTTATGAATGAAAAAACTTATTAAGAAGTAAATGCTTTGGTTTCTGAAATGTAGAATTTAATTAAGGAAAAATATAAGCAACTTAAATTATACAGTTTTCAAAATAAACTTTTTCTGTATCATAAGATATGAATAATAACCTTTAAAGTTTCCATTTTAACAGAATTAAGACTGGTAATTAACACCAGTATGTCTCATAATGTCTTGAATACTTTCAAGGGGACACTGAATTCTTCAAAGCTTTCGTATAAATTTTTAGCTTATAGTTATAGAATATTACATACATGTGATTTGCAAAGTAACTAAAATAATAAAATACAATTTTTGACAAATTATATTTGTAAAAATTTATTTCTTAAAAGCATGTTGGTTTCTATAAATTTGTTTAAAAATCCATGGTATTTAGTGTAATATAGATTTAGTTATAAGGCAAAATTAAGAGAAAATAAAAAAATTAGGGAGAAATATTTTATAAATAAATAAACATTTAAAATAAATTGAAGATTTAACAACGTTATCTGATTTAAAATTTTGTTTGATGTGAAGTATTCAGTTATGCTTAAAATGAACGTGACCCAAATTTTAGAGCTCTAAGATAATCATTTTCAAAATTGTTTCATAACATTCTACAACATACTGAAGTATCAATTTTTCATTCATTTTAAAATATAATTTAAAAGCTGGGGAGAAATATACTCCATATTTGAAAACAACACACATTTTACACATGTCCTAGCTTTACAAGTACACTCTATACTGCAAGCCGATCAAAACCACACTAACAACTTACTTACAGAAAATTATGTCCTGGTAACTTTTCCGAGAAACACTTAACTAAAAGAATATAATTGAACTGTTCTCTTACCGAGGTACATAGAGTAATGACATTGTGAAATGAGAGCACTCAGTCTTAACACGACTTTCTAAAAGAGGTTGCGATGCGTTGTGAAGAGAAGTCCTCCTTAATGTTTCTAAAATGTTTACAAACTGAAAGATAATTTAGTACGTGACTAAATGAAAATTCCGTACTGAAAAAGCACAAATATTAAAAATTTCAGCAATTATATCACGGAAATAACTTATTAAAACTTTATTTGTTTGGATCAAAACTCTTTTAGGTAAAGTAAAATAAAATAAATAATGATAAGTGCTAACAATTTTTAAATACTGCCACCTTCTATAACACACATTTTTGTTTAAAAAAATGATTTTGATTTAAAATAGAAATTTCGGGGATAATATCATTAGAATGAAACTTTTTACAATGTTCAAAACTGATTTAAATATGTTTAGAAACTAAAATATTGAATTTAATTCATTGAATCCCCTAATGGCCATATTGAGCCATGTTGTTTGAGTAGTATAGTTGGATCTCAAAAAATCTCAAAAAATGTTACACCCCCTTCTATCGTAGTTTGTGACACTTATTTGTGGCTTGCACTTTGATTGTCAAATTACTATGAATATGATATATATATATAAATATATATATATATATATATATATATATATATATATATATATATATATATATATATATATATATATGTATATATATATATATATATATATGTATATATGTATATATATATATATATATATATATATATATATATATATACATATATATATATATATATATATATATATATATATATATATATATATATATATGTATATGTATATATATATATATATGTATATGTATATATATATATATATATATATATATATATATATATATATATATATATATATATATATATATATATATATATATATATCTATATATATATATATATATATATATATATATATATATATATATATATATATATATATATATATATATATATATATATATATATATATATATATATATATATATATATATATATATGTATATATATATATATATTTATATATATATTATATATATATATATATATATATATATATATATATATATATGTATATATATATATATATATATATATATATATGTATATGTATATATATATATGATTATATATATATGTATATATCTATATCTATATCTATATCTATATATATATATATATATATATATATATATATATATAATGTATAAAAAACTATTTTAAGATTACTTTTGTTTTAAATAAAATATAATATAATATAAACAGAGCATTTTATTAACATTAATACATTCATTTATAAAATAATCGAATAATCATGTTATCCTTAACTTAGAAGATTCTTACCAGACAGATGTAAAAAAAAGGATAAGAGCTTTGAAATATATATTTTGTAGAATAAACAAACTGGTTTTATATTTTTGGTACTCATGTCATTGTAGTTCAAATATTTGCCATTTATTACTAATTAAATGCATGTATATATATATATATATATATATATATATATATATATATATATATATATATATATATATATATATATATGCATGTGTGTGTGTTTGTACCAGTAGGTGTGTGACAGATACAAACATGAAATCCAGAATAGTAATAAATATATGATCAAAGGGTTTTTTTCGTCATTGGTCCTTTTTAATAACTTCAAAAGTATGTTTATACTAAAAAAACTATCACTTGCATAATATGAGAACAAGATGCTAAGCACACATAGGTGCATTTTAATTTACACGGTGAACAAAAAGACTTAAAAATACTTTAAATATTGGTATTGTTTTTTAATGTATATAGCATATTTTCAAATATATAACTGTGTATTTCATTTCGGATGTATACGTGCATTCATGTAATGTTTTTCCAAAAAATGGTAATTAGCGTCGAATATTTTAAATTTAATATTTTTTATTGTTGCACTAACACCATACAATATAATAATAATAATGTAACGTTTAATTTTTAATTATAACTCTTATTAAATATTTAAGTTAAACTTTACTTTTATAAAATATAACTAAGTAAGTACAATTATACCCCTATAAATCAAATATATTTCAAACTAAATTCTTTTTTGCTCTATATGTAGTTTTCTTCTAGAAACATGTCCCTCTTACGCTCCTAAGCTTATAATTATGGATGACTTGAATTCCAGTGGCACTAATTTCCCTTCTCTAACACGATCAATAAGGCGAATAAGCAATTTCTGTTTATTGAAAAGAAGGTTTGACATAACTAAGGCGAAAGTGTTATGCCTAACTTAGACTTAATTAAAGAGCTAATTAATACTTCAGAGAATAGTTTTGTCTCTATTAAATTATCAGTGCACAGAGTAAATCGAAGATACCGACTTTGATTTCTGAACTTGTACAAATTAATTATTATCATTGCCATTCCTTTACATACTTATATATATAAAACAAAAAAAAAATATCTCGGATTCAGTCACATATTTTCTTTGCCTTACGCTTCCATATTCAATTTCTAATAACAGTTATAAGTTTTATGTAATGAAGTACAACCGCATGTTAAGAGTGTTTCTAATTGAAGTTTAAGTGTTACAAAGGAAAAATGTGTGATGTTTAATAATTATCCTTCTGATAAAATTAGAGAAGACCACTATTGCGAAAGAAAAGAAATTTTACTGTTTTGTAATCAAAATGGTACTAAAAGTGTTTTATATAATAGTTATAAGTTATAATAATTATAGCAGTAATAATAATAGTTATAATAATAGTAATGATAGCGAAAAATTATATATAATGAAGTACAACGGCATGTTAAAAAATGTCTTAAATGAAGACTATTAAAAACTAAACAAGCTCTTACATAATAGCTCGAAGTTATTAAAATAATAATAATTTTAATAGTTATAATAATAGTAATAATAGTTATAAGACTTATGTAATGAAATACAACAGCATGTTAAGAATATTTCTAATTAAAGTTTAAGTGTTACAGTGGGGAAATGTGTGGTGTTTAATAAGTAAACTTCTGATAAAATTAGAGAAGATCACGATTGGAAATGGAAAGAAATTTTACTGTTTTGCAACCAACATGATATTAAAAATAGATTTATACAATTTTATATAATAATAAGTTATAGTAATTATAGACGTAATAATAATAGTTAAAAGAACAGTAATAATAGTGATAAATTATATGTATTGAAGTACAAAAGCATGTTAAAAAAGTCTTAATTAAAGACTATTAAAGACTAAACAAGTTCTTATATAATAGCTATAAGTTATTAAAATAATAATAATTTTAATAGTTATAATAATAGTAATAATAGTTATAAGTTTTATGTAATGAAGTACAACCGCATGTTAAGATTGTTTCTAATTGAAGTTTAAGTTTTACAAAGGAAAAATGTGTGATATTTATTAATTATCCTTCTAATAAAATTAGAGCAGGCCACGATTGGAAATAAAATGAAAATTTACTGTTTTGTAATGAACATGGTAATAAAAATGTTTTATATCATTGGTATAAGTTATAATAATTATAACAGTAATATACATAGTTATAATAAAATAAATAATAGTAATAAGTTATATGTAATGAAGTAGAACAGTATGCTAAAAAAAGGCTGAACAAAAGATTAATAAAGACTAAAAAAGTTCTTCTATAATAGCTTTAAGTTATAAAAATAATAATTATTATAATAATTATAAAAACTGTTAGTGTAATAGTAACTGTAGTTATAAGATTTATGTAAGAAAGTAAAACAGCATGCTAAGTTTTTTTTTTAATTGAAGTTTAAGTGTGGTGCTTAAATATTTTTTTCTGATAAAATTACCGAAGACCACGAAAAGGAAAGAAATTTTACTGTTTTGTAAGAAACGTGGTACTAAAAATATTTTATATAATATTTATATGTTATAGTAAATATAACAGTAATTGTTATAAAGTTTATGTCATGAAGTACAACATGTTAAACAAGGTCTAACTAAAGACTAATAAAGACTAAAAAAATTCTTATATAATAATTATAAGTTATAAAAATAATAGTAATTACGATAGTTATAACAAAAGTTATTATAATAGTAACAATAGTTTTAAGTTATATGCAATCAAGTAGAGTACCATATTAGGTTTTCTTTTCTAATTGAAGTTTAAGTGTTGCAGAGGGTAAATGTGAGATGTAAGTATTCTTCTGATAAAATTAGACAAGGACATGATTGGAACTGGAAAGACATTTTACTGCGTAGTATCAACATTGTACTAAGAATAAGTTCTTATATATCATTGCTGTTATCTAAGTTTTAATTTTTATTGCTATGTAACAATTTATAGAATTGTTTCCTGGATATAAGTAAGTTACATATATATGGCTGAAATTCTCTACATTTCTTTTTAGTTTTGCCTTTTACATATTATAATATAATTACGTATTTTGACCATGCCTGAATCCATTTAGACTACTTTTAGTGTAAGTCAGACAATGTGAGAAAGGAAACTTTAAGTTATATATATATATATATATATATATATATATATATATATATATATATATATATATATATATATATATATATATATATATATATATATATATATATATATATATATATATATATATATATATATATATATATATATATATATATATATATATATAACTACCTTGTTGATGTACTTACTACATTTTGACTTGTTTCATTATGAGATCTGTATGTATACTCAAACTATTTAAAAGTACGTTTGCATGTATCTCGTATAAACTCAAAAACGATGAATGGTAGAATTGTAAAAATGTAGACTGGGTAATGTTTACAATATCAAGTTGTGTTTTAGCGTTAATTGAGTTTCAATTGTTGATGTTACTAATCTCAGACAGTCAAGATTTTTGCATAATCTCCAAAGAATTTTATTTTTGAATTTTCAAATACCAATTTTCCCAAACATTTAATCCATTTTGCATTTTGACTAGTTTTGTTGACTGTTGTGAGCTTTCTCATTACTCAAAACCGATTTGACGCAAAATTTTAAAATACTCTATTGAGAAATGGGGTACCACCTAGTTTTCCACCTACATCCTTGACAGTAATTAATACTTTATAGAATAAAAAACATTCAGTTAAACTGAATTAACGCTTTCAGGTATATACTAAAAGATAATTGGATGTAGGTGTTGAAATTTTGTACATTCAGATTGATGTATATCTTGTAGTGAACCAGAATGTTTTAATTTAAACCTTCCTCTACACAGTTAAAAATTATAATATAACAAGTATTAACTGTACTTTCATGCATTTTAAGCCCCTTTCTAGAAAACAAAAATTAACCGTCCTTTCGTGTACATTTAAAATGACTCGGGCACAGTAGTCATCTATCTACTAGTTTATACCTATTAGTGATTGACTGGCTAGAAAGAAAAAACACAAAATTTACAATCGTTCATCCTGCTTAAAATTTCAGTTTGTATGATTAATTATTCTAATGATATATACTTTACAATAAAGTCCCCCCATCATTATCACCATGTATCATTTTTGACATGCATAATACTTACCTTATGAACTAGAAAATGTTAATTTGTTATTTGGTACACTTTTGAGAAGTTTAGGAACGCTTAAGGAAATATTTTAGGTAGAACTATAAGTAACTGGCATTTTATAAAGAACTGGACACCAGCGGTTTTTTATGTTATGTTTTTATGTATGATAATCAGTTATTTTTAATTTGTTATAAATATAAATCCCATGATTGTGTGATGAAAAACGTCTTATTTTTAAGATATCTAAATAAATATATCCCTAACAAAGTATTTTGAACTGTAAAATAATTTGAATTATTCATCCTTTATCAGAAATTTATTTAGTTTATCTGTGGGTAAAGATTTGAATTTATAGCACAATTATTGTTATATTTATATTAGTTCATAACTGTTAAGAAAATTCATTGTTTCAGAAGTAATAAGTTTCATCCTCCAATAAGTATAACCATGACATGTAACCTAATACTTCATTTTAAACCAAAAATAAAATAGTTTGAATAGTAAATTACTGTTTCGGCATCAGATTTATTTTCATATTGTTTTATAAGAAAAAAATCATCAAGGGATTTTTATCAATATTTTTTTTCCAGTTTATCGGGTCAGAATTCTGTTGCCATTTTATATTAAGATCATGCTAAATTGAAGCATTAGGTAATATTGACAGCATTTTAATGTGTAAAAAAAATCTGCATTTTACAGAAGATACATCAAAAGCCGAATATCTGAGACAAAGAGGTGACAAAATGAAACACAGAATGATCATGTTGTAGTTAAACGTACAACTGAAAATTTCTTTTGCTGCGTTTGGCTTTAATGTTCGTGTGAATAAGGGGATTTTACTATTAGTTTTATACAGCAATTATACTTTTTTTGTATAAATCAGAATTTATTTAACACCTGGAAGTCGCTTAGTTGGGAAACCACGTTAATATGTCAATAAAAATATAATTTAAATTTCTCTGTCCTTTGCACAAATTCAGAATTATTGACTTATTTGTATGTAACTTGGTATATTAAGGGGAAATATATGCAGATCATCATAGTATTTTATTTAATTCAAAAAATATTCGGACATTCATTTACACCATTCCATTTTTTAGTCTATTTCGGAACTATATTTATATTTTGAACAGTACAAACAATACGAAAAGTTTAGAGAAAAATATTTATACCTTGATTTAAAACGTTTTAAGCGAATACAAAGCTTACGATGATATGCTATTCAAGAATATTTTTGAGATCTTTATTTATCTGAAAAAAAAACTTCATCACTTATTAGGCATCAATTAAAGTTCACCTGTTTTTTTATTCTCAATATAAAATATATGCTGAGTAATTAAATATTGTTTATTATAGAAATATTTTATATAAATTTGTAATAATTTTCATTATAATCGAGGTTAAAAATTTATTTCTAAAATTCAATAAGAAGGAGAATGTGCTACTTTATTCTAGAAGAAAGATATTATTATTTATGACTGATGTTTTACTAAATTAAATTATATTTCATTATAAGGAAATGTTTTTATGAATCTAAAAAGACTATATGTGTATTTTGCATAAGGTACTAATATATCACATTCTTCAGAACAATGTAATAAATACTGAAAAGTAACAAAAACTACATTTTTTCAAAATTATATTAGTCTTCTATTTAAATATATCACAGTGATTTGTTACATTTTAAACACAAAAAAGAAATTAACTATTTTCTATTTTTTTAATTTCTAGCATCTGGTAAATATATGAAGACATTTAAAATTCTCATCAATGCCAGGTGTCTCATGTTACTAGATTTCCATGATTGCTTAAACGTGAAATTTAATCTGATACTTAATTTAAAAGAATTCTCTGAAAATGAATACAACTATAAATCGAAAAGAAGAAAAATCAGAGTCATTATATACATAGTATATGTGTACAATGAAAACTAATTTATAGTCCTCATTTTATCGCTTGTAAAGATAATTTAAGATATATCAGAGGAGTAAATTAATAGGCAAGAAATTCCCTTAATCAATTCACGATTCTTTCTTGCAGAAACAGAGGAAGTCATCCATTATTGATCTTTCGGCAGGAAAGCTTCTTTCGCGCATTAGAAGAAAGAGTCTACAGGTAACTCTTTTGCTACCCCATACCTTGTAATAAAAGAACACACTTGTTCGTCTCCCTCTAAGTGGCAAGGATGGTGATTTATAAACTGCTGTCTAATGCATCTAAACAAACAATCCTTAAGAGAATTGTTGGAAGAAGGAGCACGTACTCGCAAATTGATTTTAGTACACTTTTTTTTGTCGAAAGGCGTCGTGATTTATTATGGACGGATAAAATTGATAAATTTCTTAAAGTAAAATATGACCTCAAAGGTAAATCAATAAATGGTAGCTCAGTATGGAACGATGCGATATCGATTTCTAGTTAACGTGCAGAAGTAATCATAGATAGGTTGGATTTTAACAAAAGTGGATTATCTAGAGATTTCGTTTCTTAACGGAGTGAATTCTAAAAAAAAAGTGTAACAAAAACCTAA
>CM063511.1:103192277-103284777 GCA_032207245.1 Pardosa pseudoannulata
TGTCAGTACAGTTTGAATGAATACGATTCCAGTGAAAACTGGCTGGTATTTGAACAGAGGCCAATGGTAGTTGATGCAAAGTGAGCCATGAACTGCTAATACAATCAATGATAATGATGCACCTAGGTTTGTGAGTACCGCTCTGATGATTGCTCGGTCTCACTTTTCTTTAGGCCAACCGCTTCCGTCTTGACGCTGTGTTCGGTAATGGTTCACCAATTCTTGACATCATCGTCTAATAGTGGCATGGATTCTACCCAAAACATCGAGGGATTCACTGATTAAACCAGCTGGCTTCTCTGAGGTATACTATAAGTCATCTATCAAATGCTGGATTTCGCGCACATGTTTGAGAGACATAATTACTATCTACACGAGTACAATGAATACAATTCCCAAAGAATTGGAATCGAAAACTGAAATCAAAATTTCTCCTCTTATATATCCTGCAACTTGAGCCGATAAAATGCAGCAACACACTTTCATTGTCAGTCAACAATTTTACATTTTCCGTCGAAACATGTATGCATCTTAACTATGTTTCATTTGCCTTATATTTTCTCTGTGCTTCGTGGAACATCGTTTCTTTTGTCTAACAATATATTTGCATCGTAAGACAATGCGATAGAGATGTTTAAAACCCATCAATTATCTCAACATAATTTCTGACAAATACTTAACGAAAATGCGAGAAAATTCTAAAACAGTATTATTATATTTTTATTTACTAAATGATAATGCCATGTTGTGGGAGAGGTTGAAAAAAGAGAATAAATTGGAATTACACAATATAACACATGCGAAGCTAAGTGTTATATTGTGTTGTATTATATTAGTGTTATATTATAGTCTGTTGAGAAACTAAAAAAAATGTTATACACGATATAATTGAACAATCATTTACCTTTTAGTGGTAATTTATTTTCAAAAATTCATTTAAAACTAAAACATCATTAATTGTGAATTGTCTATCAGAATGACTGTTTAACTACTAATGCTAACCGATTAGTCAATACGGCAAGAAATGGACGAGAATGATTAAAAGCCTTTTCAATTTCAGACTAGACTCCTCTTTTGTGCTTGCTAGCTAATTGCTGAGAGAGATAAAATAGGCTACTTTAACTGCCTTCTGTATTTGAAAGTAGGTGGTAAACCCCACCCATCCAATAGGGTCGAAAGTTAAGGTCGCTTGAATCACTTCCACACTCAAGTCAGTCTCCACGACCTGGCAGCGAAGACGCTTTTATGTTACTCTTACAAAAATAAATTGAAATTTATAATGTTCATCTACCATAGAAAAATATCAAGATTACTTCGATTTTCAAGCAACTAGTATGGGATTAATTTAATACGGTTTGTGTACCTATATATACAATTTACACCATTCAAAAATTCTATGATTTTGATAATTTTATTTTAATTTTTCAATTTTTTTTTGAATCAGAAACTAAATTTTGGATCAACATTTACTAGACTCCCCTCTGCCAAAAGTAATTTCGGAAAATAGAGAGAATGTAATTTTTTCTATCATTAATTATAGGGTCATTTTTAAGAGTAATTAAAAATTAAATACTAAGTGTTATAATATGCTTATGGAAGTCATAAGTTGTCGTTGCTATTAATTAACAAAAATCATTATTATATGATTTTTTTAAATTGAACAGTTTTTATTTTTTATTCCAGAAGTACATGTGTATATATGTCTATAAGTAATGGAGAAATAAACAATCATTTGAAATCATTTCAAGTCTATCATTTTCTGATTTTTTTTAAAATTTAATAGATAAACTAAATAAATCCTAGCTTACTCTACCAAAATAAATACAATTTTATCAATTTACACGCATAAGTAAAAAAATAACCTATAAAGATGTGTATTACTTACCATATTCTCATTTTCCTTTTTTTTAAAAAAATCATTGAGGAGCGACAACGATAAAATTACTTTTTTCTTTTTGCCAATAAACGAAATTCTTTGCATACTTTTCGACATTTTCTTCCTTTTTTGCTATATTTTCTTCATTATCAAAAATTCTTTTCTTATCCAAAGAAAACACTGTCTTTCTATTAAATGAAAAATAAGTTTATTTGAACATTACGCCGAAACTTCTTTAGTCAACTTTCCCCCAGTTCTGCAAAAATAAAGTTAAAGAAAGGAGATATCCAATCTAAATATAAGTAAAAAATGAATTTTTCCTGTACCTCAGGGCTATAAAGCCGTACAGTAAACAAATATATCCTTAAAATTAAAGTCGTTTAGAAAATATCTTACCAAAAAGTATTGAAAAGATATTTCAATTTATTTTTAAAATATCAGGAAGTATAGTCCGTACCAGTTTTTTTTAAACAAAGAATATGTTTTTCAGTTATGAAAATTATATGAGTTTGCATATTGGTCTAAAATTAGTTTTTCTTTTATTAAAATATGGACGTTTCGGTAAGTATATTTAATTTAAAATGTAATTTTAATTAGATATATAGGGGGATATTATACAGTGTGATATCATTTATTTATAGGTCATGTTTTTATTTATAGATTTATATTTTCCTGATTTTTAATAGAAATGAGCGTAGAACTAATTATTCTAACACTACACTATGATATCATACACAAAATGAAAATTTTGGAGCAATAATATTTGCTATGGTTTACTGAATAATAACTTAATTGTCAATCTGACCATTTTGATAGAGTTTGGGGGTTCCAATCACAATGTTAGAGTAAATATGTGTAGCTGTCTGGATTTTTTTGTAAGCACGCTAGTTATGAATCAATTTACAAATAATTAACTGTCACAATCCAAACCATATATATTGTTTTGTATTTCATACATGATAGAAACAAGGAAGTGAGTATGCATTCTGGGATGTTAAACTGCTTACCTAATTAAAGCAGTTAATATTTCAATACATAAATTACTTTCTTCTTACATTAGACACGAGCACTATTTTTGAATATTATTTGAAGGATCATATACAGAATAATGCAGGTTTAAAAAAAATTGTGCCACCTCCTAGCGTTTATTTTATAATTTTTTAATTGTTGATTGCAATTTATTTTTAAAATATCAGGAAGTATAGTCAGTACTAGCTTTTTTTTAAACAAAGAATATATTTTTCAGTTATGAAAATTATATGAGTTTGCATATTGGTCTAAAATTAGTTTTACTTTTATTAAAATATGGACGTTTCGGTAAGTATATTTAATTTAAAATGTAATTTTAATTAGATTTATAGGGGGATATGATATAGTGTTACATTATTTATTTATAGGTCATGTTTTTATTTACAGAATTATATTTTAATGATTTTTAATACAAATTAGCGTAGAACGGATTATTCTATCACTACACTACGAAATCATATACAAAAGGAAAATTTTGTAACAATAAGACTTGCTATGGGTTACTAAGTAATAACCTACTTGTAAATCTGTACATTTTGATAGAGTTTAGCAGTTTCAATTACACAGGGTAAATATTTGTAGCTGTTTGGATTTTTTTGTGAGCAACAGAATGCACTCGAATGCATTTGAATGTTATGAACCAAATTACAAATAATTAACAGTCACAATCCAAACCATATATATTGTAATGTGTCTCATATGTGTTAAAAACAAGGAAAATATTATGCACTGTGGGATCTTAAACCACTTACGTAATTAAAGAAGTTAATATTTGAATACATAAATTGTTTTCTTCTTCCATCAGACACTATTTTAAAAGATCATTTGAAGGATGATATACAGAATAATACAGGTTTAAATACAAATTGTGTTGCCTACTATCTTTTATTTTATAATTTTTTAATTGTTAATATCCGAAGAAATAAAGTGATATTTTGTAAACTGACGTTGTAATTAACTGTAGGACTACTGTTGTAATTAATAAAAATATTAAAATAGTTAATGTCTTTGATACTTATATTAAAAATAACAAATTTTGAAATTCAGTATGTTTTATTGGATTATGTATATGACATGGATGAATGGTTAAGGCATGGAAGACACATTTAATTTCACTTATAAACACTTCTTTGTTGTAATCTTTCTGTCCATAGCTATGCCATTTAGAAATTCTTTGTTCTCATATTTTGCCGCGTAAAGCATGGAGGATGTTATCATCCCGAGTTCCGCCCAGAACTGACTCTTTAGGCGTTGCTACCTAAGAAAAATTCATATGTCTACTTTCTTCAGCTCTTCTACTCTGTATAGTTCCTCTAGTGTATCTTTCTTCTATTACGTTATCGTTAATGACTTCTAACTTTTTTAATTATAACTCGCTTAATTCTAATCAATTTTAAACCTGACAACTCCCCCTCAATAAAGACGGACAACCAGGATAGCCAGTCCTGAGGGCAAACTAAATTTAATATGGTATAAAATATATTTTGTTCATAAAAAATGAAAAAGTAAATTTGAAGATATTACGTTACTTAACTATTGATATGTAATGGGCTGAGAATACCTGCCATATAACAAAGATATCAACCAGTAAAAATATTTGATATACAGAAAATTTGACAATTGCAAAATGACACATAACACTCAAGTACCTAAATTGCAAAGAGAAAAATGCAATATAATTTAACCTGAATAACACCAGTCTCTTTACACAAAATTATTGTTTATGTATTTTTTTATTTAACATATAACTGTATTACTTAAGGACATTGAAAAACAGTTTATGTCACTATTTAGATTTATTGTTCTTAATTACATTTCACTCATGATGTGCACCTGTAGGTTTTATTTGACTCGACATGACTTATTATTGTTGGTTATGCAGATGAATGTTGACAAATTTCGAGTGATGGCCTATGTCTTGGGTTAACCCTAGTATTTCTGACATATATATCAAAACTTTCAAACTCAATATGATTGTAAGACAAGATAGTTCATTAAAAGTAAGACAAGGCATATGTAGGCTGATACTTTTTCAAAAGGTTTCACCATTACAAATTTTGAAAAAAGGACATATATGTAACTTATCACCAACTGAAGTTGTTGCTTTTGCTGTTAGAGTCGTAATTCTAACATCTTTGATGGCATAAATAATTCCATTTATGTAGGGAACAATTGTGTATCAAGAACATAAAAATTCGCATTTATATTACATTGGTTAACACAAAATGAGGCTTTGATTTATAAATATTCATACGGAAAATCACAATGTGTCTCTTCATATGCTTATGATTCTATCCTTTAACATTCTGAATTTCTATTGTTTTGTGGAAAAAATGAGTAAAATGTTTGAACGCCAATAAAAGTGAACTTTTCTATAAAAATGCATAGCATTTTAGTTAGATGATTTTCATTTTTAAAGTGTCTCCCATTCTTCTAAAATCAGTAGAAAACAGTTAAGTAAAGAGCAAAAATTATTATATATGGGAACTGTCTTTAATGCTCAGCGGATGGTCGTTTTTACTCTCATAATCCCATTTATGGAGGGAACAATTGTGTATCAAAAACAATAAGCTTCGCATTTATAGTACAATGTTTACCACAAAATGAGGGTTTGATTTATTAACATTCATACGAAAAAACACAACGTGTCTCCTCATATGCTAATGATTCTAGCCTTTAACATTCTGAATTTCAGATAGTTTTCTGGCAAAAATGATTAAAATGTTTGAACGCCAATAAAAATAAACTTTTCTATAAAAATGGTATCTCATTTAATTAAATGATTTCCACTTTTAAAGTGCCCCAGTTTCTTCTGTCATCAGCAGAAAACTGTTTAGTAAAGTACAAAAATTGGTATGTATGGGAACTGTCTATAATGCACAGCACATTGACGTTATTACTCAAAAAAGGTCTTCCATTGTTGGTGTAAAACTTTCTTGGGTGTTCCATTCAGGGAATAATTTAGAAATATTAAGCTATCCTTAGCAAATTTAGACATATCATTTACAAGAGTTACTATGAGTGAACAGCATTCCTAAAGATGACTTTTTTCTTAACCCCCTTGACTTACAAGTAAAATGGAATAAAATGTGTCCAAACTACGGTACTTATTTCTGGCTCATCTGAACAATTTTGTTCGAGTTGAGAAAGAGAACGTTTCATTTTCAAATTTGCATTGCTATGCAATATTTAATGAGAGGTTTATATATGAAAATAACGTGGAATAATTGTGTAACAGTATAAAATTATGATATAATATTATATGCACGATGTCTGCCGGAGACGGCTATTGACGTCTCGGAGCCGTCAAAGTCTACCGCCACATGAGATTACTGACGTCTCCCAGACGTCATTTTGTGTCAAGGGGTTAAAGATGCTCATCAAAAGGTTGCTGTCGTAAGGCCTTAGAGGCTGGGTCGGCATAAAAATACACAAATTTATGTTATTCATAAAAAAATAAAAGAATTGTTGTAATGTGCTTACAACACTAACACCAGTGTTCATTTACAAAGAGGAAACATAGTAAAAATATAATACTTTTATTTGGATTAAGACATTTATTCTGTACACTATGTACAAATTCATATACAACTTGATCACCATATGATATAAACAGAAATTATTTAGATTTTATATTCATCATTACACAATAGTTATTACAATTCTCTTTTGTTATACGTTATTCCTTAATCAAAATATTGAATTACGAACTGAGGCCTAAATAACGGTCATAAATATGTTAAATCTATTTACGTCCGGATATTACAGGGGAGCAAGTTTGGGTTTTCATGAAGATCTAAAGGGCGTAAATAGGGCGTCGATACTAGCGTAGAGGCTGTTATTTTGCTGTACGTCTATGGTGGTATGCGGGTTTCAGGAATCGATTCCTGGTCCGGGCTCTCTGGATGTCCAGCAACTCTTCAATCCCGAATTCGACTCCTTTTCTTCACTCTTTTTCCCAACTCCTCACCTCGGTTTTAACGTTCCTTTTTCTTCTTTGCCAATCTCGTGTTGGTGAAACTTTCTCACATCTGCACTCCCGAAGGGAGTGCAGGTGAGCTCATTAAAATAGCCCCTTCTGTGAAAGCTGACATTATTTTTAGTCCCTGCCCCCTTAACTCACCGTTACATCTCTATTCGAGCTTGAACAGTCATTGATCTATAACTCCTTTGCAGGTCTCCCTAAAACTCAACAATCAACAATAAGTCAACAATAGAAGTCCTATATTCTTCTTGGAAATTTCTTCCACAGTTTTAAATGCACGTGTTGACCATCATGGGAAAGTACCTCGGTACAAGAATATTATAATCTGTAAATTTAAAATTAAATGTATCAATTCAATTAATTATACGCATCAACTTTTCCCCTGCCACACACACCAACATAGATATGCGTGTGCAGATATATGCAATATGAATGACAAAAGTAAAAAGATATAAATTTTTGCCATCTTAACCTTCTTTAACAAATAAGATATATAGAATTTTTTCGTTCATCAAAATATCATGTTAACACCAAATTCCTTTACATAAAATAGTATTTATTTGCTCATTAACAGAATTTTTCCAGACATAGAGTGTAAATAAGTTTTTTTTTTGGCTCAAAGGGGAATTTAATCACTCATTTCTGTATTTTATTAAAGAAAAGAAGATTATAAATTACGGCAGGAGGAATAAAAGGAATTAAGTGCTAAATTATTTGCAATCTCGTCACATGAATTTGTAAAACTTCTTTTGGATTTCTATGGAATACGTGGTCTGGATGTCAAATTAAAATCTCTTTGGGTGAACGTTTTTTTACTGTAGCGTATTAAGGGGGTAGAAAAACTACATATGCGTGCTCGAAATAATTGATAAAGCACATGACGCAGGATGTGTTGAACGCAAGAGTAAATCGCTTTCACAGCTCTAAATGGCATGATATATATTGCACTAGAGAGAAGTAACTAGAATTATTAAATCTGTGATTTTATTTATTTTATTTTGTGTCCTCGAGTAGAAAAAAGATTGTTGTTTAGGACAAAGGTTTTCTCCCCTGTCGCAGAATATAATTAAATAAATATGAGGTGGAAAAGGGCGACAATAACAATGTCAATTAACAGCGAAATTTCAAAAGAAATTTATTCCATTTTTTAATCAATTTGCTTCAAATTTTAACTGTGTAATTCATAATATTTTTATATTTATATAAAATAATAAATATAAAATAATAAATATAAATAACAAATATACAAAATAATATTATAATAATAAAATAATAAATATAAATTATAAATATATTTATATCAAATGTGGATATAATATCAAGTTCAAATATTAGTTTAAAATTAATGAATTAAGATTTTGTATACTTAGCTTTAATACAAAGAATTCCAGTAAATTCCTAAAACACAAATTGATGATAATTAAACCATATGTGTTAGTGTTTTATATAAACACATATTTTATATCATTAATATTTATAGAAATTATTAATAATTATAATATGGAAATATGCATTTCTTTTGTTACGAACGCCTATTTCCTTCTATCTAAAAGCATAATTAATAAATTACGTATTTGAAATCATTTTTCTTTTAACTGATATTAATTTTGTATAACATAAAGTAAGACTTTGTTAAATTTCAGACTACTTTAAAAATGTCAGTTATATATAGAATGTTTTGGTTATTGTAAATTTATATATTTACCATTTTTTAACTTTTAAAGCATTTCAAAATGAATTTTTTTTCTTTTGTGTTAAAATTTATATTTTTTAAATGATAGATGTTAGGAACACATATTTTAATATTTTAATTTTTACTTAAATTATATTTTTACTGAAAAACATCCTTTCATCAGTCAATTACAGTTCTTTAAACAGTGGACTATTGTTTTGAAAAGAAACGTTTCTGATATTTTTAATTTAATTTTCCTCGAAATACATTTACACGTTTAATGTGTATATTTAAAATCTTAATTTGAATTGCGTAAATTACACAATGTAGAATCAATGTATGAACCTAACACTTATTTTGCTTGTGGCTTAATTAAAAGAAAATATATTTCAAAACGGAAGAGTTTGATATAAAATATTAAATGTATCTGACTCACGTGAGGTGTTTAATTTTGCAATCCAATAGTTAATTTATGAAAACCTGTTTGATATTTGTTTATTCGTTTTAAATTTTAGGAAACTAGTTTTCTGTTTAAACATATATTTTATTGTAAATTTAAAATATTTCCAAATGATTTCTTTTGTTTTAGATTGTACTATCAATTTTTAGATTTTAAATGGTGGTAACGTGATATTCTACATAGATAAACTCCCTTGACATTTTTCTATTAAAATATTGAGAAATAAAGTTATGGAAATATTTAAAATAAAATAAAAAAATTATTGCTTAAATCTGAAATAAATACACAATACATTGTCAGTTAACAATTATAAACTTCTTCAGATCGGCATAAACAAAAGGAATTAAGAAATCCTTCCTATAATCTCAGGAATAGACCAGGGTAGCCTGAGAGAGCCAGAAATCCTAAGAAGTACAAAACTACTCATTCTTTAATGATTCCCCGACGTAAATGCCAATTCTCCAGCTGCAAAATGAACATTTTTTTCTATCCCTAAACTCACTAATATCTAGTTAATTTGTGACATGAACTGAGGACTCAATCCTTAATTAAACTTTATTATTTATAAACTTTTATTATTTCCTTTTTATTTAATTCTTATTTATTTATTATTTCCTTCTTAATCCTTATCCTTTTATCATTTCCTTCTTAGTTCTTATTCCTTTATTAATTTCTTATAGCCTTTATTTACTTTTAGTCGTATCATTTTTAGGATTTAAGCTAATCGAATTTACGGAATGAATCTCAAGATTTTAGGGCTAGAAAATATAATTATGTTTTCTGTACCCTGAAGGTGATGAAGGGTAACCTCTATTACTTGAAGGTATGAGCTGAGAACTGGATCTGATAAGGCTGTAGAATTGAGATTGCTAGCTGCCATCATACTCATATAATACTATAACTACAAATTGGCATGTGACGTTCGTAACTAAAGACTTTGATGGCCTTTTAAGAACCGTTGATAATTCTCCATGTATTCATAATTTTTATTAGGTTCTTAATTTTATATTTTAATATGTTGGTATGCTTAAAACGATTTTTCAAAATATAAATATTTCTAAGTTTTAAGCAGTTTTGCTTCTATAGAGTGTAAAATACACTGAAACTTCAAAATAAAAATTACCTCTCTACAGATTATTGGAAGTGAAATTTGAATCTTCGTTATATTTCTGCATAGATATTAAACATACAGTATATGAATCAATGAAATGTCCCTGGGGATAAAAATAAAATATTTAATGACACATTTTTAAATTTTTATATATCAGTGTACTCGCTGCATTTGTAGATTTTCGTGTCTAGAAATAATTACATGAACATTAATTTAGTTTAAAATAATAAAAACATGAAATGTTAAAATAAATTTTATTTGAAGAATTTATAAAACTGGAGATTCGTCCTTTAGTTTATTTCGAGGGATATTTCTAATTAAATAAAAATGTTAAAGAACATGTAAAAACAGTAAAACTAAAAAGTAGTACTACAAATTTATAATTCCTATGTTACTTTGTTGAGTAAGTATAATC
Organism: Pardosa pseudoannulata; assembly: GCA_032207245.1. Lineage (NCBI taxonomy): Eukaryota > Metazoa > Arthropoda > Arachnida > Araneae > Lycosidae > Pardosa > Pardosa pseudoannulata. Next base: position 103,202,826 of record CM063511.1, read on the forward strand.
TTTAGATTAACACTAGTAAGATAAGATTTTTATTCTTATTAAAAAAATGTGCCACTAAATGTTGCATTTTAAAAATAAATAAAATAATTTTAACGGCATTTATCCTATTTTAATTAATATTCAACATTTAGAACTATTTTATATTTAAAAAAAGCATGTTATTACACATTAAAATGCATTTTTACCCAAATGTTAAAACTTTTATTTTTTATTTCACTTACTATTTTGTAAGTTATCTACGTGATTCGAGAAACTTCCGAGTACCTATTTTCTAGGAAAAGAAATTATTTTTAGAAAAAAAGAGGATCAACGTGCTATTTTATATAAAAATAATATTACAATTTCTTATGTCATTTTAATTTTATATCATTTTTGTTCGCTTTAATAAATGAATATAGTGAAATAAATTTTACTAATTTTCCATATTGTCATAATAATAATATTAAGTATTAATAGATATACAATACATTTTGTCCCACTCTTTGCAGTTGAATGTAAATTTATAAATGTGTGCGTATATTTCAAGCAAATTTATGTAAGATCATAAAAACCTAAGTACATAAATAAATATGTAGTGCTCAACGTTATATATGAAACCTTCAAAATTCCGATATTCATCTCTTTATTCTTGTCAAATAAGGAATTTACTTTTGTTAAATTTGAAGTCGCAGTGTTTTCTGAAATTGGAAATTGGAAGATCTCATTTTATGTAGGAGAATTTAATCTGATATTTTTTAGACGTTTCAGATAAGAAAATGTGTCACTAAATTCTTCTTTAGAATATTTAGAAATCATATACAAACACCCAATGTATTACTTTTCAATGCAAGCTCTTTAAAGTCAGATACACTTTATAAACTGCAACAACATGAAAAAAAATGTAATTATTTTCTTTGTTACGAAAAAGGAGTTTATACCTCTAAGCGTTATGCATGTAATTTTCTTACACTTGATGATATCTTCAAACGAGTGTGAGCGTATTATGAGGTTAGATTTTGATCTGAAACTTTTATTACGCATACAACTGCTTTAAACATTTAATTTAAAGATTTGTTATCAACACGTACACACTCAGTTGAAGACATCGTCGGCTGGGGAGAAAATTATGTGCGTAAAGCTTGAATGAGTAATTAATATATAGACTCGACACATCACTCACTTTTACTAAATATATTGAAGTAGCTGATTATATAAAAAAATTTGGAATTTATTATTGTATTATTATTGTATTTTTGTTTGATGTAAAACATAAAATTATTTTTATTTTTCTGAGGTAGATCTATGTTTCCTGATTTATTATTATATTACATGAGAGTAGCTATGGAAAATAAATATACTTTATCCTTTTAAAATTGATTTTTTTATTAATTTATTTATATTATCATTTAAATGAAGCAAAATTATGAAAAAAAATCAATATTATACAAATTAAAAATAATTAGAAAGAAAACAGAATCTAACAGATGTTTAAGATTACTTACATTTAATCACGTAGTATCAAAATTGTTTATTATGTAAAAAAATTAAAATATCAAAATTTAATTTTTTTAATCAGTTATCTGAATGCATTCATAATTTTATATACATTTACTTTTGTTGAACTATAGAGATATATTGTCTATATATTATTCTGCATACTTCATGATAATTCAAATTATGACTTAATTTAACCCCCTGAGGACCAGCACAAAAATGATACACAAGTCGTCCGTTGTGAAAACCGTTGCCGTTTACGCCAACTAGTAATTAAATCTAGCATTTAAAAGTTAAAGTAAAACATTCAGATTTTCTATTACGCATACGCGACGTTGATCTCTCAATATCAACCGGAGATCATCACGTGGTGGCGACGCTGGATTGATAAGAGTGAAATAGCTGCGTTGCGTATACGAGACATAAAACAGTGTCACGTATACGAGAACAAAATGTAATTAATTTTTTTGGTAAGAAAAAGAAGTTTATACCTGTAAACGTTACGCACATAATTTTCATACACTTGATGATGACTAAAGATACAAACTTGACTAAACTTGCAACATCTCTTATGCCTCGTATTACATAATGAAATTTGTTTTAAGTATTTTGATATACATATTAAGATTAAAAATCGCTACCAAGTAATTAAATATTTTAAGTAATGATACTATTATTCGAGAGACGTATATTTCTCACTATATTTTTACCAAATAAAATAGTGAACTAAGAAGATAGTTTTCATTAAGCGTACTCGAGGCACATATATATCTAATTACCTTCTCAGGGAAGGTTCTGTAAGAGAAATCAACGAAATATATATTTAATATTCACAAGTAGCAATCCTAATAACACACACATTTATTGTTAATCCAGTAAGCGTCCCCAATATCCGGTCAACGTACAAATGTCATTTTTTATGGTGACCGGATGCTCGCTCAATAAAACATGTCTGTTGTTAGAGACTGCCTCAGTTTATGTATTTATAAATAGGATTTTATATTTAGATAAAAGCTTCGGCGTAATATTAAAAGTCTGCTGAATAAACATATTAAATAACTACATGATTATTTTAACTTGTGGTGGTTACTAAATATATTTTATATTAAAAACTTATGGATTATAGTTGCATTACTAATCAGTGCAGTCTTTTTTTTATTTAATCAGTATCAATTTCTTAAGTCATTTAAGTGATTACCTACTATGTAACGAATTTTCTTATCCAGCAAAATGTAAGTTGATTTTAAATAAACATTTCCATTTGATAGAATTTTTTTTCAAAGAAGCAGTAAAAGAAATAATCATGTAAAGTACCACTCACGTGTTTCATATTTCTTTCTCTGAAGAAAATATAATTTGTAAATTGAAACTAGAACACGGCCGTTTAATTAGTTTCTTATCTTCTCTAACAGGAAAAAAGAAACACATACGTAAGTAATGCTAAAATAGGAACTGATTTGTTCATTACAAAAAATTTTGTTTGATACCTGAGAAGGAAAATATATTTATAACACAAATTGATTGCATTTTCCAATATAGATTATGATGAATATTTTTATCAAATATAGTGCATTTACATAACTATGGAATTATTATTTGTTTTTCAAAGGAAATTATAGTAGTAGGTAATTATGCATATTTGAGTAAATTTAATTAGTTAATATGTTTGATAGGTTAGTTAATAGGTAGTATATAGCTTTATTCCGAACAATGGATAAGTATTAAGAATTAGTAAAGAAATTCATGTCTTATGATGCTGAAGCGTGATTGAGATATAAAAGGTATGCTCTGAGCGGATTTAATATTAAGATAACTCAAATGTACATTGCAACTAAGAATGGGTAAAATATAGAGTGGATTGATACTTTATTCCAAACAATGGATAAATATTAAGCATTAGTAAAGAAATTCGTGTCTTATGATGGTCAAGCATGACTGAGATATAAAAGGTATGCTCTGAGCGGATTTAATATTAAGATAACTCAAATGTACATTGCAACTAAGAATGGGTAAAATATAAAGTGGATTGATGCTTTATTCCAAACAATTGATAAATTCTAAGCATTGGTAAAGAAATCCAGGTCTTATAATACTCAAGCATGATTGAGGTATAATAGGTATGCTCTGAGCGGATTTGATATTAAGATAACTCAAATGTACATTGCAATTAGGAAAGGGTAAAATATAGAGTGGATTGATGCTTTATTAGTAGCGCCTCCGGAACCGGAAGTTGTGAATTTAAAGCCTTTTAAAGAGCATTTTTCATACAAAACCTTTTAAATTTTCATGAAGTTTAGTTTAAATATTTTTTATTATTTTTATTAATTAGCAACTTGGCAATTAGAAAGTTTTGAAGCAAGGAGGTGTGGGGAATTTTAAACATGTATTTTAATTTTTTAATAGTTAAAGTTGATTTCATAAACTTTAAATGCGTTTTTCTCAGAACTGTATTTTTAATAAAATGTTGAAACTTCAAATGTGATATCTGAAAAAGTTCTTAGAATAATTTGTTGAAAATTATCATGAATTTTTTGGATAGTATTTACTAGTGAATGAAACAAAAGCTTTAAATTTGGATAATTTTTAATGATGTTACACTTATAGTTATATATAAAGGTAATGAAAATTCGTTAAAAATTCAATGTGTATGACTTTGAAGGACCAAAATTTTTAACCAAACGTAAATTAAGCAAAGATTTTAGGTGATTCACTAGTCCTGTGTGTACGAAATGTGTTGCATAAAAAATATTGAAATAATTTAATTTATTAAAAAATTAGATCTTTTGATAATACCCTATTTTTTTACTAAATTTTCTTAATTTATTAGAAATTTTATATAAACCTCTCCAGGAATATATTTTTAAGTGCAATTCTCTATCATAATATAAAAAATAAATCTAAAAATTTAAAAATATGAACTAGTTTCTACGTTTAGAGAAAAATTTCTCCGAACGTAGACTGAGGCCTTTAACATTAATCATTAACAATGATTGTTATTATGAAAATGATAAATTCTTAGATAAATTTAAAGAAAAATTTTACTTGTGTAGTTTGTAATCTGGAAATACATTTATTTAATTATTTGTTTAAAGATTGTGGAAGATTTTAAAGCAAGCTGTGTAGAGAAAATTAAAGCGAAATAACTCTTTAAAAATTGTTTTTTCGTTTGGATAAACCATTTAAAATCCAGATTTGTTCAATAAATTATCAATGCAGGTTAATATTACATTTAAATAACTATAGAAAAGTTTCGTTATATTTCACTCTTCTTAAAACACTATTTTTTATTTAGGACACATTCGTATTTTTATAGATTTAAATATTGCTGTAATGTTTGTGGAATGTTTAAGCTAATGTTTTAAGTCAAAATTTTAATGCATAATACTGACAGCAATGTTTATCTAAAAATAAAATTTACGGTATTTTATTTAAAAAAATGCAAAAATATGTAAGGTTCTTTTATTTTAAAATCCAATTTAAAATATATCCTTTTTATACGCTGGTAAATTTTTAGAAAAATATTTTAAAGAGAATATTTGAGAAAAGTTATGCAATATATCTAATTAAAAATTAATTAAAATCCATTTTCTCCTAGACTGAAACATGTCATTCACGATCTTTTATTATTCATGAGCTTTACACATGCCCTATAACTATCTATCAAGCAAGTTAAAAATTTTAAAAAATCAAAGCTTCGCACATTAAAAGTTTATGATGGCGTTACTGATCTCCCTTAGAAACATAGTTTATTCAAACTTTTGGAAAAAAAAAATGGTTTTTGATAAAATTTCTCTATATTATCTGTGGAATAGACATGCATAATAAATATAGTTTTGAAATATTTAAGCTGCTGTTCTTTTTATATAAGAAGTATACTTAAGTTGCAACAAATATAAATTTCAAAACATTTTTACTAAACTTTTATTCAGTATTAAAATAAATTTTTATCTATCGAACCCAAACAGGATAACTATTTATAAATTTTTAAAACATCGATCAATGATATGTTTAAAATATGTTGTAAGCATTTATTTATTTTAAAGGAGATTTCAGAACATAAAGTAACACGTAGTTCTGGATTGTATGATCAATTTTTCATTTAGGCTGATGTTCTTTTTAAATAGGAAGTATACTTAAATTTGCAACACATATACATTTCAAAACAAGTTTACTAACATTTTGCTAAATTTCTCAATTTTAAAATGAATTTTTATCTATCAAACCCAAATAAAACGACTATTTATGAATTTGTAAAACATAGATCAATGATACGTTTAAAATATATTGTAATCATTTCTTTATCTTAAAGCAGATTTATGGATATAAAGTAACACGTAGTTCTGGATCGTATGATCATTTTTCCATTGCTTCCTAAGTAAGATATGGAAAAAAACACGAAAATTAATTTGCACATTAAATAAACAATTTAAATTAAATTTTAAGGAAAAGCTTTAAGAACTATTACGTGATGACAAGTAAAATCAATGTTAAAAATTTTATCCATTGTAAAATATTGTATATTTTCCCTCCATAGTCTTGTCACATGGAATGTTGAGTGGGCCTAATGCACTATGTTCTTGAAGTTTCAAAAATGCTAGGGAAATCCTTGCACCTCCTTCGAGTAAGTTATGAATGCACAGATATGCATCTAATAAGAATAGGCTGGATAGCTGAGATAAGCTCTAAAGATTTTATTGGAAGAAGTTAATTTGGAGACATTTTGTAAACTTCTCGTAGAGGAATTTGCTCTGTAAAGAACTACAATTTATCCTTCTCACACAGGATGAAAAAAAAGTACTTCAACTGGTACTTCAAGCTTAAAAGGTTTCTGGTTTTATGAAGTTTTGTGAAAATTGTTGCTCCGCTGTAGAATGAGTCAGTGTGAAGTTTGTGAAGTAAATCTGTGATTAACTAAATTGTTTGAAAAACGAATTTTGTAGTGACATGTTCAATTTACGTGTGTTTTGCTGGTCAATACATCTAAAATAGAATAAAAAGAATTGTCATTTCTTGAGACCTCTCTTCTTAGCAAGGAGAGTTAAAGTCTATGATTTTTATTGTATGCAGTGTAAATATGAATTATTGCACGTTTAGATTTTACCATAAAATAAAAATCCAACAAATCATAAGGTGCAATGATAGGCTTGTTGATTTAGTTCCAACATTTCTTCTTGCTACGCAGTAATCTTCACATACATCAGAAGTAAGTGGTTTATATATAAAATTAGAGTGATTTTCACGTTTTATGTCTTTATGTATGTAAAAAATTATTTACGAAAGAAAGAAGAATTTTAGCCTATTAATAAAATTCTAATCCTACTAAAATAGCTTGTATAAGTATACACAATATACTTATATGTACACATAAGTATATAGGTATACATATGTATTACACATAACCATAAAAGCTTTGATATTTAAATTTATCGAAAACGAAATCAGTGTCATTAAAGCATGTAAAGTGAATGGTTTTGCGTACTTCTCTATCAATTTCTATATAATTTTCTTTTATATTTACGTAAATATCTTTTGTATATTTTAAATATTTGAGGATTTTCCGGATCCATACAACTGATCTATATTTTTCTTGTTCCGAGTAACCTATAAACATTACCTAAATCTGTTTTAAATCATTGTATATTCTGATTGCCTAAATTTGTTTATTACCATTCAATGCATAAAACATAACTTTAAGATAAGGGATAAGTCCAAATTATGTCCATAAAAATTCTCATAAGGATGCTATTTAAGTAGAGATACATTCCAAGTAAGGAGAAATAAGACTGTTATTGAATTATATATTGCCATTTTCAAAATGCTATCCAAATCATAAATAAATGTAAAGAAAGTTAAATCATGTTTGATATCATTTATATCTATCTCACGTACCTGGATCTAACTCTACTGGGTTTTCCTTAAAAGCTATATATACCAAAGGAAAATTATCATGCTTCATTGAATACCTTTTGCATAATAAGGTTCATTTACTCTTTCAATGTATATTCCCAGCAAAGTTAAAATACAATTCGATTTGAAATAGAGTTTTATTTCGCGTTCATGGAAAATCTTCAATGGTAGATTCTTTTCTACCGTGTATGTATTTCCATGTTTTTGAAATATAATACGATTCTCTTCTTCGACGTTCTTAACATAAACGAATCAGAATTTTTTTTCTGTACGTTTTTGAAATGCTCCTTAAATTTTTAACGCTATTGTGGAATAAAATATTAGACGAAATAGAAAACGCTGACATTTGTTTTAGAGGTTTCAAAAATAAGGTTTATGATTCAAAGGACTTAGGAATATTATGCAAATTATTTCTTTATAATCATCAATTGGGTTTAGATGATACGTTTATTCAAACATAAATTTATATGTAATTATTGATATTTTAACACCAAATTTGAAATGCAAGTTTTATTATTGAATAAAGCCATATGTGTTCCAAATGTGTTTCTTCATTTTCAAATATAAATCCTCTATGTTTATGCATATAATATAAACACACACACTATATATATATATATATATATATATATATATATATATATATATATATATATATATATATATATATATATATATATATATTAGTTATTTAAAAAGTAATTGTAGTAAAATCGATGGCACATTCTTTCTGTGTTTTTAAAAATAACATTTTCAAAATATTTAAAAAATATATTTAAAGAAAAATTCAAAATTATTTTTAATTTAAAATTAGAAAAATTATTTTATCTACAGATTAATTTAATCGTTACTTGGATACGTTAAATGCAAATAATTTGGTAAAAATCTATATTATTCTTGTAGAAGTAGAAAGGTATAATATATGAACATATTTGCATTTCTTTATTTACAAAAATGTTTATTTCTTAGAGACTATTTTTCTAGTTTTCTTACAAATAAAGTTATTGCAGTTAAGTAACATAAGAAGTAATATAAGGATATCTGAGGATTTTGTGGATCCATACAAATGATCTATGTTTTTCTTGTTCCGAGTAACCTATAAACATTACCTAAATCTGTTTTAAATCATTGTATATTCAGATTGCCTAAATTTGTTTATTACCATTCAATGCATAAAACATAACTTTAAGATAAGGGATAAGTCCAAATTATGTCCATAAAAATTCTTATAAGGATGCTATTTAAGTAGAGATACATTTCAAGTAAGGAGAAATAAGACTGTTATTGAATTATATATTGCGATTTTCAAAATGCTACCCAAATCATAAATAAATGTAAAGAAAGTTAAATCATGTTTGATATCATTTATATCTATCTCACGTACCTGGATCTAACTCTACTGGGTTTTCCTTAAAAGCTATATATACCAAAGGAAAATTATCATGCTTCGTTGAATACCTTTTGCATAATAAGGTTCATTTACTCTTTCAATGTATATTCCCAGCAAAGTTAAAATACAATTCGATTTGAAATAGAGTTTTATTTCGCGTTCATGGAAAATCTTCAATGGTAGATTTTTTTCTACCGTGTATGTATTTCCATGTTTTTGAAATATAATATGATTCTCTTCTTCGATGTTCTTAACATAAACGAATCAGAATTTTTTTCTGTACGTTTTTGAAATGTTCCTTGAATTTTTAACGCTATTGTGGAATAAAATATTAGATGAAATAGAAAACGTTGACATTTGTTTTAGAGGTTTCAAAAGTAAGGTTTATGATTAAAATGACTTAGAAATATTATGCGAATTATTTATTTTTAATCATCAATTGGATTTAGATAGTAAGTTTTTTCAAATATAAATTTGTATGTAAGTGATAAATTTTTAACAGCAAATTAGAAATGTATGTTCTATTATTGAATAAAGTCAACCGTGTTCCATCAGTGTGTGTTCTTTCATTATGAAATTTTATTCCCCTGTGTTTAGTAAATAGGACACACACACACCAATTATTCTAACTTCTTTAGTTAAAACTTTTAAAATATTTCTTTTAAAAAATCTTTTGTTAAAAAAACAACTAACACTTATCATAAACTATGAACTTAATATTTCACAACTAAATTATTTTAAATCAGTCGGTGAGACTGATTAGCTAGCAGTTTTATAGTAGATTCTTTATGCAGTTTCTATTAACATCTACTGGAAAATTTTTATAAATCATGTCCCTAGCGGATAAATTAAACCAGTACGGCTTTAACAACGTTAGTAAATGGGATTCTTGTATTACTTAACAACAACTTTATTTATAAGAAAACTAGAAAACAATATACTGTATGGAATAAACATTTTATTACATGAAGTCATAGAGCTAAATTTAATATTTTAACTTTGTACTTCTACATAAAAATACAGATTTTAATAAAATTATTTGCGTGTAACTTATCCAAATAACGATTAAAATAATCTGTAAAATATAAGTTTTCTACTTTTGGATTAAAACAATTCTTATTTTTTTTGTAAATATAGTTTTTGAAACATGTTGAAAATCATCGACGTTAAACCTCCTCAAAAATGTGCAATCTAGTTTAATGCTATTATTTTTCTAATAAATTATATATATATATATATATATATGTGTGTGTGTATATATATATATACTTATATATATATATATATATATATATATATAAGAAAAAGATTTTGAAACAACATCCTTAAAACTACAGCTGACTGTGATGCACTTTTATTAAGGATATTTCACAAGAAAGTTAGGAAATATTTTTGATTCGTTAATATGGGAGAAAAGTTGCAGAAAACGAAAATACATGTACTTCGAAAAAGGTTAAATCCATAATCATCTATGTGAAGTGTATAAAACTTTTCTGTGATAGTTTTAAAAATTCATAGCTTCTTTGAAACAGATTTAAAATAAATAGTGATTTTCAAAAGATTTATCTATAATATTATTTTTAATGGTGTGGCGTTATTTCTAAAAAAGTTTTTTTGTAATATCTATGATTGTAAAAATTGCAGTATTTTATTTGCACAAGATATTGCTTTTTAACTTCTAATAATATATAATTCTCATGCAAAGTAAAATAAATAATTCGGTGTAATAAGTTCCTCTCAGGTGGAAAAAAACTACTTTGAACTTGCTTTATTTTTATTGAAACATAAACTACTACAATGAAAACTATATTTGAATGTGTTAAATTTTTAAATTGTACATATGGTCAAATAATAGAATGAATTAAGTTGTTTTTAAAAATGATTGAAAAAGATTTTATAAAAAATAAAATATAATTATATTTTTAGCAAATTTGCTTCAAGATGTGTTTTATAAAAATTTTTATACTAAAGAAAATATTGAGGTAGGTATGTGTTCAGGACATCTATTTTAAACATAGGTTACTTGTGTAATACTATATAATCCTACAGTTATTGATGTAACATTTATCTTTTGAATGTGTCCAACATTTCAGTTACTACTACAAATTTGTTTAATTAGTTTGACAAAAAAAAAACTTTTTTATGTTATGTCAATCATATTCTCTGTTAGTTTTAAATCCAAAATCAGCTAAGATAATCTGAGAAAATTGTACTTAACGGGCCTATACTATAATTCAGTTTTAGGATAATTTAATTGTTAGAATGCATTTTATTATAGACTTAATTCTCTGATCTTGCTTTAAATTTGAAATACAGGTAATTGTACAATTATAGAAATATTCGTATTTTCTTTTTACTGTTAAATTAAATGCATCGTGATATGCTCCTAATATATTTTAATTTTTTAGTACAGATATGTTTTATTTAATTACGTTTTGTTGCAGAAATAAGGCTCTTCTTGTATTTGTCAAGCATAATTTTCTGCATTTTTTTTATCCGTGTATGAAAGTAACTTAAATTTTATACTAACTTAATTTTGTATCTAATTGGCCTACATTAAATTCAGTATGGAGTTAATTAAATGGTTAGATAAAATATCCCTCATAACTTAATTCTCAAATTTTGAGTTAAATTTAAATTGTGTGTATATTTGTATTTTGTTCTAGATAAAATGCATAATTTCTAAGGCCTGGTCTCACCAAAGTTGTTTAAGACTAACCGCGATTAATCTCTGAATAAACGGAGAATTGTATCCCACCATTGGTATATTGGTATTTTCAAAAGAATTATCTTTAAAATTCTTCTTAATGGTGTGGCCTTATTTCTAAAACTATTTTTTGTTAATATCGATGCTTAGTCTAATAAAAATTACAAAATTTTATTTGCACAAAATATTGCTTTCCAACTTGCATAAGAAATAATATATTTCTCAAGCATAGCAAAATAAATAATTCGGTGTAAAAAGTTCCTCTCAGGTGGAAAAAAATTACTTTGAACTTTTAATGAAACATAAACTATTACAATAAAATTTATATTTGAATTTGTTAAATTTTGAAATTTGACTTAGGCAAATAATAGAATGAATTAAGTTATTTTTAAAAATGATTGAAAAAGATTTTATAAAAAATAAAACAACTATATTTTAGCATTTTTCTTCAAGATGTGTTTTGTAAAAATTTTTATACTAAAGAAAATTTTGTGGTAGGTGTTCAAAATATCTATTTTAAACATAGGTTACTTCTGTAATACTATACAACCCGACAGTTATTTAGTTACCCGACAGTTTTTTTATACTTAAAATTTTGTGGTAGGTGTTCAAAATATCTATTTTAAACATAGGTTACTTCTGTAATACTATATAACCCGATAGTTATTGATGCAACATTTATCTTTTGAATGTGTCTACTATTTAAATTTCTTCTGCAGATTTGTTTAATTAGTTTAATAAAAAAAACATTTTTTATGTTATGTCAATCATATTCTCTATTCGTTTTAAATCCAGAATCACCTAAAACAATATGAGAAAATTGTACTTAACTGGCCTATACTTTGATTCAGTTTTAGGATAATTATATTCTTAGAATTCATTTCATTATAGACTTAATTCTCTAATTGTTTTAAATATGAGACACAGGTAATTGTACAATTACAGAAATATTCAAGTTTTCTTTTTACTGTTAAATTAAATACATCGTAATATGTTCTTCTTGTATTTATCAAACATATTGTTTGTTTTTTTAACCGCGTATGAAAGTAACTTAAATTTTATACTAACTTAATTTTGTATCTAATTGGTCTACATTAAATTCAGTATGGAGTTAAATAAATGGTTAGATAAAATATCCCTCATAACTTAATTCTCAAATTTTGAGTTAAATTTAAATTGTGTGTATATTTGTATTTTGTTCTAGATAAAATGCATAATTTCTAAGGCCTGGTCTCACCAAAGTTGTTTAAGACAACCGCGATTAATCTCTGAATAAACGGAGAATTGTATCCCACCATTGGTATATTGGTATTTTCAAAAGAATTATCTTTAAAATTCTTCTTAATGGTGTGGCCTTATTTCTAAAACTATTTTCTTTTTAATATCGATGCTTAGTCTAATAAAAATTACAGTATTTTATTTGCACAAAATATTGCTTTCCAACTTGCATAAGAAATAATATATTTCTCATGCATAGCAAAATAAATAATTCGGTGTAAAAAGTTCCTCTCAGGTGGAAAAAAATTACTTTGAACTTTTAATGAAACATAAACTATTACAATGAAAGTTATATATGAATTTGTTAAATTTTGAAATTTGACTTAGGCACATAATATAATGAATTAAGTTGTTTTCAAAAATGAATGAAAAAGATTTTATAAAATATAAAATATAATTATATTTTTAGCATTTTTCTTCAAGTTGTGTTGTGTAAAATTTTTTTATATCTAAGAAAATATTGAGGAAGGTGTTCAGAATAACTATTTTAATCATCGGTTACTTCTGTAATACTATATAAACCGACAGTTATTGATGCAACTTTTATCTTTTGAATGTGTCCCCCATTTCAGTTTTTACTACAAATTTGTTTAATTAGTTTAGTAAAAAAAAAAAACATTTTTTTATGTTATATCAATCATATTCTCTGTTAGTTTTAAATCCAGAATCACCTAAGATATTCTGAGGAAATTGTACTTAACGGGTCTTTACTTTGATTCAGTTTTAGGATAATTAAATTGTTAGAATACATTTCATTATGTATTTAATTCTCTAATTTTATTTTAAATTTGAGACACAGGTAATTGTACAATTAAAGGAATATTCATGTTTTCTTTTTACTGTTAAATTAAATGCATCGTAATATGTTCCTAATATATTGTTAATTTTTTAGTAGTATTAAGTTTTATTGATTCGACTGTGATGTACTTTTATTAAGGATATTTCAGGAAAAAGTTAGGAAATATTTTTGATTCGTTAATATGAGAGAATATTTGCAGAAAACGAAAATACATCTACTTCGAAAAAGGTTAAATCCATAATCATCTATGTGAAGTGTATAAAATTTTTCTCTGTTAGATTTAAAAATTCATAGCTTATTTGACAACAGATTTAAAATAAATAGTGATTTTCAAAAGATTTATCTTTAATATTATTTTTAATGGTGTGGCCTTATTTCTAGAAATATTTTTTTAATATCTATGATTGTAAAATTTGCAGTATTTTATTTGCACAAGATATTGCTTTTAAAATTCTAATAATATATAATTCTCATTCATAGTAAAATAAATAATTCGGTGTAATAAGTTCCTCTCAGATGGAAAAAATTACTTTGAACTTTTAATGAAACATAAACTATTACAATAAAATTTATATTTGAATTTGTTAAATTTTGAATTTTGACTTCGGCAAATAATAGAATGAATTAAGCTGTTTTTAAAAATGATTGAAAAAGATTTTATAAAAAATAAAACAATTATATTTTAGCATTTTTCTTCAAGATGTGTTTTGTAAAAATTTTTATACTAAAGAAAATATTGAGGTAGGTGTTCAGGATACCTATTTTAAACATAGGTTACTTCTGTTATACTATATAATCTGACAGTTATTGATGCAACATTTATCTTTTGAATGTGTCTACTATTTCAGTTTCTACTATAAATTTGTTTAATTAGTTTAATAAAAAAACTTTTTTTTATGTATGTCAATCATATTCTCTGTTCGTTTTAAATCCAGAATCACCTAAGATATTCTGAGGAAATTGTACTTAACGGGTCTATACTTTGATTCAGTTTTAGGATAATTAAATTGTTAGAATACATTTCATTATGTATTTATTTTTCTAATTTTATTTTAAATTTGAGACACAGGTAATTGTACAATTACAGAGGAATTTTCATGTTTTCTTTTTACTGTTAAATTAAATGCATCGTGATATATTCATCTTGTATTTATCAAACATATTTTCTGTTTTTTTTTATCCACGTATGAAAGTAACTTAAGTTATATACTAACTTAATTTTCTATCTAATTGGTCTATATTAAATTCAGTATGGAGTTAATTAAATGGTTAGATAAAATGTCCCTCATAACATAACTCTCGAATTGTGAGTTAAATCTAAATTGTGTGTATATATTTGTATTTTGTTCTAGATAAAATGCATAATTTCTAAGGCCTGGTCTCACCAAAGTTGTTTAAGAATAACCGCGATTAATCTCTGAATAAACGGAGAATTGTATCCCACCATTGGTATATTGGTATTTTCAAAAGAATTATCTTTAAAATTCTTTTTAATGGTGTAGCCTTATTTCTAAAACTATTTTCTTTTTAATATCTATGCTTAGTCTAATAAAAATTACAGTATTTTATTTGCACAAAATATTGCTTTCCAACTTGCATGAGAAATAATATATTTCTCATGCAAAGCAAAATAAATAATTTGGTGTAAAAAGTTCCTCTCAGGTGGAAAATAATTATTTGGAACTTTTAATGAAACATAAACTATTACAATGAAAGTTATATATGAATTTGTTAAATTTTGAAATTTGACTTAGGCAAATAATAGAATGAATTAAGTTGTTTTTAAAAATGATTGAAAAAGATTTTATAAAAAATAAAACAATTATATTTTAGCATTTTTCTTCAAGATGTGTTTTGTAAAAATTTGTTATACCTAAGAAAATACTCGGGTAGGTGTTCAGGATACCTATTTTAAACATAGGTTACTTCTGTTATAATATATAACCCGACAGTTATTGATGAAACATTTATATTTTGAATGTGTCCCCCATTTCAGTTTCTACTACAATTTATTTAAATAGTTTAATAAAAAAACTTTTTTTATGTTATATCAATCATATTCTCTGTTCGTTTTAAATCCAAAATTTCCTAAGATATTCTGAGGAAATTGTACTTAAAGGGTCTATACTTTGATTCAGTTTTAGGATAATTAAATTGTTAGAATACATTTCATTATGTATTTAATTCTCTAATTTTGTTTTAAATTTGAGGACACAGGTAATTGCACAATTACAGAAATATTCATGTTTTCTTTTTACTGTTAAATTAAATGCATCGTGATATATTCATCTTGTATTTATCAAACATATTTTCTGTTTTTTTTTATCCACGTATGAAAGTAACTTAAGTTTTATACTAACTTAATTTTATATCTAATTGGTCTATATTAAATTCAGTATGGAGTTAATTAAATGGTTAGATAAAATGTCCCTCATAACATAACTCTCGAATTTTGAGTTAAATCTAAATTGTGTGTATATTTGTATTTTGTTCTAGATAAAATGCATAATTTCTAAGACCTGGTCTCACCAAAGTTGTTTAAGAATAACCGCGATTAATCTCTGAATAAACGGAGAATTGTATCCCACCATTGGTATATTGGTATTTTCAAAAGAATTATCTTTAAAATTCTTTTTAATGGTGTAGCCTTATTTCTAAAACTATTTTCTTTTTAATATCTATGCTTAGTCTAATAAAAATTGCAGTATTTTATTTGCACAAAATATTGCTTTCCAACTTGCATGAGAATTAATACATTTCTCATGCATAGCAAAATAAATAATTCGGTGTAAACTCGGGTAGGTGTTCAGAATATCTATTTTAAACATAGGTTACTTCTGTAATACTATATAATCCGACAGTTATTGATGCAACATTTATCTTTTGAATGTGTCCCCCATTTCAGTTTTTTACTACAAATTTGTTTAATTAGTTAAAACCTTTTTTTTTATGTTATATCAATCATATTCTCTGTTAGTTTTAAATCCAGAATCACCTAAGATATTCTGAGGAAATTGTACTTAACTGGCCTATACTTTGATTCAGTTTTATTATAATTATATTCTTAGAATTCATTTCATTATAGACTTAATTCTCTAATTGTTTTAAATATGAGACACAGGTAATTGTACAATTACAGAAATATTCAAGTTTTCTTTTTACTGTTAAATTAAATACATCGTAAAATAATCTTCTTGTATTTATCAAACATATTTTTTGTTTTTTATCCGTGTATGAAAGTAACTTAAATTTTATACTAACTTAATTTTGTATCTAATTGGTCTACATTAAATTCAGTATGGAGTTAATTAAATGGTTAGATAAAATATCCCTCTTAACTTAATTCTCGAATTTTGAGTTAAATTTAAATTGTGTGTATATTTGTATTTTGTTCTAGATAAAATGCATAATTTCTAAGGCCTGGTCTCACCAAAGTTGTTTAAGACTAACCGCGATTAATCTCTGAATAAACGGAGAATTGTATCCCACCATTGGTATATTGGTATTTTCAAAAGAATTATCTTTAAAATTCTTTTTAATGGTGTGGCCTTATTTCTAAAACTATTTTCTTTTTAATATCTATGCTTAGTCTAATAAAAATTACAGTATTTTATTTGCACAAAATATTGCTTTCCAACTTCCATGAGAAATAATATATTTCTCATGCATAGCAAAATAAATAATTCGGTATAAAAAGTTCCTTTCAGGTGGAAAAAATTACTTTGAACTTTTAATGAAACATAAACTATTACAATGAAAGTTATATATGAATTTGTTAAATTTTGAAATTTGACTTAGGCAAATAATAGAATGAATTAAGTTTTTTTCAAAAATCATTGAAAAAGGTTTTATAAAATATAAAACATAATTATATTTTTAGCATTTTTCTTCAAGTTGTGTTGTGTAAAAAGTTTTTATATCTAAGAAAATATTGAGGTAGCTGTTCAGAATATCTATTTTAATCATAGTTTACTTCTGTAATACTATATAAACCGACAGTTATTGATGCAACATTTATCTTTTGAATGTGTTCCCCATTTCAGTTTTTACTACAAATTTGTTTAATTAGTTTAGTAAAAAAAAAACCTTTTTTGTGTTATATCAATCATATTCTCTGTTAGTTTTAAATCCAGAATCACCTAAGATATTCTGAGGAAATTGTACTTAACGGGTCTTTACTTTGATTCAGTTTTAGGATAATTAAATTGTTAGAATACATTTCATTATGTATTTAATTCTCTAATTTTATTTTAAATTTGAGACACAGGTAATTGTACAATTAAAGGAATATTCATGTTTTCTTTTTACTGTTAAATTAAATGCATCGTAATATGTTCCTAATATATTGTTAATTTTTTAGTAGTATTAAGTTTTTATTGATTCGACTGTGATGTACTTTTATTAAGGATATTTCAGGAAAAAGTTAGGAAATATTTTTGATTCGTTAATATGAGAGAATATTTGCAGAAAACGAAAATACATCTACTTCGAAAAAGGTTAAATCCATAATCATCTATGTGAAGTGTATAAAATTTTTCTCTGTTAGATTTAAAAATTCATAGCTTATTTGACAACAGATTTAAAATAAATAGTGATTTTCAAAAGATTCATCTTTAATATTATTTTTAATGGTGTGGCCTTATTTCTAGAAATATTTTTTTAATATCTATGATTGTAAAATTTGCAGTATTTTATTTGCACAAGATATTGCTTTTAAAATTCTAATAATATATTATTCTCATGCAGAGTAAAATAAATAATTCGGTGTAAAAAGTTCCTCTCAGGTGGAAAAAAATTACTTTGAACTTTTAATGAAACATAAACTATTACAATAAAATTTATATTTGAATTTGTTAAATTTTGAATTTTGACTTCGGCAAATAATAGAATGAATTAAGCTGTTTTTAAAAATGATTGAAAAAGATTTTATAAAAAATAAAACAATTATATTTTAGCATTTTTCTTCAAGATGTGTTTTGTAAAAATTTTTATACTAAAGAAAATATTGAGGTAGGTGTTCAGGATACCTATTTTAAACATAGGTTACTTCTGTTATACTATATAATCTGACAGTTATTGATGCAACATTTATCTTTTGAATGTGTCTACTATTTCAGTTTCTACTATAAATTTGTTTAATTAGTTTAATAAAAAAACTTTTTTTTATGTATGTCAATCATATTCTCTGTTCGTTTTAAATCCAGAATCACCTAAGATATTCTGAGGAAATTGTACTTAACGGGTCTATACTTTGATTCAGTTTTAGGATAATTAAATTGTTAGAATACATTTCATTATGTATTTATTTTTCTAATTTTATTTTAAATTTGAGACACAGGTAATTGTACAATTACAGAGGAATTTTCATGTTTTCTTTTTACTGTTAAATTAAATGCATCGTGATATATTCATCTTGTATTTATCAAACATATTTTCTGTTTTTTTTTTATCCACGTATGAAAGTAACTTAAGTTATATACTAACTTAATTTTATATCTAATTGGTCTATATTAAATTCAGTATGGAGTTAATTAAATGGTTTAGATAAAATGTCCCTCATAACTTAACTCTCGAATTTTGAGTTAAATCTAAATTGTGTGTATATATATATTTTTGTTTTAGATAAAATGCATAATTTCTAAGGCCTGGTCTCACCAAAGTTGTTTAAGAATAACCGCGATTAATCTCTGAATAAACGGAGAATTGTATCCCACCATTGGTATATTGGTATTTTCAAAAGAATTATCTTTAAAATTCTTTTTAATGGTGTAGCCTTATTTCTAAAACTATTTTCTTTTTAATATCTATGCTTAGTCTAATAAAAATTACAGTATTTTATTTGCACAAAATATTGCTTTCCAACTTGCATGAGAAATAATATATTTCTCATGCAAAGCAAAATAAATAATTTGGTGTAAAAAGTTCCTCTCAGGTGGAAAATAATTATTTGGAACTTTTAATGAAACATAAACTATTACAATGAAAGTTATATATGAATTTGTTAAATTTTGAAATTTGACTTAGGCAAATAATAGAATGAATTAAGTTGTTTTTAAAAATGATTGAAAAAGATTTTATAAAAAATAAAACAATTATATTTTAGCATTTTTCTTCAAGATGTGTTTTGTAAAAATTTGTTATACCTAAGAAAATACTCGGGTAGGTGTTCAGAATATCTATTTAAACATAGGTTACTTCTGTTATAATATATAACCCGACAGTTATTGATGAAACATTTATATTTTGAATGTGTCCCCCATTTCAGTTTCTACTACAATTTATTTAAATAGTTTAATAAAAAAACTTTTTTTATGTTATATCAATCATATTCTCTGTTCGTTTTAAATCCAAAATTTCCTAAGATATTCTGAGGAAATTGTACTTAAAGGGTCTATACTTTGATTCAGTTTTAGGATAATTAAATTGTTAGAATACATTTCATTATGTACTTAATTCTCTAATTTTGTTTTAAATTTGAGGACACAGGTAATTGCACAATTACAGAAATATTCATGTTTTCTTTTTACTGTTAAATTAAATGCATCGTGATATATTCATCTTGTATTTATCAAACATATTTTCTGTTTTTTTTTATCCACGTATGAAAGTAACTTAAGTTTTATACTAACTTAATTTTTATATCTAATTGGTCTATATTAAATTCAGTATGGAGTTAATTAAATGGTTAGATAAAATGTCCCTCATAACATAACTCTCGAATTTTGAGTTAAATCTAAATTGTGTGTATATTTGTATTTTGTTCTAGATAAAATGCATAATTTCTAAGGCCTGGTCTCACCAAAGTTGTTTAAGAATAACCGCGATTAATCTCTGAATAAACGGAGAATTGTATCCCACCATTGGTATATTGGTATTTTCAAAAGAATTATCTTTAAAATTCTTTTTAATGGTGTATCCTTATTTCTAAAACTATTTTCTTTTTAATATCTATGCTTAGTCTAATAAAAATTGCAGTATTTTATTTGCACAAAATATTGCTTTCCAACTTGCATGAGAATTAATACATTTCTCATGCATAGCAAAATAAATAATTCGGTGTAAACTCGGGTAGGTGTTTCAGAATATCTATTTTAAACATAGGTTACTTCTGTAATACTATATAATCCGACAGTTATTGATGCAACATTTATCTTTTGAATGTGTCCCCATTTCAGTTTTTACTACAAATTTGTTTAATTAGTTAAAACCTTTTTTTTATGTTATATCAATCATATTCTCTGTTAGTTTTAAATCCAGAATCACCTAAGATATTCTGAGGAAATTGTACTTAACTGGCCTATACTTTGATTCAGTTTTATTATAATTATATTCTTAGAATTCATTTCATTATAGACTTAATTCTCTAATTGTTTTAAATATGAGACACAGGTAATTGTACAATTACAGAAATATTCAAGTTTTCTTTTTACTGTTAAATTAAATACATCGTAATATGTTCTTCTTGTATTTATCAAACATATTTTTTGTTTTTTATCCGTGTATGAAAGTAACTTAAATTTTATACTAACTTAATTTTGTATCTAATTGGCCTACATTAAATTCAGTATGGAGTTAATTAAATGGTTAGATAAAATATCCCTCATAACTTAATTCTCAAATTTTGAGTTAAATTTAAATTGTGTGTATATTTGTATTTTGTTCTAGATAAAATGCATAATTTCTAAGGCCTGGTCTCACCAAAGTTGTTTAAGACTAACCGCGATTAATCTCTGAATAAACGGAGAATTGTATCCCACCATTGGTATATTGGTATTTTCAAAAGAATTATCTTTAAAATTCTTTTTAATGGTGTGGCCTTATTTCTAAAACAATTTTTCTTTTTAATATCTATGCTTAGTCTAATAAAAATTACAGTATTTTATTTGCACAAAATATTGCTTTCCAACTTCCATGAGAAATAATATATTTCTCATGCATAGCAAAATAAATAATTCGGTATAAAAAGTTCCTTTCAGGTGGAAAAAATTACTTTGGACTTTTAATGAAACATAAACTATTACAATAAAATTTATATTTGAATTTGTTAAATTTTGAATTTTGACTTCGGCAAATAATAGAATGAATTAAGCTGTTTTTAAAAATGATTGAAAAAGATTTTATAAAAAATAAAACAATTATATTTTAGCATTTTTCTTCAAGATGTGTTTTGTAAAAATTTTTATACTAAAGAAAATATTGAGGTAGGTGTTCAGGATACCTATTTTAAACATAGGTTACTTCTGTTATACTATATAATCTGACAGTTATTGATGCAACATTTATCTTTTGAATGTGTCTACTATTTCAGTTTCTACTATAAATTTGTTTAATTAGTTTAATAAAAAAACTTTTTTTTATGTATGTCAATCATATTCTCTGTTCGTTTTAAATCCAGAATCACCTAAGATATTCTGAGGAAATTGTACTTAACGGGTCTATACTTTGATTCAGTTTTAGGATAATTAAATTGTTAGAATACATTTCATTATGTATTTATTTTTCTAATTTTATTTTAAATTTGAGACACAGGTAATTGTACAATTACAGAGGAATTTTCATGTTTTCTTTTTACTGTTAAATTAAATGCATCGTGATATATTCATCTTGTATTTATCAAACATATTTTCTGTTTTTTTTTTATCCACGTATGAAAGTAACTTAAGTTATATACTAACTTAATTTTATATCTAATTGGTCTATATTAAATTCAGTATGGAGTTAATTAAATGGTTAGATAAAATGTCCCTCATAACATAACTCTCGAATTTTGAGTTAAATCTAAATTGTGTGTATATTTGTATTTTGTTCTAGATAAAATGCATAATTTCTAAGGCCTGGTCTCACCAAAGTTGTTTAAGAATAACCGCGATTAATCTCTGAATAAACGGAGAATTGTATCCCACCATTGGTATATTGGTATTTTCAAAAGAATTATCTTTAAAATTCTTTTTAATGGTGTAGCCTTATTTCTAAAACTATTTTCTTTTTAATATCTATGCTTAGTCTAATAAAAATTACAGTATTTTATTTGCACAAAATATTGCTTTCCAACTTGCATGAGAAATAATATATTTCTCATGCAAAGCAAAATAAATAATTTGGTGTAAAAAGTTCCTCTCAGGTGGAAAATAATTATTTGGAACTTTTAATGAAACATAAACTATTACAATGAAAGTTATATATGAATTTGTTAAATTTTGAAATTTGACTTAGGCAAATAATAGAATGAATTAAGTTGTTTTTAAAAATGATTGAAAAAGATTTTATAAAAAATAAAACAATTATATTTTAGCATTTTTCTTCAAGATGTGTTTTGTAAAAATTTTTAAACTAAAGAAAATATTGAGGTAGGTGTTCAGGATATCTATTTTAAACATAGGTTACTTCTGTAATACTATATAACCCGACAGTTATTGATGAACCATTTATCTTTTGAATGTGTCCCCCATTTCAGTTTCTACTAGAAGTTTCTTTAAATAGTTTAGTAAAAAAAAAACCTTTTTTTTTATGTTATATCAATCATATTCTTTGTTAGTTTTAAATCCAGAATCACCTAAGATATTCTGAGGAAATTGTACTTAACGGGTCTATACTTTGATTCAGTTTTAGGATAATTAAATTGTTAGAATTCATTTCATTATGTACTTAATTCTCTAATTTTGTTTTAAATTTGAGGACACAGGTAATTGCACAATTACAGAAATATTCATGTTTTCTTTTTACTGTTAAATTAATAGCATCTTGATATGTTCATCTTGTATTTATCAAACATATTTTCTGTTTTTTTTTATCCACGTATGAAAGTAACTTAAGTTTTATACTAACTTAATTTTATATCTAATTGGTCTATATTAAATTCAGTATGGAGTTAATTAAATGGTTAGATAAAATGTCCCTCATAACATAACTCTCGAATTTTGAGTTAAATCTAAATTGTGTGTATATTTGTATTTTGTTCTAGATAAAATGCATAATTTCTAAGGCCTGGTCTCACCAAAGTTGTTTAAGAATAACCGCGATTAATCTCTGAATAAACGGAGAATTGTATCCCACCATTGGTATATTGGTATTTTCAAAAGAATTATCTTTAAAATTCTTTTTAATGGTGTATCCTTATTTCTAAAACTATTTTCTTTTTAATATCTATGCTTAGTCTAATAAAAATTGCAGTATTTTATTTGCACAAAATATTGCTTTCCAACTTGCATGAGAATTAATACATTTCTCATGCATAGCAAAATAAATAATTCGGTGTAAACTCGGGTAGGTGTTCAGAATATCTATTTTAAACATAGGTTACTTCTGTAATACTATATAATCCGACAGTTATTGATGCAACATTTATCTTTTGAATGTGTCCCCCATTTCAGTTTTTACTACAAATTTGTTTAATTAGTTAAAACCTTTTTTTTATGTTATGTCAATCATATTCTCTATTAGTTTTAAATCCAGAATCACCTAAAACAATATGAGAAAATTGTACTTAACTGTCCTATACTTTGATTCAGTTTTAGGATAATTATATTCTTAGAATTCATTTCATTATAGACTTAATTCTCTAATTGTTTTTAATATGAGACACAGGTAATTGTACAATTACAGAAATATTCAAGTTTTCTTTTTACTGTTAAATTAAATACATCGTAATATGTTCTTCTTGTATTTATCAAACATATTTTTTTTTTATCCGCGTATGAAAGTAACTTAAATTTTATACTAACTTAATTTTGTATCTAATTGGTCTACATTAAATTCAGTATGGAGTTAAATAAATGGTTAGATAAAATATCCCTCATAACTTAATTCTCAAATTTTGAGTTAAATTTAAATTGTGTGTATATTTGTATTTTGTTCTAGATAAAATGCATAATTTCTAAGGCCTGGTCTCACCAAAGTTGTTTAAGACAACCGCGATTAATCTCTGAATAAACGGAGAATTGTATCCCACCATTGGTATATTGGTATTTTCAAAAGAATTATCTTTAAAATTCTTCTTAATGGTGTGGCCTTATTTCTAAAACTATTTTTTGTTAATATCGATGCTTAGTCTAATAAAAATTACAGTATTTTATTTGCACAAAATATTGCTTTCCAACTTGCATAAGAAATAATATATTTCTCATGCATAGCAAAATAAATAATTCGGTATAAAAAGTTCCTTTCAGGTGGAAAAAATTACTTTGAACTTTTAATGAAACATAAACTATTACAATGAAAGTTATATATGAATTTGTTAAATTTTGAAATTTGACTTAGGCAAATAATAGAATGAATTAAGTTTTTTTCAAAAATCATTGAAAAAGGTTTTTAAAAAATATAAAACATAATTATATTTTTAGCATTTTTCTTCAAGTTGTGTTGTGTAAAAAGTTTTTATATCTAAGAAAATATTGAGGTAGCTGTTCAGAATATCTATTTTAATCATAGTTTACTTCTGTAATACTATATAAACCGACAGTTATTGATGCAACATTTATCTTTTGAATGTGTTCCCCATTTCAGTTTTTACTACAAATTTGTTTAATTAGTTTAGTAAAAAAAAAACCTTTTTTGTGTTATATCAATCATATTCTCTGTTAGTTTTAAATCCAGAATCACCTAAGATATTCTGAGGAAATTGTACTTAAAGGGTCTATACTTTGATTCAGTTTTAGGATAATTAAATTGTTAGAATACATTTCATTATGTATTTAATTCTCTAATTTTATTTTAAATTTGAGACACAGGTAATTGTACAATTACAGGAATATTCATGTTTTCTTTTTACTGTTAAATTAAAAGCATCGTAATATGTTCCTAGCATATTGTTAATTTTTTAGTAGTATTAAGTTTATTGATTCGACTGTGATGTACTTTTATTAAGGATATTTCAGGAAAAAGTTAGGAAATATTTTTGATTCGTTAATATGAGAGAATATTTGCAGAAAACGAAAATACATCTACTTCGAAAAAGGTTAAATCCATAATCATCTATGTGAAGTGTATAAAAATTTTCTCTGTTAGTTTTAAAAATTCATAGCTTCTTTGAGAAGAGATTTAAAATAAATAATTATTTTCAGAAGATTTATCTTTAATATTATTTTTAATGGTGTGGCCTTATTTCTAGAAATATTTTTTTAATATCTATGATTGTAAAAATTGCAGTATTTTATTTGCACAAGATATTGCTTTTAAAATTCTAATAATATATAATTCTCATTCATAGTAAAATAAATAATTCGGTGTAATAAGTTCCTCTCAGATGGAAAAAAAAACTACTTTGAACTTTTAATGAAACATAAACTATTACTATAAAATTTATATTTGAATTTGTTAAATTTTGAATTTTGACTTCGGCAAATAATAGAATGAATTAAGCTGTTTTTAAAAAATGATTGAAAAAGATTTTATAAAAAATAAAACAATTATATTTTAGCATTTTTTCTTCAAGATGTTTTTTGTAAAAATTTTTATACTAAGGAAAATATTGAGGTAGGTGTTCAGGATACCTATTTTAAACATAGGTTACTTCTGTTATACTATATAATCTGACAGTTATTGATGCAACATTTATCTTTTGAATGTGTCTACTATTTCAGTTTCTACTATAAATTTGTTTAATTAGTTTAATAAAAAAACTTTTTTTTATGTATGTCAATCATATTCTCTGTTCGTTTTAAATCCAGAATCACCTAAGATATTCTGAGGAAATTGTACTTAACGGGTCTATACTTTGATTCAGTTTTAGGATAATTAAATTGTTAGAATACATTTCATTATGTATTTATTTTTCTAATTTTATTTTAAATTTGAGACACAGGTAATTGTACAATTACAGAGGAATTTTCATGTTTTCTTTTTACTGTTAAATTAAATGCATCGTGATATATTCATCTTGTATTTATCAAACATATTTTCTGTTTTTTTTATCCACGTATGAAAGTAACTTAAGTTATATACTAACTTAATTTTATATCTAATTGGTCTATATTAAATTCAGTATGGAGTTAATTAAATGGTTAGATAAAATGTCCCTCATAACATAACTCTCGAATTTTGAGTTAAATCTAAATTGTGTGTATATTTGTATTTTGTTCTAGATAAAATGCATAATTTCTAAGGCCTGGTCTCACCAAAGTTGTTTAAGAATAACCGCGATTAATCTCTGAATAAACGGAGAATTGTATCCCACCATTGGTATATTGGTATTTTCAAAAGAATTATCTTTAAAATTCTTTTTAATGGTGTAGCCTTATTTCTAAAACTATTTTCTTTTTAATATCTATGCTTAGTCTAATAAAAATTACAGTATTTTAATTTGCACAAAATATTGCTTTCCAACTTGCATGAGAAATAATATATTTCTCATGCAAAGCAAAATAAATAATTTGGTGTAAAAAGTTCCTCTCAGGTGGAAAATAATTATTTGGAACTTTTAATGAAACATAAACTATTACAATGAAAGTTATATATGAATTTGTTAAATTTTGAAATTTGACTTAGGCAAATAATAGAATGAATTAAGTTGTTTTTAAAAATGATTGAAAAAGATTTTATAAAAAATAAAACAATTATATTTTAGCATTTTTCTTCAAGATGTGTTTTGTAAAAATTTGTTATACCTAAGAAAATACTCGGGTAGGTGTTCAGAATATCTATTTTAAACATAGGTTACTTCTGTAATACTATATAACCCGACAGTTATTGATGAACCATTTATCTTTTGAATGTGTCCCCCATTTCAGTTTCTACTAGAAGTTTCTTTAAATAGTTTAGTAAAAAAAAAAAAACATTTTTTTATGTTATATCAATCATATTCTCTGTTCGTTTTAAATCCAGAATCACTTAAGATATTCTGAGGAAATTGTAACTTAACGGATCTATACTTTGATTCAGTTTTAGGATAATTAAATTGTTAGAATACATTTCATTATGTACTTAATTCTCTAATTTTGTTTTAAATTTGAGGACACAGGTAATTGCACAATTACAGAAATATTCATGTTTTCTTTTTACTGTTAAATTAAATGCATCGTGATATATTCATCTTGTATTTATCAAACATATTTTCTGTTTTTTTTTATCCACGTATGAAAGTAACTTAAGTTTTATACTAACTTAATTTTATATCTAATTGGTCTATATTAAATTCAGTATGGAGTTAATTAAATGGTTAGATAAAATGTCCCTCATAACTTAACTCTCGAATTTTGAGTTAAATCTAAATTGTGTGTATATTTATATTTTGTTTTAGATAAAATGCATAATTTCTAAGACCTGGTCTCACCAAAGTTGTTTAAGACTAACCGCGATTAATCTCTGAATAAACGGAGAATTGTATCCCACCATTGGTATATTGGTATTTTCAAAAGAATTATCTTTAAAATTCTTTTTAATGGTGTATCCTTATTTCTAAAACTATTTTCTTTTTAATATCTATGCTTAGTCTAATAAAAATTGCAGTATTTTATTTGCACAAAATATTGCTTTCCAACTTGCATGAGAATTAATACATTTCTCATGCATAGCAAAATAAATAATTCGGTGTAAACTCGGGTAGGTGTTCAGAATATCTATTTTAAACATAGGTTACTTCTGTAATACTATATAATCCGACAGTTATTGATGCAACATTTATCTTTTGAATGTGTCCCCCATTTCAGTTTTTACTACAAATTTGTTTAATTAGTTAAAACCTTTTTTTTTATGTTATATCAATCATATTCTCTGTTAGTTTTAAATCCAGAATCACCTAAGATATTCTGAGGAAATTGTACTTAAACTGGCCTATACTTTGATTCAGTTTTATTATAATTATATTCTTAGAATTCATTTCATTATGGACTTAATTCTCTAATTGTTTTAAATATGAGACACAGGTAATTGTACAATTACAGAAATATTCAAGTTTTCTTTTTACTGTTAAATTAAATACATCGTAAAATAATCTTCTTGTATTTATCAAACATATTGTTTGTTTTTTTAACCGCGTATGAAAGTAACTTAAATTTTATACTAACTTAATTTTGTATCTAATTGGTCTACATTAAATTCAGTATGGAGTTAATTAAATGGTTAGATAAAATATCCCTCTTAACTTAATTCTCGAATTTTGAGTTAAATTTAAATTGTGTGTATATTTGTATTTTTGTTTCTAGATAAAATGCATAATTTCTAAGGCCTGGTCTCACCAAAGTTGTTTAAGACTAACCGCGATTAATCTCTGAATAAACGGAGAATTGTATCCCACCATTGGTATATTGGTATTTTCAAAAGAATTATCTTTAAAATTCTTTTTAATGGTGTGGCCTTATTTCTAAAACTATTTTCTTTTTAATATCTATGCTTAGTCTAATAAAAATTACAGTATTTTATTTGCACAAAATATTGCTTTCCAACTTCCATGAGAAATAATATATTTCTCATGCATAGCAAAATAAATAATTCGGTATAAAAAGTTCCTTTCAGGTGGAAAAAATTACTTTGAACTTTTAATGAAACATAAACTATTACAATGAAAGTTATATATGAATTTGTTAAATTTTGAAATTTGACTTAGGCAAATAATAGAATGAATTAAGTTTTTTTCAAAAATCATTGAAAAAGGTTTTATAAAATATAAAACATAATTATATTTTTAGCATTTTTCTTCAAGTTGTGTTGTGTAAAAAGTTTTTATATCTAAGAAAATATTGAGGTAGCTGTTCAGAATATCTATTTTAATCATAGTTTACTTCTGTAATACTATATAAACCGACAGTTATTGATGCAACATTTATCTTTTGAATGTGTTCCCCATTTCAGTTTTTACTACAAATTTGTTTAATTAGTTTAGTAAAAAAAAAACCTTTTTTGTGTTATATCAATCATATTCTCTGTTAGTTTTAAATCCAGAATCACCTAAGATATTCTGAGGAAATTGTACTTAACGGGTCTTTACTTTGATTCAGTTTTAGGATAATTAAATTGTTAGAATACATTTCATTATGTATTTAATTCTCTAATTTTATTTTAAATTTGAGACACAGGTAATTGTACAATTAAAGGAATATTCATGTTTTCTTTTTACTGTTAAATTAAATGCATCGTAATATGTTCCTAATATATTGTTAATTTTTTAGTAGTATTAAGTTTTATTGATTCGACTGTGATGTACTTTTATTAAGGATATTTCAGGAAAAAGTTAGGAAATATTTTTGATTCGTTAATATGAGAGAATATTTGCAGAAAACGAAAATACATCTACTTCGAAAAAGGTTAAATCCATAATCATCTATGTGAAGTGTATAAAATTTTTCTCTGTTAGATTTAAAAATTCATAGCTTATTTGACAACAGATTTAAAATAAATAGTGATTTTCAAAAGATTCATCTTTAATATTATTTTTAATGGTGTGGCCTTATTTCTAGAAATATTTTTTTAATATCTATGATTGTAAAAATTGCAGTATTTTATTTGCACAAGATATTGCTTTTAAAATTCTAATAATATATAATTCTCATTCATAGTAAAATAAATAATTCGGTGTAATAAGTTCCTCTCAGATGGAAAAAAAAACTACTTTGAACTTGCTTTATTTTTATTGAAACATAAACTACTACAATGAAAACTATATTTGAATGTGTTAAATTTTGAATTTTGACTTCGGCAAATAATAGAATGAATTAAGCTGTTTTTAAAAAATGATTGAAAAAGATTTTATAAAAAATAAAACAATTATATTTTAGCATTTTTCTTCAAGATGTTTTTTTGTAAAAATTTTTATACTAAAGAAAATATTGAGGTAGGTGTTCAGGATACCTATTTTAAACATAGGTTACTTCTGTTATAATATATAACCCGACAGTTATTGATGAAACATTTATATTTTGAATGTGTCCCCCATTTCAGTTTCTACTATAAATTTGTTTAATTAGTTTAATAAAAAAACTTTTTTTTATGTATGTCAAGCATATTCTCTGTTTGTTTTTAAATCCAGAATCACCTAAGATATTCTGAGGAAATTGTACTTAACGGGTCTATACTTTGATTCAGTTTTAGGATAATTAAATTGTTAGAATACATTTCATTATGTATTTATTTTTCTAATTTTATTTTAAATTTGAGACACAGGTAATTGTACAATTACAGAGGAATTTTCATGTTTTCTTTTTACTGTTAAATTAAATGCATCGTGATATATTCATCTTGTATTTATCAAACATATTTTCTGTTTTTTTTTATCCACGTATGAAAGTAACTTAAGTTATATACTAACTTAATTTTATATCTAATTGGTCTATATTAAATTCAGTGGAGTTAATTAAATGGTTAGATAAAATGTCCCTCATAACTTAACTCTCGAATTTTGAGTTAAATCTAAATTGTGTGTATATATATATATTTTGTTTTAGATAAAATGCATAATTTCTAAGGCCTGGTCTCACCAAAGTTGTTTAAGACTAACCGCGATTAATCTCTGAATAAACGGAGAATTGTATCCCACCATTGGTATATTGGTATTTTCAAAAGAATTATCTTTAAAATTCTTTTTAATGGTGTAGCCTTATTTCTAAAACTATTTTCTTTTTAATATCTATGCTTAGTCTAATAAAAATTACAGTATTTTATTTGCACAAAATATTGCTTTCCAACTTGCATGAGAAATAATATATATTTCTCATGCAAAGCAAAATAAATAATTCGGTGTAAAAAGTTTCCTCTCAGGTGGAAAATAATTATTTGGAACTTTTAATGAAACATAAACTATTACAATGAAAGTTATATATGAATTTGTTAAATTTTGAAATTTGACTTAGGCACATAATAGAATGAATTAAGTTGTTTTCAAAAATGAATGAAAAAGATTTTATAAAAATTAAAACAATTATATTTTAGCATTTTTCTTCAAGATGTGTTTTGTAAAAATTTGTTATACCTAAGAAAATACTCGGGTAGGTGTTCAGGATATCTATTTTAAACATAGGTTACTTCTGTTATACTATATAACCCGACAGTTATTGATGAAACATTTATATTTTGAATGTGTCCCCCATTTCAGTTTCTACTACAATTTATTTAAATAGTTTAATAAAAAAACTTTTTTTATGTTATATCAATCATATTCTCTGTTCGTTTTAAATCCAGAATCACTTAAGATATTCTGAGGAAATTGTACTTAACGGATCTATACTTTGATTCAGTTTTAGGATAATTAAATTGTTAGAATACATTTCATTATGTACTTAATTCTCTAATTTTGTTTTAAATTTGAGGACACAGGTAATTGCACAATTACAGAAATATTCATGTTTTCTTTTTACTGTTAAATTAAATGCATCGTGATATATTCATCTTGTATTTATCAAACATATTTTCTGTTTTTTTTTATCCACGTATGAAAGTAACTTAAGTTTTATACTAACTTAATTTTATATCTAATTGGTCTATATTAAATTCAGTATGGAGTTAATTAAATGGTTAGATAAAATGTCCCTCATAACTTAACTCTCGAATTTTGAGTTAAATCTAAATTGTGTGTATATTTATATTTTGTTTTAGATAAAATGCATAATTTCTAAGACCTGGTCTCACCAAAGTTGTTTAAGACTAACCGCGATTAATCTCTGAATAAACGGAGAATTGTATCCCACCATTGGTATATTTGGTATTTTCAAAAGAATTATCTTTAAAATTCTTTTTAATGGTGTAATCCTTATTTCTAAAACTATTTTCTTTTTAATATCTATGCTTAGTCTAATAAAAAATTGCAGTATTTTATTTGCACAAAATATTGCTTTCCAACTTGCATGAGAATTAATACATTTCTCATGCATAGCAAAATAAATAATTCGGTGTAAACTCGGGTAGGTGTTCAGGATACCTATTTTAAACATAGGTTACTTCTGTTATAATATATAACCCGACAGTTATTGATGAAACATTTATATTTTGAATGTGTCCCCCATTTCAGTTTCTACTACAATTTATTTAAATAGTTTAATAAAAAAACTTTTTTTATGTTATATCAATCATATTCTCTGTTCGTTTTAAATCCAAAACTTCCTAAGATATTCTGAGGAAATTGTACTTAACTGGCCTATACTTTGATTCAGTTTTATTATAATTATATTCTTAGAATTCATTTCATTATGGACTTAATTCTCTAATTGTTTTAAATATGAGACACAGGTAATTGTACAATTACAGAAATATTCAAGTTTTTCTTTTTACTGTTAAATTAAATACATCGTAATATGTTCTTCTTGTATTTATCAAACATATTTTTTGTTTTTTATCCGTGTATGAAAGTAACTTAAATTTTATACTAACTTAATTTTGTATCTAATTGGCCTACATTAAATTCAGTATGGAGTTAATTAAATGGTTAGATAAAATATCCCTCATAACTTAATTCTCAAATTTTGAGTTAAATTTAAATTGTGTGTATATTTGTATTTTGTTCTAGATAAAATGCATAATTTCTAAGGCCTGGTCTCACCAAAGTTGTTTAAGACTAACCGCGATTAATCTCTGAATAAACGGAGAATTGTATTCCACCATTGGTATATTGGTATTTTCAAAAGAATTATCTTTAAAATTCTGTTTAATGGTGTGGCCTTATTTCTAAAACAATTTTCTTTTTAATATCTATGCTTAGTCTAATAAAAATTACAGTATTTTATTTGCACAAAATATTGCTTTCCAACTTCCATGAGAAATAATATATTTCTCATGCATAGCAAAATAAATAATTCGGTATAAAAAGTTCCTTTCAGGTGGAAAAAATTACTTTGGACTTTTAATGAAACATAAACTATTACTATAAAATTTATATTTGAATTTGTTAAATTTTGAATTTTGACTTCGGCAAATAATAGAATGAATTTAAGCTGTTTTTAAAAATGATTGAAAAAGATTTTATAAAAAATAAAACAATTATATTTTTAGCATTTTTTCTTCAAGATGTGTTTTGTAAAAATTTTTATACTAAAGAAAATATTGAGGTAGGTGTTCAGGATACCTATTTTAAACATAGGTTACTTCTGTTATACTATATAATCTGACAGTTATTGATGCAACATTTATCTTTTGAATGTGTCTACTATTTCAGTTTCTACTATAAATTTGTTTAATTAGTTTAATAAAAAAACTTTTTTTTATGTATGTCAATCATATTCTCTGTTCGTTTTAAATCCAGAATCACCTAAGATATTCTGAGGAAATTGTACTTAACGGGTCTATACTTTGATTCAGTTTTAGGATAATTAAATTGTTAGAATACATTTCATTATGTATTTATTTTTCTAATTTTATTTTAAATTTGAGACACAGGTAATTGTACAATTACAGAGGAATTTTCATGTTTTCTTTTTACTGTTAAATTAAATGCATCGTGATATATTCATCTTGTATTTATCAAACATATTTTCTGTTTTTTTTTTTATCCACGTATGAAAGTAACTTAAGTTATATACTAACTTAATTTTATATCTAATTGGTCTATATTAAATTCAGTATGGAGTTAATTAAATGGTTAGATAAAATGTCCCTCATAACATAACTCTCGAATTTTGAGTTAAATCTAAATTGTGTGTATATATATATATTTTGTTTTAGATAAAATGCATAATTTCTAAGGCCTGGTCTCACCAAAGTTGTTTAAGACTAACCGCGATTAATCTCTGAATAAACGGAGAATTGTATCCCACCATTGGTATATTGGTATTTTTCAAAAGAATTATCTTTAAAATTCTTTTTAATGGTGTAGCCTTATTTCTAAAACTATTTTCTTTTTAATATCTATGCTTAGTCTAATAAAAATTACAGTATTTTATTTGCACAAAATATTGCTTTCCAACTTGCATGAGAAATAATATATTTCTCATGCAAAGCAAAATAAATAATTTGGTGTAAAAAGTTCCTCTCAGGTGGAAAATAATTATTTGGAACTTTTAATGAAACATAAACTATTACAATGAAAGTTATATATGAATTTGTTAAATTTTGAAATTTGACTTAGGCAAATAATAGAATGAATTAAGTTGTTTTTAAAAATGATTGAAAAAGATTTTATAAAAAATTAAAACAATTATATTTTAGCATTTTTCTTCAAGATGTGTTTTGTAAAAATTTGTTATACCTAAGAAAATACTCGGGTAGGTGTTCAGAATATCTATTTTAAACATAGGTTACTTCTGTAGTACTATATAATCTGACAGTTATTGATGCTACATTTATCTTTTGAATGTGTCCCCCATTTCAGTTTCTACTACAAGTTTCTTTAAATAGTTTAGTAAAAAAAAAAAACATTTTTTTATGTTATATCAATCATATTCTCTGTTCGTTTTAAATCCAGAATCAACTTAAGATATTCTGAGGAAATTGTACTTAACGGGTCTATACTTTGATTCAGTTTTAGGATAATTAAATTGTTAGAATTCATTTCATTATGTACTTAATTCTCTAATTTTGTTTTAAATTTGAGGACACAGGTAATTGCACAATTACAGAAATATTCATGTTTTCTTTTTACTGTTAAATTAAATGCATCGTGATATATTCATCTTGTATTTATCAAACATATTTTCTGTTTTTTTTTATCCACGTATGAAAGTAACTTAAGTTTTATACTAACTTAATTTTATATCTAATTGGTCTATATTAAATTCAGTATGGAGTTAATTAAATGGTTAGATAAAATGTCCCTCATAACTTAACTCTCGAATTTTGAGTTAAATCTAAATTGTGTGTATATTTATATTTTGTTTTAGATAAAATGCATAATTTCTAAGACCTGGTCTCACCAAAGTTGTTTAAGACTAACCGCGATTAATCTCTGAATAAACGGAGAATTGTATCCCACCATTGGTATATTGGTAATTTTCAAAAGAATTATCTTTAAAATTCTTTTTAATGGTGTATCCTTATTTCTAAAACTATTTTCTTTTTAATATCTATGCTTAGTCTAATAAAAATTGCAGTATTTTATTTGCACAAAATATTGCTTTCCAACTTGCATGAGAATTAATACATTTCTCATGCATAGCAAAATAAATAATTCGGTGTAAACTCGGGTAGGTGTTCAGGATACCTATTTTAAACATAGGTTACTTCTGTAATACTATATAACCCGACAGTTATTGATGCAACATTTATCTTTTGAATGTGTCCCCCATTTCAGTTTCTACTACAAATTTGTTTAATTAGTTAAAACCTTTTTTTTTATGTTATGTCAATCATATTCTCTATTCGTTTTAAATCCAGAATCACCTAAAACAATATGAGAAAATTGTACTTAACTGGCCTATACTTTGATTCAGTTTTAGGATAATTATATTCTTAGAATTCATTTCATTATAGACTTAATTCTCTAATTGTTTTAAATATGAGACACAGGTAATTGTACAATTACAGAAATATTCAAGTTTTCTTTTTACTGTTAAATTAAATACATCGTAATATGTTCTTCTTGTATTTATCAAACATATTTTTTGTTTTTTATCCGTGTATGAAAGTAACTTAAATTTTATACTAACTTAATTTTGTATCTAATTGGCCTACATTAAATTCAGTATGGAGTTAATTAAATGGTTAGATAAAATATCCCTCATAACTTAATTCTCAAATTTTGAGTTAAATTTAAATTGTGTGTATATTTGTATTTTGTTCTAGATAAAATGCATAATTTCTAAGGCCTGGTCTCACCAAAGTTTGTTTAA
This sequence comes from Pardosa pseudoannulata, assembly GCA_032207245.1. NCBI lineage: Eukaryota > Metazoa > Arthropoda > Arachnida > Araneae > Lycosidae > Pardosa > Pardosa pseudoannulata. The sequence continues at coordinate 103,239,059 of CM063511.1, forward strand.
GACTAACCGCGATTAATCTCTGAATAAACGGAGAATTGTATCCCACCATTGGTATATTGGTATTTTCAAAAGAATTATCTTTAAAATTCTTTTTAATGGTGTGGCCTTATTTCTAAAACTATTTTCTTTTTAATATCTATGCTTAGTCTAATAAAAATTACAGTATTTTATTTGCACAAAATATTGCTTTCCAACTTCCATGAGAAATAATATATTTCTCATGCATAGCAAAATAAATAATTCGGTATAAAAAGTTCCTTTCAGGTGGAAAAAATTACTTTGGACTTTTAATGAAACATAAAACTATTACAATGAAAGTTATATATGAATTTGTTAAATTTTGAAATTTGACTTAGGCAAATAATAGAATGAATTAAGTTTTTTTCAAAAATCATTGAAAACGGTTTTATAAAATATAAAACATAATTATATTTTTAGCATTTTTTCTTCAAGTTGTGTTGTGTAAAAAGTTTTATATCTAAGAAAATATTGAGGTAGCTGTTCAGAATATCTATTTTAATCATAGGTTACTTCTGTAATACTATATAAAACCGACAGTTATTGATGCAACATTTATCTTTTGAATGTGTTCCCCATTTCAGTTTTTACTACAAATTTGTTTAATTAGTTTAGTAAAAAAAAAAACCTTTTTTGTGTTATATCAATCATATTCTCTGTTAGTTTTAAATCCAGAATCACCTAAGATATTCTGAGGAAATTGTACTTAACGGGTCTTTACTTTGATTCAGTTTTAGGATAATTAAATTGTTAGAATACATTTCATTATGTATTTAATTCTCTAATTTTATTTTAAATTTGAGACACAGGTAATTGTACAATTAAAGGAATATTCATGTTTTCTTTTTACTGTTAAATTAAATGCATCGTAATATGTTCCTAATATATTGTTAATTTTTTAGTAGTATTAAGTTTTATTGATTCGACTGTGATGTACTTTTATTAAGGATATTTCAGGAAAAAGTTAGGAAATATTTTTGATTCGTTAATATGAGAGAATATTTGCAGAAAACGAAAATACATCTACTTCGAAAAAGGTTAAATCCATAATCATCTATGTGAAGTGTATAAAATTTTTCTCTGTTAGATTTAAAAATTCATAGCTTATTTGACAACAGATTTAAAATAAATAGTGATTTTCAAAAGATTCATCTTTAATATTATTTTTAATGGTGTGGCCTTATTTCTAGAAATATTTTTTTAATATCTATGATTGTAAAATTTGCAGTATTTTATTTGCACAAGATATTGCTTTTAAAATTCTAATAATATATTATTCTCATGCAGAGTAAAATAAATAATTCGGTGTAAAAAGTTCCTCTCAGATGGAAAAAATTACTTTGAACTTTTAATGAAACATAAACTATTACAATAAAATTTATATTTGAATTTGTTAAATTTTGAATTTTGACTTCGGCAAATAATAGAATGAATTAAGCTGTTTTTAAAAATGATTGAAAAAGATTTTATAAAAAATAAAACAATTATATTTTAGCATTTTTCTTCAAGATGTGTTTTGTAAAAATTTTTATACTAAAGAAAATATTGAGGTAGGTGTTCAGGATACCTATTTTAAACATAGGTTACTTCTGTTATACTATATAATCTGACAGTTATTGATGCAACATTTATCTTTTGAATGTGTCTACTATTTCAGTTTCTACTATAAATTTGTTTAATTAGTTTAATAAAAAAACTTTTTTTTATGTATGTCAATCATATTCTCTGTTCGTTTTAAATCCAGAATCACCTAAGATATTCTGAGGAAATTGTACTTAACGGGTCTATACTTTGATTCAGTTTTAGGATAATTAAATTGTTAGAATACATTTCATTATGTATTTATTTTTCTAATTTTATTTTAAATTTGAGACACAGGTAATTGTACAATTACAGAGGAATTTTCATGTTTTCTTTTTACTGTTAAATTAAATGCATCGTGATATATTCATCTTGTATTTATCAAACATATTTTCTGTTTTTTTTTATCCACGTATGAAAGTAACTTAAGTTATATACTAACTTAATTTTATATCTAATTGGTCTATATTAAATTCAGTATGGAGTTAATTAAATGGTTAGATAAAATGTCCCTCATAACTTAACTCTCGAATTTTGAGTTAAATCTAAATTGTGTGTATATATATATATTTTGTTTTAGATAAAATGCATAATTTCTAAGGCCTGGTTCTCACCAAAGTTGTTTAAGACTAACCGCGATTAATCTCTGAATAAACGGAGAATTGTATCCCACCATTGGTATATTGGTATTTTCAAAAGAATTATCTTTAAAATTCTTTTTAATGGTGTAGCCTTATTTCTAAAACTATTTTCTTTTTAATATCTATGCTTAGTCTAATAAAAATTACAGTATTTTATTTGCACAAAATATTGCTTTCCAACTTGCATGAGAAATAATATATTTCTCATGCAAAGCAAAATAAATAATTTGGTGTAAAAAGTTCCTCTCAGGTGGAAAATAATTATTTGGAACTTTTAATGAAACATAAACTATTACAATGAAAGTTATATATGAATTTGTTTAAAATTTTGAAATTTGACTTAGGCACATAATAGAATGAATTAAGTTGTTTTTAAAAATGATTGAAAAAGATTTTATAAAAATTAAAACAATTATATTTTAGCATTTTTCTTCAAGATGTGTTTTGTAAAAATTTGTTATACCTAAGAAAATACTCGGGTAGGTGTTCAGAATATCTATTTTAAACATAGGTTACTTCTGTAGTACTATATAATCTGACAGTTTATTGATGCTACATTTATCTTTTGAATGTGTCCCCCCATTTCAGTTTCTACTACAAGTTTCTTTAAATAGTTTAGTAAAAAAAAAAAAACATTTTTTTATGTTATATCAATCATATTCTCTGTTCGTTTTAAATCCAGAATCACTTAAGATATTCTGAGGAAATTGTACTTAACGGATCTATACTTTGATTCAGTTTTTAGGATAATTAAATTGTTTAGAATACATTTCATTATGTACTTAATTCTCTAATTTTGTTTTTAAAATTTGAGGACACAGGTAATTGCACAATTACAGAAATATTCATGTTTTCTTTTTACTGTTAAATTAAATGCATCGTGATATATTCATCTTGTATTTATCAAACATATTTTCTGTTTTTTTTTATCCACGTATGAAAGTAACTTAAGTTTTATACTAACTTAATTTTATATCTAATTGGTCTATATTAAATTCAGTATGGAGTTTAATTAAATGGTTAGATAAAATGTCCCTCATAACTTAACTCTCGAATTTTGAGTTAAATCTAAATTGTGTGTATATTTTTATTTTGTTTTAGATAAAATGCATAATTTCTAAGACCTGGTCTCACCAAAAGTTGTTTAAGACTAACCGCGATTAATCTCTGAATAAACGGAGAATTGTATCCCACCATTGGTATATTGGTATTTTCAAAAGAATTATCTTTAAAAATTCTTTTTAATGGTGTATCCTTATTTCTAAAAACTATTTTCTTTTAATATCTATGCTTAGTCTAATAAAAATTGCAGTATTTTTATTTGCACAAAATATTGCTTTCCAACTTGCATGAGAATTAATACATTTCTCATGCATAGCAAAATAAATAATTCGGTGTAAACTCGGGTAGGTGTTCAGAATATCTATTTTAAATATAGGTTACTTCTGTAATACTATATAACCCGACAGTTATTGATGCAACATTTATCTTTTGAATGTGTCCCCCATTTTCAGTTTTTACTACAAATTTGTTTAATTAGTTAAAACCTTTTTTTTTATGTTATATCAATCATATTCTCTGTTAGTTTTAAAATCCAGAATCACCTAAGATATTCTGAGGAAATTGTACTTAACTGGCCTATACTTTGATTCAGTTTTAGGATAATTATATTCTTAGAATTCATTTCATTATGGACTTAATTCTCTAATTGTTTTAAATATGAGACACAGGTAATTGTACAATTACAGAAATATTCAAGTTTTCTTTTTACTGTTAAATTAAATACATCGTAATATAATCTTCTTGTATTTATCAAACATATTGTTTGTTTTTTTAACCGCGTATGAAAGTAACTTAAATTTTATACTAACTTAATTTTGTATCTAATTGGTCTACATTAAATTCAGTATGGAGTTAATTAAATGGTTAGATAAAATATCCCTCTTAACTTAATTCTCGAATTTTGAGTTAAATTTAAATTGTGTGTATATTTGTATTTTGTTCTAGATAAAATGCATAATTTCTAAGGCCTGGTCTCACCAAAGTTGTTTAAGACTAACCGCGATTAATCTCTGAATAAATGGATAATTGTATCCCACCATTGGTATATTGGTATTTTCAAAAGAATAATCTTTAAAATTCTTCTTAATGGTGTGGCCTTATTTCTAAAACTATTTTTTGTTAATATCTATGCTTTAGTCTAATAAAAAAATTACAGTATTTTATTTTGCCACAAAAATATATTGCTTTTCCAACTTCCATGAGAAATAATATTCTTCTCATGCATAGCAAAAATATAATAATTCGGTATAAAAAAGTTCCTTTCAGGTGGAAAAAATTACTTTGAACTTTTAATGAAACATAAACTATTACAATGAAAGTTATATATGAATTTGTTAAATTTTGAAATTTGACTTAGGCAAATAATAGAATGAATTAAGTTTTTTTCAAAAATCATTGAAAAAGGTTTTATAAAATATAAAACATAATTATATTTTTAGCATTTTTCTTCAAGTTGTGTTGTGTAAAAAGTTTTTATATCTAAGAAAATATTGAGGTAGCTGTTCAGAATAACTATTTTAATCATCGGTTACTTCTGTAATACTATATAAACCGACAGTTATTGATGCAACTTTTATCTTTTGAATGTGTCCCCCATTTCAGTTTTTACTACAAATTTGTTTAATTAGTTTAGTAAAAAAAAAAAACATTTTTTTATGTTATATCAATCATATTCTCTGTTAGTTTTAAATCCAGAATCACCTAAGATATTCTGAGGAAATTGTACTTAACGGTTAACTTTGATTCAGTTTTAGGATATCTAAATTGTTAGAATACATTTCATTATGTATTTAATTCTCTAATTTTATTTTAAATTTGAGACACAGGTAATTGTACAATTAAAGGAATATTCATGTTTTCTTTTTACTGTTAAATTAAAAGCATCGTAATATGTTCCTAATATATTGTTAATTTTTTAGTAGTATTAAGTTTTATTGAATCGACTGTGATGCACTTTTATTAAGGATATTTCAGGAAAAAGTTAGGAAATATTTTTGATTCGTTAATATGAGAGAATATTTGCAGAAAACGAAAATACATCTACTTCGAAAAAGGTTAAATCCATAATCATCTATGTGAAGTGTATAAAATTTTTCTCTGTTAGATTTAAAAATTCATAGCTTATTTGACAACAGATTTAAAATAAATAGTGATTTTCAAAAGATTCATCTTTAATATTATTTTTAATGGTGTGGCCTTATTTCTAGAAATATTTTTTTAATATCTATGATTGTAAAAATTGCAGTATTTTATTTGCACAAGATATTGCTTTTTAACTTCTAATAATATATAATTCTCATGCAAAGTAAAATAAATAATTCGGTGTAATAAGTTCCTCTCAGGTGGAAAAAAACTACTTTGAACTTGCTTTATTTTTATTGAAACATAAACTATTACAATAAAATTTATATTTGAATTTGTTAAATTTTGAATTTTGACTTCGGCAAATAATAGAATGAATTAAGTTGTTTTTAAAAATGATTGAAAAAGATTTTATAAAAAATAAAATATAATTATATTTTTAGCAATTTGCTTCAAGATGTGTTTTGTAAAAATTTTTATACTAAAGAAAATATTGAGGTAGGTGTTCAGGATACCTATTTTAAACATAGGTTACTTCTGTTATAATATATAACCCGACAGTTATTGATGCAACATTTATCTTTTGAATGTGTCTACTATTTCAGTTTCTACTATAAATTTGTTTAATTAGTTTAATAAAAAAACTTTTTTTTATGTATGTCAATCATATTCTCTGTTCGTTTTAAATCCAGAATCACCTAAGATATTCTGAGGAAATTGTACTTAACGGGTCTATACTTTGATTCAGTTTTAGGATAATTAAATTGTTAGAATACATTTCATTATGTATTTATTTTTCTAATTTTATTTTAAATTTGAGACACAGGTAATTGTACAATTACAGAGGAATTTTCATGTTTTCTTTTTACTGTTAAATTAAATGCATCGTGATATATTCATCTTGTATTTATCAAACATATTTTCTGTTTTTTTTTTATCCACGTATGAAAGTAACTTAAGTTATATACTAACTTAATTTTATATCTAATTGGTCTATATTAAATTCAGTATGGAGTTAATTAAATGGTTAGATAAAATGTCCCTCATAACATAACTCTCGAATTTTGAGTTAAATCTAAATTGTGTGTATATATATATATTTTGTTCTAGATAAAATGCATAATTTCTAAGGCCTGGTCTCACCAAAGTTGTTTAAGAATAACCGCGATTAATCTCTGAATAAACGGAGAATTGTATCCCACCATTGGTATATTGGTATTTTCAAAAGAATTATCTTTAAAATTCTTTTTAATGGTGTAGCCTTATTTCTAAAACTATTTTCTTTTTAATATCTATGCTTAGTCTAATAAAAATTACAGTATTTTATTTGCACAAAATATTGCTTTCCAACTTGCATGAGAAATAATATATTTCTCATGCAAAGCAAAATAAATAATTTGGTGTAAAAAGTTCCTCTCAGGTGGAAAATAATTATTTGGAACTTTTAATGAAACATAAACTATTACAATGAAAGTTATATATGAATTTGTTAAATTTTTGAAATTTGACTTAGGCACATAATAGAATGAATTAAGTTGTTTTTAAAAATGATTGAAAAAGATTTTATAAAAAATTAAAACAATTATATTTTAGCATTTTTCTTCAAGATGTGTTTTGTAAAAATTTTTAAACTAAAGAAAATATTGAGGTAGGTGTTCAGGATATCTATTTTAAACATAGGTTACTTCTGTAATACTATATAACCCGACAGTTATTGATGAACCATTTATCTTTTGAATGTGTCCCCCATTTCAGTTTCTACTAGAAGTTTCTTTAAATAGTTTAGTAAAAAAACTTTTTTTATGTTATATCAATCATATTCTCTGTTCGTTTTAAATCCAGAATCACTTAAGATATTCTGAGGAAATTGTACTTAACGGGTCTATACTTTGATTCAGTTTTAGGATAATTAAATTGTTAGAATTCATTTCATTATGTACTTAATTCTCTAATTTTGTTTTAAATTTGAGGACACAGGTAATTGCACAATTACAGAAATATTCATGTTTTCTTTTTACTGTTAAATTAAATGCATCGTGATATATTCATCTTGTATTTATCAAACATATTTTCTGTTTTTTTTATCCACGTATGAAAGTAACTTAAGTTATATACTAACTTAATTTTATATCTAATTGGTCTATATTAAATTCAGTATGGAGTTAATTAAATGGTTAGATAAAATGTCCCTCATAACATAACTCTCGAATTTTGAGTTAAATCTAAATTGTGTGTATATTTGTATTTTGTTCTAGATAAAATGCATAATTTCTAAGGCCTGGTCTCACCAAAGTTGTTTAAGAATAACCGCGATTAATCTCTGAATAAACGGAGAATTGTATCCCACCATTGGTATATTGGTATTTTCAAAAGAATTATCTTTAAAATTCTTTTTAATGGTGTATCCTTATTTCTAAAACTATTTTCTTTTTAATATCTATGCTTAGTCTAATAAAAATTGCAGTATTTTATTTGCACAAAATATTGCTTTCCAACTTGCATGAGAATTAATACATTTCTCATGCATAGCAAAATAAATAATTCGGTGTAAACTCGGGTAGGTGTTCAGGATATCTATTTTAAACATAGGTTACTTCTGTAATACTATATAACCCGACAGTTATTGATGAACCATTTATCTTTTGAATGTGTCCCCCATTTCAGTTTCTACTACAAATTTTTGTTTAATTAGTTAAAACCTTTTTTTTTATGTTATATCAATCATATTCTCTGTTCGTTTTAAATCCAAAATTTCCTAAGATATTCTGAGGAAATTGTACTTAAAGGGTCTATACTTTGATTCAGTTTTAGGATAATTAAATTGTTAGAATACATTTCATTATGTATTTAATTCTCTAATTTTATTTTAAATTTGAGACACAGGTAATTGTACAATTACAGGAATATTCATGTTTTCTTTTTACTGTTAAATTAAAAGCATCGTAATATGTTCCTAGCATATTGTTAATTTTTTAGTAGTATTAAGTTTTATTGAATCGACTGTGATGCACTTTTATTAAGGATATTTCAGAAAAATTTAGGAAATATTTTTTATTCGTTAATATGAGAGAAAATGTTTAGAAAACGAAAATACATCTACTTCGAAAAAGGTTAAATCCATAATCATCTATGTGAAGTGTATAAAAATTTTCTCTGTTAGTTTTAAAAATTCATAGCTTCTTTGAAACAGATTTAAAATAAATAGTGATTTTCAAAAGATTTATCTATAATATTATTTTTAATGGTGTGGCGTTATTTCTAAAAAAGTTTTTTTGTAATATCTATGATTGTAAAAATTGCAGTATTTTATTTGCACAAGATATTGCTTTTTAACTTCTAATAATATATAATTCTCATGCAAAGTAAAATAAATAATTCGGTGTAATAAGTTCCTCTCAGGTGGAAAAAAACTACTTTGAACTTGCTTTATTTTTATTGAAACATAAACTACTACAATGAAAACTATATTTGAATGTGTTAAATTTTTAAATTGTACATATGGTCAAATAATAGAATGAATTAAGTTGTTTTTAAAAATGATTGAAAAAGATTTTATAAAAAATAAAATATAATTATATTTTTAGCAATTTGCTTCAAGAGCTTCAAGAAGGTAGGGCAACTAGATTTCCTGGGCCTAGCCATCAAATCCAGAGATTTCGTACAGTAAGCAGAGAAATTGACAACGAGCAGAGCATAAACAAATAAAAGATGAAAGAGGAGGATAAAATGGTGGATTCGTGAGTTTGGAAGCAATTTGCTTGAAGTTGTGTTGTGTAAAAGTTTTTTATACTTAAAATTTTGTGGTAGGTGTTCAAAATATCTATTTTAAACATAGGTTACTTCTGTAATACTATATAACCCGATAGTTATTGATGCAACATTTATCTTTTGAATGTGTCCCCCATTTCAGTTTTTACTACAAATTTGTTTAATTAGTTTAGTAAAAAAAAAAAACATTTTTTTATGTTATATCAATCATATTCTCTGTTAGTTTTAAATCCAGAATCACCTAAGATATTCTGAGGAAATTGTACTTAACGGTTAACTTTGATTCAGTTTTAGGATATCTAAATTGTTAGAATACTTTTCATTATGGGCTTAATTCTCTAAGCTTGTTTTAAATTTGAGACACAGTTAATTTTACAATTACAGAAATATTCATGTTTTCTTTTTACTGTTAAATTAATAGCATCTTGATATGTTCCTGATACATTGTTAATTTTTTTATTAGTAATAAGTTTTATTGAATCAATTAGTGGTGAAGAAACAAAGTTCTTGTATTTATCAAAAATATTTTCTGTTTTTTTCCACGTATGAAAGTAATTGAACTTTTATACTAACTTAAGTTTGTATCTTATAGGTCTATAATAAATTCAGTATATAGTTAATAAAAAGGTTAGATAAAAAAAAACTCTTGACTTAATTCTCGAAATTTCAGTTAAATTTAAAATGTGTGTATATTTGTATTCTGTTCTAGAAAAAATGCTTGATATCTATGAGTCGGTCTCATCAAAGTCGTTTAATGGCTAACCTCTGTATAAACGGAGAATTGTGTCCCACCATTGGTTGGTGAAATGGGTTAATCACGGTTAGCCGTTAAACGATTTTGGTGAGATTGGTCTTTAATGCAATCATATCTAAATATAACCACTTCATTTCTATTGTGGAGATGCTACATATATCATTAAACCTTATAAATTTATTATTATCTGCTCTAATTATATCTCATTTTGAATGAGTATTGATTAATAAAAATGAATACTAATGTAGATAGAGAAACTGTATGTCAGTGATGAAAAATTAATTTATTTGCTTAAAATGTTAGACACATTTGTTAAAGCTATCTTTTATAAAAACAATTTTGGACTAAAAATTTTAATATATCATTTAAGGCAGGAAATAAATTACGCTTAATATCTAATTTTATTTTCTACTTACAGAATGTGCTCTTCCTTCTAAATAAGCATGGATGGAATGTACGAGGGGTTAGTTCTTCCCTTCCTCTAAAAAAACTCTTTGCACATAATGTTAGAAATTTACCCTGCTAGCTGGAAGCAATTGTACAAGTTGGAATATACATGTATTTTGGTTATGAAAGTAACTATTTCTCCCAAATAATAAAAAAGACACAAAAAGTTTTAAAAAGCCGTTTAAGCAGAAATGACATGCAAAGATCCAACAACTGGAATTTTAAGGTCAGTAATATTAGTGTTTAACTAAGGTAAAAAGAAATAAAATACAAAAAAATCTATGTATAACAAACCGAGAAACCTGAAAATAAGCATGTTTTCTGGCGGTTTCAATATGAAAATGTTAAAAATAAACTTCACCATGTTAAAAATTAATTTTATATAATTTATTTCTGAAAAAATCCATTACATTTCCTTATAGTTGTCATAATTATAGCTTCGAATTGATACTACAAGTACAAATATATATATAGTTCTGACATGCAGATGAAAGTACTGTTGTCAATTTATAGCATGAAATACACTTAAACTTCTATTGCGGTTGATTTTATTTTAAAGAACAGAAGAACTCTCTTACATAATAACAGGAGATTCAATAAAATAAGTACCGAAGAGATACTTGATGAGAAACTCTGAGTTCACTCTTGAAATCGAGTGAAAATGGTAACTTTTTTCGTTGGGTTACTGGAGAATCAATCTGGAGATATATATGTTCAAGATGGTCTAAAATTGTTTATAATAAGAGCCACAGATAAATGCTGTTATTTTATTTATTCCTTTTATATAAATTGTAATAACAACTAGTACCACTACATCTTTTACACTGGCACGGCAATCCCTGGTGGGAATAGATTTCTTTTTCTATTTTTGACTTTCTTGATTTACTCTTACATTTTGAGCGAGTAACTCACTCTACAGTTTAGAAATTTTACTTTACAGGTACCCAAACATCATGACCAAGATATTAATTAGGCTTTCTTCTTGAATCCCAAATCTTTCCTGCTTTTGACTGCCGAGATTTTCAATTAATGTACAGCGTGTGTATGTAATCGCTCTATGTTTTAGACTTCCCACATTAGTGGTACCCAGATATTATAACCAAGATATTAATTAGGATTTCTTCTAGTATCCAAATCTTTTCCTGCTTTTGACTGTATAGATTTTCGATTAATGTACGAGGAAGTCAATCTATGTTTAAAAATTCCTATTTTAGTGCTACCCAAAGATTATGACCAAGATATTTTTTTCTTCGCACCCCTAGTATCCAAGTAATTTAAGGTTACTGGACTGTTTTAAACTTGATTATATCGGTTTTTATATAGTTTGTAAAGTTCCAAGTCATTTCTTTTACTTTATACATCTAGTTCTCTAGTTTCATATTATCAAACATGCCGCTTTCTCATGCTTTCTCAAATATCAGAAGAATATTTTCTTGATTAATTTCAATACTTTAGCTAAGCATGTAGGAGTAGGTTGTATTAGAATTTTATATCTGAGCAATTTTCTTTTTTATTACAATAAAATTTAGCTTTAACACTTTTGTAGCCAGAGATAAACTCATTTGAACTTCTAACTCTATTACATAATTTGGTTGTTGCATTATTTAAAAGGTGAATCTCAACGCTCCAGAATTTAAAATAATGAGGGTTTCAAAGTTGTAATCTGTTTCAAAGTACTCCAGGTTAGATTATGACTTCGTACACAATAACAAATATAGGAAATTAAGCAACATGGCCCGTATAATACTCTTAATTTTGTTTAGAAGTTTGTATTGCTACAAGCAAGCATTTTTAATAAATGTGGTAAAACGCAACATCACTTACAATTTAAAGGATTTCGAAATTGCTTTAAATTTTTCAAGCTCTATCCATATTTAAAGTAAATAGATTGCCTAAGTGGTTTGATGATGATGTCATTTGTTAGTATACTGGTGAATTTGAATTGCGTAGCCGACATTAATATTTTTAGTTCTTTGATTCTTTATTAGACTGTATTTCAAATTTTAATAAAGTTCTTTACAGAAGTATATCAGCGTAAATAGATTCCAAACTCTGGAGCTCTCTTCCCGTAATTTGTGGGTTTGGGTTTGGAATTCAAATGCTGGCATAAATATACGTGGCTATCTGAATCTGCTTTAAGCAGTAGGTCCTAGTCATATTAGCACTCTTATAGCAAAAACAGTAGACCGTAGCTTTTCAAAGATGTATTCCAAAGAACAAAATTATGAAACAAACATTTGAAACGATTAGAAAAAAATATGAAACATACTATTTATTTTACCCTCATCTGTTATATTTCTTGAGAAATTAAGTTATAGTTGTATGTGAAATAATACAATCTGTTGAATCTTCTCAAAAGGAAGATTCAACTAAAATTATAACAGAAAGTGTTAAATTTTCTCTTTTCCATTCAATTTTTTTTCACGCAGTAGAAAAAGAATACTGTCTAAAAGCAAGCTGTCTGTTTTAAAGTCTTTTTGCACTGACGTAAGTTTAATTTAATTAATTCATATTCTGCACAAAATTTCTTTTATATTTCATAAAAATATATAATGCTAAAAAAGTAAGATTGTTGCATTTTTTCATTTTAAAAATGCTAATATCGTTTCATGATGACATTATTACTCAAGGAATAAAAAGTATACTGCGCAAGTGTCCTTTATTTTCATAATGAAAAACATTCTGTTTTATGGCAAGATAATTTTTAGTCCAGAGTAAGAATTTAATAACGTTTTCAAGGAAAGTTAATAACAATGTTATCTTATTTTTTGCGAAGAAAATTTTAGGGATAAAAACTACCAGTATGAATTACTGTCATATATTTATGCTTAAATGTAACATCAATAGCTCGTGAATAAATAAGTGATGGAATATATGAATAATTTTATAAATGTTTTGTGAATTCTAGATTTGGAAGTTAGAACAATTATATTACATTTGTTCTTCCACTATCACAGATTTGTTTTCTGGTAAAAAAAATGGTAAAGTAAATTACGTATATCGTAATGTTTATAGTATTCAAAATCTGTGAAAATATTTAGAACTGTATGGGAGTCTTATTTTTACATTTAATTAAAACTGTTGATATGAAAAAAATAAATAGTACCAGATGTATACTTAATATATTTTTTGTTAAATATTATTTACTTAGATAGAACTACACAATTCTTTGTGGGATGATGGTCAATTAAGTATAATGTTGACTTTATTAATTTATCAATTTAAGTGCCACAGTAACCATAAATAATTGTGGACGCTGGGAATTATAGATGGTGCATTTTAGAAAATATTTACTTTAGAAATTATCAACTTATATTTTTTGACTTATAGCATTTATATTATAACTTAGAAAATATTATTTAAAAATACTTTAAATACTAGAACAGGAAATGTTAAAGATACAATTATTAATAATAATTTATTTATTTTCAGAATGTATCTAGCAAAAAAAATTCAATTTATTATATTCGTTTTACCGTTTTAATACTTGAAAATATCTAAAAAGGACGATAAAAGATATAAAATATTACTTTTTTGAAAGTTTTTAAGAGTTTAGTAAAAATGTATGCGATTCCTGACTTGCTGACAAGTCAACCTCTATTCACAGATCCAAAATATAAAACTTCTGAAGGAAAATAAGTGTTGCCAACATATGTCTTAAAGTATATTCAAATCTAAAATATAATTGATAAATTTATGATGTCTTTTAAGTAAATTATAAGAAATATCTATTTAACCCCACTACCTATTTTATCCCACAAGACTATATATAAATTGAATTGCTAATTTACAGTAAATTCTTTAATGCTTACTCTTAGGATTTTTATGAGAAACTCAGATTTTTCAAATTTATTTCATAGTAAATAATATAAAAAATGTAAATGAATATCCCCATTCTTTAATATATGATAGGGATATTTGCTAAACATGTTCAAAGAAAAATTAAATATCAAGAATAATTTTAAAAATTATAATTATTTTGTGAAAAATGAGTTATTCAATTTCATTAATTGTTTTCAAGAAACTAATTTTCTGTGATTCATTTGTGTATATATATATATCAATTTATTTGTGGACATAATATTATATATGTAAGTTAATTATTTTAAACACAATTTGAAAAGTTTCCTATCCCATTTTGAAGTATATCTCTGTGTCATTAGCTGTCATGTAGCACAAAGGGTCTTATCACTTCAAACGAAACTAACTCAAATCCTATCGTCTGTAGAAATGCAATCTTTATTTCAAACTTCCTAAAACTTTGCCTTCATTAGTTGAAGAATATGCTTTGGGTTTTCGAGTTTAAAGAAAAAGTTTTACGTGTCTGAAAAAATTCATGTACCATTAAATTCTTTATTTAGAAAATTCTTAACAAATAAAGTTATCTAAACACATACAATAGTTACTTTGTTGAGATAATTTTCCTTTAAAGAACAAAAATGTGAAATATACATTCCGAGGAAAAGCTACATTGATAATTAGCAGTTTGTCAATAATTAAATTTCGTACTCACTAAGAATCTTTTTTTTACTTGTTTAGCTTTCTGTTATGGGAAAAATTAATTTGATGTAAATATAAAGGTATTTGAAATTCAAAAATTGAAAAAAAAAATAAAAAGAAATTTATTTTGCAATTAATACTTGACATATAGACAAAATGTATGCAAAACACGAGATATAAGATATATTAATTATTTTCTCGTGTCGGTTACAAGTTACAGGTTGTTTAATTTTACAGATTTAATTTAAAAAACTGTAATTGTCACTGGTGTAAGTCATAATTAAAAAATTCTAATAAACAAATCTGTTTGAAATTTGCCGTGTTTGAATACATGACAGAATAAACTCTATATAAAACATCGCGCTAATATCACTTTTTAAAATTTATTTAAAATGTGTGAATAAAAATAAATTAATTAATTTCAGTATTAAATTAAAGCTTAGCTTCAAAATTAAAAAAAATCTTCATTATATTATTTCTTTGAACAATATAATCCAGAAATATTGGAAAAAATGTAAAAGGTGGCAGTTCACACCTATACAAACAAATTGTAACAAATTATGTAACAAATTATGGAACAAATTATGTAATATTTAAATTAAAATGGATTTCGAAGCACTAGTTGATTTCGATATTGCTGCTCTTCAAATATTAAACCAGTTTTTTTAATTAATTAGGTAGGAATAAAGAAAACCGGATATAACCTTGGGTTGATGAAACTGAAGAAACTGTATTCATATCTACGTCATAGTCAATAAAAGGCGTAATTCTAGCCCTGTAGATTTATCCCAGCTTGAAACCATTCTAACAATTGTTGCATAGAGGATGAAAGAAAACCGGTAAAACCTTGGGATGTTGAAACTGAAGAAAGAAATTGTAATCATATCCACGTCATAGTGACTAAAATCCGTAATTCTAGCCCTGTAGAATTATCCCAGCTTGAAACTACTCGTCCCTAACAATTGTTGCATAGAGGGTGAAAAGCATACCGGATGCGAAAAAAACCGGATATAACCTTGGGTTGATAAAACTAAAGAAAGAAACTGTAATCACACCCAAGTCATAGTGAATAAAAGGTGTAATTTGAGCCCTGTAGAGTTATCCCAGTGTGAAACTGCTCGTCCTTAACAATTGTTGCATAGAGGATGAAAAACATACAGGAAGAAAAGCATACAGGATGAAAGAAAACCGGTATAATCTTGGTATGATCAAACTGAAGAAAGAAATTGTAATCATATCCACGTCATAGTGACTAAAATCCGTAATTCTAACCCTCTAGAATTATTCCAGCGTAAAACCATTCTAACAATTGTTGTATGCAGGATTTTTACACTTTTCAGTAAGTAATACTGAAAATCAGTCATAATTTAATTCACACAGCTGCAAACGAACGTGCCACAGAAACAGGACAAATGTATAGTGAGAGTTTGTCCCAGAGACCGATCCGGAAACATTTGTGTACTTCTCCGAACAGTGAGTATATAATAAGGGACTTTGAAGACAAAATCAAATTTACAAACTGCTTCTAACCCAGCTGTACATTATGGCTTATGTGTGATACAGTGGAAGACACTGCGGATGTTAAGTGATGAGAAGATGTGCTTTATCATTTTAAACTAGTCTAAGAATATAAAACTCTATGAAAAGCAAATATGTCAAGTGCATGTGATTATTCAAACTGCGTTGAATTCACTGGTTTTTACAACAGAGTTCACTACGTCGGAGGTATGAACGCTTCCTTTCTGTAACGAATGCGCTATCTCTCCACACAAAATAGTGCATTTTATATCGACAATAAACAACTTTTGACCTCTGTAAAAACTCACGCTTTATATTACTCTGAAACTATATGCTTTATACCTACAGCGACATTTCTCCACAAAGTTTGGGCTGCAATCATTGCAGACAACGCAAAAAGAACTTAAGGTATGCATGTGCGTCATATCACAGCAAATACCTGAAGTAGAAGTATATCTAATCCGTGTTGTCATACAAGTTGGAGGATATTTTTGGCAGAGTATGTTGTTATATAATGATAGAAATCTAACCATAAAGGGTGACTAGTTATTATCTGGATATTAATTTCGAATATCGGTGGAGATGATCCTGCATATTCCTGAAGACCACAATCAATTTGTGGTATCTTAATTTTTATGAAGACAACTGTTGTTTTATGTGTTTCCAGTGGACTGCATATGATGCAATTGTAAGACATTTTGATGCTACTAGGTAGGCTCGAGATATGCTTCGAATATTCCAGAATGATCCACAATTCCTTTGCTCATACTTGTAACAATTAGTTATACTGCTGGACAATGCCAGCGTGAGAGATTAACCGATGGACGAGGGCAATGTCAGTAACCCCACCCCTTCGACCCCATTGGACAAGAGGGGTGGCTAACGCGAGTCAGTCTCTTTGGCCTTGGCAACATCAGCTTTTAGATTATATGCAGATCAGATTTGAAGGCCCCTTCGGAAAAATAAGAAGCGAAGAGAACTTCAGCAGAGGCAGGGAACGCTCAGCATTTCTTTGTTCATCTGAAGATAGCGTCATCAGCGGGAGTTGCTTCCATATTCCAGCCGATTACGGCGTCTCCAGATTGAGATTGAATATATTTTATTTGAGTCACCAGATTGTGCAAAATTAGATTTGTAAACAAAAAAAGTCTGCAAGACGGTAAGTGTAACCCTTTGTGTTATCTCAACATGACCAAGTATAAGTCATTGGTACGTAATAATACGCCACCTTCAAAAGTCAATCTTTTTGAAGTGATTGTAAATCATTGATTGAAAATTATCTTATGACATATATGCTATTATTTTTTTTGTTCTCTAATCCTCAATTTTACTATCATACACCCTGTATTGTGTCTGCATTGAATTCTAGTGTCTGAACTCTTTCTTGAAAACATTCTGTGTTAATATGAATTATCTTTGTTTAAAGCCTTATAAATATAATATATGTCTTATAATACAGTAATTAACAAACATGTATACGAATCTAACGATATCATATTTAATAATATTTATTTAAATCTTGCTGGGTAGATTTCATAATTATTATTTTTAAAACAAATGTAAATTTTAACTGAATCCCTACTGACGCTTATAGCATACACAATAAATCAGTCTATAAGTCATATTTTACAGGAAATATATCAAAGCAAAATATAATACGTTGAGATTTATGTGCAGAAAATTAATTCTTTATAAGGCTTACTGAAATTTCCTAACCTTTAAATTTCTGATGAAACCCCGTAAATAATCAACCGCCCTTCCTCTAAATGGAAAAACAGTATATTTTCAAAGCCTGGGATTTTATGAACCGACATAATGTATACTCGCCTTATATTACAGACATGCCCGATTCATAACTGTCTAGACGGTATTCTCATTTTTATGCATTTATTTTCGTATGACAGTTTTCCTAGATATCCTCCATTATTGTACGTAGAGGAATTTTGTTGTATGAGCATCATATAACTTTCGGCATTATATATACAAAATAAATATGACACCGTATTTCTGTGACTTTATCAAAAGTGTGAAATAATTCATTATATGTTTACATCAAGTGAGGTCAAAATAACACATATTGTTTCAAAAGGTTTTCCGTTTGCTCAGTTAATACCATTATCACTTTTTATCTTTTAGATATAAAGTTAGAATTTAACTATTTTTACCACATGTATTTTGAGGCAGCATATCAGTTGACGGTTGTATGATACATAAAACAAATTCTTCTATCAAAGTTAAAATTTATAAATAATGGCTAAATAAAACTCTATACATAACTTACTCTTATTTAATTATTGTACTCTTATTTACATAAATTAGTAATATTCCAAGTAATGAAAAAAACTAGTTCTACTTTTTTTTTAAATTCGTAAAATATTGAAACAATAATAACCAATAAGATAACAATAAATGGAAGCAGTACTGCATGTACATTGTTGAATGTAATATTCTAGGTAGTAGGAAGTTGAGCAAAAACTAGCTGAACATTTTTTTTTCTAACTCGTAAAATATTTCCCATGTATTAAATATCAGTTCCTATAAAATTAAAACAACTCTGCTCCCACCTCTTCCTTAAAGTACGATATGAACTTTGAGAAAATATTGGAACTTTATTTTTCCGAAGTACTTCTCGAGTTAACGTGAAAATATAATGTATGCATGTCGAAGTTATATTTCCAGAAAATATCCATGCTGAAACATCAATTAACATCAAGGTAAAACATGAAGTATTTTTGCCACCTACATGGTGTTCAATATTTTAAAATTACAAAAAGGAACTTTGTCTACTTCTGAAATGCTTGTTTTAATTTAGTCTAGGAAAATTCCTGTGTTAAAACAAGAAATATTTTTACATCCACATAATGTTCAATACTCTTACCATTTTAGAAAGACTTTTATCTACTTATAAATTGCTGGTTTCAATATAGTTTAGAAAAATTCAATATACTTAATAATATTAAAAATGCATTTACCTTATTCTAAACTTTGGCCAAAAAGTATTTTCTGGAACAAAAATTTCATAAATGTGTTTCACGAGAAATGAAGAAAAAAGAAAAATCATCAAAAATATAAATATAATTGTATGTGAATAAATTAGAGAACAAATGAATATAACGATGAATAATGGAAATGAGCAAAAGTGGTAAAGTAGATCAATGCAGAACTGCATATACATTCTTGACTTTAGTATTCGAAGTATTAGGTCGTTTTAAAAAACTAGTTCTATTCTTTTTTAGATTCGTAAAATATTGAACTAATAATAAACAATAAGGTAACAATAAATGGAAGCAGTACTGCATATACATACTTGAATTTTATATTCTAGGTAGCATGAAGTTGAGAAAAAACTAGTTGTACTTTTTTTATAATTCGTAAAATATTTCCCAGGTATTAAATATCGGTTCCGACAAAATTAAAAACAACTCCACTCTCGCCTCTTCCTTAAAGTACGATATAAACTTTGAGAAAATATTGGAACTTTATTTTTCCGAAAGTGCTTAACAAGAAATTATAATCTATGCCTGTGGAAATTGTCTTTCTAGAAAATATCCATCTTGAAACATCAAGTAACATCAATTTGAAACATGAAGTATTTTTACCACCTACATGATGTTCAATATTTTACCATTGCAAAAAACAACTTTACCTTCTTCTGAAAATGCTTGTTTTAATTTAGTTTAGGAAAATTCCTATGCTAGAAGGAACATATTTTGACATCCACATAATATTCAATATTCGTACCATTTTAGAAAGAAATTTATCTACATTTTTCAATATAGTTTAGGAAAATTCAATATGCTCATCAATACAAAAAAGACATTTACCTTATTCAAAACTTCCCCAAAGCGTAATTTCTGGAACAAAAATTTGATGAGTCTTTTTGACGACAAGTGTAGAAAAAAGAAAAATTCTCCAAAATATAGTTATATGTGAATAAATTTCGGAACTAATGAATAGAACGATGAATGATGAAAATGAACAAAAGGGGTAAGGTAGATCAATGTATCACTGCATATACATTCTTTACTTTAATATTCCAAGCATTAGACGTTGTAAAAAACTAGTTCTACTTTTTTATATAATTCGTAAAACATTTACGAAGTATTAAATATGAGTTTCGACAAAATTAAAACAACTTTGCTCTCGCCTGTTCCGTAAAGTACGATAAAGTTCTGAAAGGTCGGAACTATAAGAAAATTTTGGAACTTTATTTTTCCAATATACTTCTCGTGTTAACATGAAAATATATGTCGAAATTATCTTTCCAGAAAATATCCATGTTGAAACATCAAGATACATCATGTTGAAACATGAAATATTTTTGTCAACTACGTGGTGTTCAATATTTTACCATTACAAAAAAGACCTTAGCCTACTTCTAAAATGCTTGTTTTAATTTAGTCTAGGGAAATTCCTATGTTAAAACAAGAAATATTTTGACATCCAAGTAATGCTCAATACTCTTGCCATTTTAGAAAGACCTTTTTCTACTTCTAAATTGCTTGTTTCAATATAACTCCTTGGTGCAACAGTCCTTAGGAGGCCAGGACTTACGGTGTCCATCTCCGCTTCCGAGACCAAGAACACTAGGGTGCTAAGCAAGAACATCTTCCGTTTAGGTGGTCACCTTACGTTGAACCCACAGTGTTTAGCCCCTCAAGCATGCTTCACATTCAGTTGATCCTTGTTTCAATATAGTTTAGAAAAATTCAATATACTCATCAATACAAAAAAGACATTTACCGTATTCTAAATTTCGCCAAACCGTAATTTTTGGAACAAAATATTTTAAGAGACGATAAATGTTTTTGAAGATAAATGTGAGAAAAAGAAAAATCCTCAAAAATATAAATGTTCTAGTGGATATAATGTATATAATACTAGTTCTATGTGTATAAATTCCTGAACAAATGAATAGAAAGATGAATGCGGGAAGTGAACAAAAGGGGTAAGGTAGATCTATGCAGCACTGCATATACATTTTTGACTTTAATATTTCAAATATTAACACTTCACAAAAAACTAGTTGTACTTTTTTTATAATTCGTAAAATATTTCCCAGGTATTAAATATCGGTTCCGACAAAATTAAAACAACTCCACTCTCGCCTCTTCCTTAAAGTACGATATGAACTTTGAGAAAATATTGGAACTTTATTTTTCCAAAAGTACTTCTCGTGTTAACTTGAAAATATTATCTATGCATATCGAAAATATCCATATTGAAACATCAAGTAACATCAAGTTGAAGCATGAAGCATTTTTGCCACCTACATGGTGTTCAGTATTTTACGATTTTTAAAAAAAAAGAAGCTTGCCTACTTATGAAATGCTTGTTTTAATTTATTCTAAGAAAATTCCTATGTTAAAACAAGAAATAGTTTGATATCCACATAATGTTCAATTTCCTTACCATTTTAGAAAGATCTTTATCTACTTCTAAATTGCTGGTTTCAATATAGTTTAGAAAAATTCAATATACTTAATAATATTAAAAATGCATTTACCTTATTCTAAACTTTGCCAAAGCGTAATTTCTGGATAAAAATTTTAAGAGGCAATAAAGGTTTTTGGCTATAAATAAGGGAACAAGGAAAGTTCTCAAAAATATATAGTTCTATGTAAATAAATTCGGGAGCAAATGAATAGAACGTTGAATGCGGGAAATGAACAAAAGGGGTTGGGTAAATCGATGCATCACTGCATTTACATTCTTGAATTTAATATTGAAAGAATTAGGATGGTGTAAAAAACTAATTCTAATTTTTTTAAGATTCGTAAAATATTGAAACAATAATGAACAATAAAGTAACAATAAATAGAAGCAGTACCGCATATAAATACTTGAATTCTAGGCAGTTGAGAAAAACTAGCTGAACATTTTTATAATTCGTAAAATATTTCCCAGGTATTAAATATCGGTTCCGACAAAATTAAAACAACTCCGCTCCCGCCTCTTCCTTAAAGTAAGATATGAACTTTGAGAAAATATTGGAACTTTATTTTTCGGAAAGTGCTTCTCGTGTTAACGTGAAAATATAATCTATGCACGTCGAAATTGTCTTCCAGTTTACGGAAATAGCCTGGAGGAAGTCGAGATCCTTTGTGTGCTGCAGGTAGCGCTCATTTTCTTTTCACGGATATTTTTCAGGGAAA
Organism: Pardosa pseudoannulata; assembly: GCA_032207245.1. Lineage (NCBI taxonomy): Eukaryota > Metazoa > Arthropoda > Arachnida > Araneae > Lycosidae > Pardosa > Pardosa pseudoannulata. Next base: position 103,261,585 of record CM063511.1, read on the forward strand.
ATATGAAGAGGCAGGAAGTTGAGGTTGAAAACATATTCCTCCCTTCGCAACAAAAGTAAAAATTAGGAAACTTCAATTTCCACCGACAATGGGATGAGATGAGCTTCGGAAATATCGAGCGAAATGCGGAGCTCCCGATGATTGGCCGTTTCGAGGGGTTCTAGGTAATAAAGTTTAAATTAAGAAGTTTCGTTTAAACTTTAGTTGCAGCTGTAGAGATTTATTTTGAAATTGAAAAAGTATATTTTTACATTTTTATGCATATGCAAGGAATAACTATTTTCATAATTTAGAAGTACTGATAATTATATATTTTTAAATTGATTTTTGATAAAAAATAAACGATGAAAATATTACATTATTAAACGCTTCTTTAAGTAGCATAATAATTTGAAGGTTCAACTATAAACATATATATTATTAAAAACTAGACGACCCGACAGACTTTGGCCTATTTCACTATTTTTAATCCAAAAATTGTAAAGTGTTTTTAAATAAATTATAAATTGGACCATTTTAATTTGAAAAGGAAGGAAAAAACTATTTAAAAATGTTTAATGCAACCACGCGTACAATCACCACAAATGTCACTAGATTAAATTAAAACTCATAGGTCACCTGTATGGAGACTAGATCCTGGGACTTCTTGGACTAAAGTCCCTTGCTCTGACAAAGGTACCACACAGACGTTGGAAATGAAGGGTTTCAAGCAGAATTAAAATAATCTTAATAAGAGCTCATTTATGGACTTTAAATAAAAAGAAACATTTTCTATCGGATCAAATTATGAATATATATCATTCTCGAATCAATTTTATTGCACCAAAAAATTTCATCAAAATTAGTTTAGCCATTTAGAAGGAGTTATATTGCAAACACACGGCGGGAGAAATATATATATATATATATATATAATATATATATATATATATATATATATATATATATATATATATATATATATATATATATATATATATATATATATATATATATATATATATAATATATATATATATATATATATGTATATATATATATAATATATATATATATATATATATATATATATATATATATATATATATATATATATATATATATATATATATATATATAAATATATATATATATAATATATATATATATATATATATACAAACACACACACACACACACACACATATATATATATATATGTGTGTATGTGTGTGTATATATATACATATATACATAATACATACATATATATATATATATATATATATATATAAATTATTGTATCCGAATTATAATCCTTAGTAACTAAATTATTTATCCGAATGGTTAAAAAAAATAGTCTCAATTCTGAGTAATCAAGTTTTCTAGTTTCTCAGAAAAAAAAATTGTTAATTTTACTTTCATCCATACATTAGTACTTTTCACAAACACTGCCAAGGTAAAATAATTTCCCATGAAAAATGGTGCGTATGTATAGTTAATTGTTTTATAGTTAACTTTACATCATTTCCGTGGAAGATTTTTTGGTTTGAACACATATGGACATTATGTCTAAAATTAACAGAATAAAATTAAACTTTAATGTACTTTTGCCTACGAATATTTTGGCTCATTTCTGGGAGTTTAACCGTTTTAGGACAGGTCGTTGATATTTTAAATAAACCATATAACTCTCAGAAGTAAGAGATTGGTTGAAATAGATATTAAGGACATTCATTTTCTGTCCACTGTATACTGCTGTATGTTGCAGTTGAGTCATCATTATCAATTACTTCTGTTACTCGTCCTGCTTTTGTAGGGTTATTTTCATCCCTTTCTATAATGATCTTTCATTTCTTTCTCCTTATTACTGTACAAAGTTGCAATATAAATTAACTTAGTTATAAATGGAAAGCACTGAACTACCTTATTTATTTTCACGAATACAGAGATATACCCCATCACAAACAATTTAATGAGGTCTATGACTGAATCAAATTTACAGCTGCAGTAACTTAAATTACCGGTTTTCCTCTTAAAACTACATGTGTAAATTTTGTCAATACTATAGTAAGTCATATCATTTAAAATTTCAAAACATTTATTTTTCATTTAAAAGAAATTTTTGAACGCTTATACAGTTCATAATATTTCAAGAAGAAAATATTGTTTTTACTCAGATATACTTTTAACAGTAGTTTCAGAGCAAATAAAAATACTTTTTGCAGTAGTAGAATATGTACATGTAGACATTTGTACACAAAAATTAATAGAACTTGTTTGGTCATTGTCAAGTTAACTATAGAGAGTGAGATTATTAACATATGTCTAATAAGAATTTTTGAACATGGGCGTTTTGAAAAAAAAAATTATAAATGTTTCAATAATTTTTTGTCAGCGTTTAAAACTGATCATTCATTATAATATTTTGTATTTACATCGTATATACAAGCATTCTACTTCTAACGTATTAGCTATTTTTAGCTTTATTCTCTATCATGGTGTTACTACATTACATACATCCTTGTGGGTGTGAATTTCATTTTAGACTAAGCATTCTTTATACATTGTTTGTTGAAAATAATTTATTGTGAAATATCACCTGTGAAACATTTCCCAATAATTTTTAATTAATCTGTATACAAACAAATCAGAGTACTGATTTAAATTTGATTTAAATACAATTTATATACTATTTTTTTTAAATTGCACAGTGTTTACATTTTTTAAAATTGTTCAACGCTTATACAATTATTGGTTTCTTATAAAGAAGCGAATAATTATTTTTGTGGAACCTACTGTTAATAGATAATAATTAGTCTTATAATTATAATTATATTTAAATGTAAATATCTGTGACAGTAATAGAATTATTACTTGTAGATTTTGAACCCAAATAGAATTACAACCTATTTGGTTTTCATCATGTTAACGACATACACCAGTTTAACAACAATAGTTCTGATTGAATTTTTCAACATGTTTTTGGACATGTTTAAATATTTTATAATATTCAATTCTTAAAAATTAAAAAATTAAAAAAAATAATATGTAATTTACAATATTATTTTATAATTTTACTATATATTTAGAGGACTATATTTAAAAAATTAATTTATAATTTACAACATTATTTTATATTTTAACTATATATTTAGAGGACTATATTTAAAAAATTAATTTATAATTTACAATATCATTTTTAATTTTCACTATATATTTAGATGACTATATTTGAACATATAAAATATTGTTTTCTTTTCTTTTATAACAATAGGTTTTACTATGTCATACAAAGTTGCGGGTTTGTGTTTCATTTTAGTGAGTATACCCATTCTTTGATGAAAAATTTTAGGTGTATCCCTTATAAGGATATTAAGAGTAATTTAGATAAAATGATCAATATATGCATTAATATGAAATAATATGAAATTGTTTGTTGAAAATAGTTTAGTGTGAAATATCACTTGGGAAACTTTTCCCAATAATTTTTAATTAATGTGTATACAAACAAATCTGAGTACTGATTTAAGTTTGATTTAAATACAGTTTATATACTATTTTTTTAAAATTGCACAGTGTTTACATTTTTTAAAATTGTTCAACGTTTATACAATTTATTGGTTTCTTACAAGCGAATAATTATTTTGTGGAACCTACTGTTAATAGATAATAATCAGTCTTATAATTATAATTATATTTAAATGTAAATATCTGTGAAGTAATAGAATTATTACTTGTAGACTTTTGAACCCAAATAGAATTACAACCTATTTGGTTTTCATCATGTTAACGACATACACCTAGTTTAACAACAAAAGTTCTGATTAAATTTTTCAACATGTTTTTGAACATGTTTAAATATTTTATAATATTCAATTCTTAAAAATTAAAAAATTAAAAAAAATAATATGTAATTTACAATATTATTTTATAATTTTACTATATATTTAGAGGACTATATTTAAAAAATTAATTTATAATTTACAATATCATTTTTAATTTTCACTATATATTTAGAGGACTATATTTGAACATATAAAATATTGTTTTCTTTTCTTTTATAACAATAGGTTTTACTATGTCATACAAAGTTGCGGGTTTGTGTTTCATTTTAGTGAGTATACCCATTCTTTGATGAAAAATTTTAGGTGTATCCCTTATAAGGATATTAAGAGTAATTTAGATAAAATGATCAATATATGCATTAATATGAAATAATATTTTCAGTGATATGTAAAAACTAGGTTCTTCACTGTGCTGAATATTTTCAACTTTAATGTCCTCAATATCCAACTAACATTAAGTCTTATTTTACTTCAGGTATTCGCTAAAGTAACATCATCTCTTATAAAATTAAACAAATAGTCCTTATGAGCAAAAGTCATGTTAAAGTTTGCTCAGTGCTGCAAATAACCACTCTACTTCCCTATTTGGAATTCTATTGAGTAGTAAGTGATCCGTATCAATGTTTTCATATTATTCTTGATATTTTAAGTGTATCATTCAAGAGTTGCTCCTTAGAATAATCTGGGTCAAACGAAGAGAGCTCATTCAAATAATTCGGAGAAACATATCCCCAGGAGGTATTAAGAAATATGAAGTTCAATTACACAATATTTAGATGGTTTCTGATACATTCAAAATATTTTTCACTTACGTGTATAAAGGTAAATATTCCGACACACAACATCTTATTACTTAAGCATTTATATTATAAAATTTAACAAAAATATATTTATAAATAATTTATTATAGTAAGTTATTACGTGATGAATACGTCTGGAATTATTATACGTGTGAACTGATACCAATAAACGTATACAGTTCATTCTTTTTAGCAAAATAAGAAGTTATATTGTTATTTCCCTTAATACTTAAGACATATAAATTGAGATAAGGATTTCAGGAAATTTTAGAAAGGTTTTATCAAATACCCTATTTATAATATTTTCAACACAAAATCTTTCCTTATTATTCCGTTCCAATTAACTTTGCTGTCCGAATAGAGAAGGTCACAAGCGTTGATATACACTGTCTACCAATACGTATTTGGACACCTATGCAAATGACGATATATTCGGTTCTGAGGTACGTCACGACCTCCGCCGGTATACATCGTGTAGGAAACAGCATTGGCATTAGTCGCATGCAACATGACGCTCAATTCGGAGCTTTCTGATTTCGAGAAAGTTTTAATTAATGGGAATCACCAATGTGGCCGACCCTTAAGTCTAGCGATTTGAAGTACCCAAAATAGACAGTGTCCTATGTGATTAAAAAGTGGAAGATCAGTGGTGATTGTCGGAATGTGTCTTGAGTCAGCAGACCAACGAAACTGGGAAATAGAGCCCACGAATGCTGTCCAGAGAAATTCGGAAGAACTGCACCCAACCGATGGCCCTCATCCGCGAGGAGTTTGAACAGGCATCCGGGAGTATTGTTTCAATGAATACCATCCGTAAGGAAGCACATATGTTTGGTTATCATGGCCGTGCTGCTGCCCATAAGCCTTTAATCACAATGTCCAACCGCGCTGCTCAGTTAATGTGGTGCAAAGCACATCAAAATTGGACTGCAGATCAGTCAAAACGGGTTATCTGGAGCGACGAATCAAGGTTTACCGTTTACCATTCGGATGCAGGATCTGGGTCTGGTACCTGCCTGAAGAAACGTCCCCTGTCAGAATGCATTGTGCCAAGATTCAAGTTCGGAAGAGGTGGAATTATGGTCTGGGGGTGTTTCTCCTGATATGAACGGAGACCCTTGGTTCCCATTCATGGTTAGCTCAACACCGATGCCTCATGCACTATTTTGGATGACAATGTGCTTCCAACGTTGTGGCAGTTTTACGGGTTGGACCCCTGTTGTTTTCAGGACGACAATGCCAGTTGTAATGTTTCGAGGTTAACCAAGGCTTGGTATGGTGCCAATGGAGTTCGTGGAATGGACTGGACTGACCAGAGCCCAGACCTGAACTCTATCTAGGATCTCTGGGATGAGTTGGATCACCTAATTAAGGGATACACTACTCGTCCAAAATCGGTGAAAGAACTTGTATATCTACTCCAAGCAGAGTGGAAGATAAGAAAAACTAGCTGTCATACAAAGATTTGTGGAAAGTATGCCCCGGAGAGTTCACGCTCTAACTGCCTCTCGTGGAGGCTTTGCCAACTATTGATTTTGAATAAAGTTAGTATTTCTTTTCTATCACAGGCATCCAAATACTTATTGGTAGAAAGTGTAGTTTCAAAACCAAAAAACATTCTAAGATTTTGCATTTACATTACATGATACCATATCTAGACAGAGTTTCCCCAATATTATACTAAAATGGTATTGTAATGTGTGAAAATATATGTTACAATGAGTTTGTTCTACGGATGTACATAAAACGATTAGTAGAATATATTAAGTAGAATATCCTTAATATATACACAGTATTTGATACTTATATTTGATACTTATGATATTCCCTTTGTTTTAAAGGATGAGGTTGACATTAGTTTTTCTTTACCTTTTTTTTTTAAAAAATAGAGCTTAAAATTAATTATTTAAAAGTAGCCAATTTCATATCACATTAAAATTATTAAACATATTTGAGTCACGATTACACAAGTTAATTCTAAATTAACAACTATGTAGTAATCCATACTTAAATATATACTTCTCAAAACAATATTGAGGAAGGCAAAATATATCGAAGGTAAACCATAATTTTTTTTTTCAAGTTTCGATCACAAAACATAGAATTGAATATGATTTTACCTGTAAGTGATAAAAGTAACCAGTAAAATATTTTTATGATATTTATATTTATGACCTAATATAATAAAATAAAAAAAATTATTCGGTATTCATTTGAAAATAATGAGAAATTGTTTATCATTAACTAATAGTTAACAATATTGATGAAGTCAAAATTTATCGAAGGTAAACTATAACTTTTTTTAAAGTTTAGATCACAAAACATATATAACTGAATATTATTTTACATGTAAATGATAAAAGTAATTAGTAAAATATCTTTTCTGGTATTTATATATCTGATCTAATGTAATCAAATGAAAACAATATTCGGTATTGATTTGAAAATAATGAGAAATAGTTTCTTATTTATTAATAGTTAACAATATTGATGAAGGCAAAATATATCGAAAGGTAAACGATTTTTTTTCAAGTTTGGATCCCAAAATGTAGAACTGAATATGATTTTAGCTGTAAGTGATAAAAGTAACCAGTAAATTATTTTTCTGATATTTATAATAATATAATAAAATTATATTATTTTAAATAATATAATAAAATATCTAAATAAAATATATAAAATATAAAATACAAATATAAATAAATAACAATAAATATAAATAAATATAAATTATATAAAATATATAAATTCCTAATATAATAAAATGAAAAAAAAATATTCGGTATTAATTTGAAAATAATGAGAAATAGTTTATTATGTTTTACATATAAATAAAACATACTTATGTAAATGACGTCATACACTAAAAGTTTCGAGATTACTTCTTGTAAATAGGTTTTTTTCGTGTTACATACCAATTAAATAATTGAATGAAGGTACCACTGGAATATAAGAAATCAAGCTTGGATTTCAGTCTCAAAATTTAAATTGAGAACGTATTCCTGTTATGCATGAACATTTAATCATGACAACAAGACTGCCAAATTATTTAATTAGTATTCTATTTCGTAAAACTTTAATTAACTCGAAATAGAAACAGTATGGTAAATTATTTTTGTTGATGTTTGAAATAGCCGAGAAGAATCTTTCTGTTTTCAACGAGTTAAATTAAATTTGAATGTATTCCATTTAACATGGAATAACATAAATTGAGATAAGTCTTGCAGAAGTTAATCAACATAGTTCACGTATATTTTGTGCAGAGATATTTATGAAGCAACTGTTAAAATGCAGAGAACATTGGGAACGTAGAGAAACCTATATGAAATTAATGCATGCTTGTTTTACGTAAAAGTTGATTTAATTTTTAGTTGCATAAGGAAAATGGGCTGATGTTATGCCATAGCTAGTAACGGATAGAGATGGTTGAATTATAAATTCAGACACATTATTAGATTAATCTCAAGGATCGGAATATAATAGAAGAAATGCTGAATAAATTAACTGTTAAAAGTCTTAATTATTTAAACTTAATTCTTTAAATAAACGAGAAATGTCTTAGTTTACAAAGTTTAAATTACGTATATATTAAATATAATTAGAAAATCGATTTTAATTTCGTGGAAATAATTTTAACAATTTTAGAGTCACACTATTCACATTGACGTTCTTACCCTTTATTAAAATTTAATTTAGTAATTTTAATAATTATAATATTAGTATAAATAATTTTCTATTTCAGCAGTGCAAATATACGATAAAACAAAAATTGTTAATTTATTATTGATAAATTATTTATTATTGATACATTGCTGAAACATAAATTTCTCAAATTTGTGATGTAGGAAAAATTAGCAAAACTTAAATATTATCTAAGAAATTTGAGAATGCTGTATACGAATATGGAGTCGGACGAAAACTCTGGATGATTCTTCCAATTCTCACTACGAAATGGAAAACTTTATTATTTATAAATCTATATTTTAACATATCAAGAGATTTATTTTTATTTATTCTTAATATTTTCCTGAACAACCTCTATATGTTTTCTCATTACATTTTTTGCTTAGTCGTCAAAATGATTTATATCAAATTGCAACTCTACTCAACAAGCAATATTACTTAACCCTTTACATTATATTATACTTGTAAGAGGTGATAATTCACTAACGGATAATATAACGGATAATATAATAGTTAACAATATTCATAAAGTAAAAATATGTCGAAAGTAAACTATAATTTTCTTTTAAGTTTGGATCACAAAGCATAGAACTGAATAAGATTTTACCTGTAAGTGATAAAAGTTAACAGTAAAATATTTTTTCTGATATTTATATTTATGACCTAATATAATAAAATAAAAATTGGTTATGAACATCAGTATTGATTTGAAAATAATGAGAAATAATTTATTATGTTTTACACATAAATAAAATAGAACTGCGTAAATGGCATTATAAATAAAAAAATTAAAGATTATATCTCGTAGGATTTTTTGGTGTTATATAACAATTAAATATGTAAATGCTGCTACCACTAGAATATATATAAGAAATCAAACTTGAATTTCAGTCTCAAAGTTTAAAATGAGAACGTATGCCTGTTATGCGTGAATATTTAATCATGACAACAAGACTGCCAATTTATTTAATTAGTATTCTATTTCGTAAAATTTTAATTAACTCGAAATAGAAACAGTATGGTAAATTATTTTTGTTGATGTTTGAAATAGCCGAGAAGAATCTTTCTGTTTTCAACGAGTTAAATTAAATTTGAATGTATTCCATTTAACATGGAATAACATAAATTGAGATAAGGCTTGCGTAAGTTAATCAACATAGTTCACGTATACTTTGTGCAGAGATATTTATGAAGCAACTGGTAAAATGCAGAGAACACTGAGAACGTAGAGAAACCTATATGAAATTAATGCATGCTTGTTTTACGTAAAAGTTGATTAAAGTTTTAGTTGCATAAGGAAAATGGGCTTATGCTATGTCATAGCTAGTAACGGATAGAGATGGGTGAATTATAAATGCAGACACATTATTAAATTAATCTCGAGGAACGGAATATAATAGAAGAAATGCTGAATAAATTAATTTTTAAAAAGTTTTAATTTTTAATCCTTTAAACAAACGAGGAATGACTTCGTTTACAGAGTTTAAATTTCGTGTATATTAAATATAAATAGAAATTCGATTTTAATTTCGTGGAAATAATTTTAACAATTTTAGAGTAACACTCTTCACATTGACTTTCTTACCCTTTATTAAAACTTAGTTTAATAATTATAATAATTATAATAATTATAATATTAGGATAAATAATTTTCTATTTCAGCAGTGTAAATATACGACAAAATATAAATTGTTAATTTTTTATTGATAAATTATTTATTATTGATGAATCTCTGAAACATAAATTTCTCAAAATTGTGATGTAGGAAAAATTAACATGACTTAAATATTATCTAGGAAATTTGAGAATGCTATATACGAATATGGAGTTGGACGAAATATCTGGATGCTACTTCCAGTTCTCACTATGAAACGGAAAACTTTAGTAGTTATAAACGATAATTCAACATATCAAGAGGATTATTTTCATTTCTTTTGAATATTTTCCTGAACAACCTCTATATGTTTTCTTATTAAATTATTTTCTTATTCGCCAATATGACTTATATCAGATTGCAAGACTACTAAACAAGCTATACTACTTAACCCTTAACATTATATTATCCGTGTAAGAGCTGATAATTAACTAATAGTTAACAATATTGATGAAATCAAAGTATGTCGAAAGTAAACCATAATTTTCTTTTAAGTTTGTATCACAAAACATAGAACTGAATATTATTTTACCTGATAAAATTAAGCAGTAAAATATTTTTTCTGATACTTATATTTATGACCTAATATAATATAATTAAATTAAAATTGGTTATGAAATTCAGTATTGATTTGAATATAATGAAAAATAATTTATTAAGTTTTACACAAAAATAAATTAGAACTGCGGAAATAGCATTATAAATTAAAAATTTAGAGTTTATTTCTGGTAGGTTTTTTTTTTGTGTTTTATAACAATTAAATAATTAAATGCTGGCACCACTGGAATATATATAAGAAATCAAACGTGAATTTCAGTCTCAAAATTTAAATTGAGAACGTATGCCTGTTATGCGTGAACATTTAATCATGACAACAAGACTGCCAAATTATTTAATTAGTATTCTATTTCGTAAAACTTTAATTAACTCGAAATAGAAACAGTATGGCAAAATATTTTTGTTGATGTTTGAAATAGCCGAGAATAATCTTTCTGTTTTGAACGAGTTAAATTAAATTTGAATGTATTCCATTTAACATGGAATAACATAAATTGAGATAAGGCTTGCAGAAGTTAATCAACATAGTTCACGTATATTTTGTGCAGAGATATTTATGAAGCAACTGTTAAAATTCAGAGAACATTGGGAACGTAGAGAAACCTGTATGAAATTAATGCATGCTTGTTTTACGTAAAAGTTGATTAAATTTTTAGTTGCGTAAGGAAAATGGGCTGATGCTATGCCAGAGCTAGTAACTGATAGACATGGGTGAATTATAAATGCAGACACATTATTAAAATAATCTCAAGGAACGGAATATAACAGAAGAAATGCTGAGAAATTAACTTTTAAAAAGTCTTAATTCTTTAAATAAACGAGAAATGTCTTCATTTACAAACTTTAAAGTTGGTGTAATTGAATATAATTAGAAAATTGATTTTAATTTTGTGGAAATAATTTTAACTATTTTAGACTAACACTCTTCGCGTTGATGTACTTATCGTTTATTGAAATTCCGTTTAATAACGTGTACTTCATCAGTGTAAATATACGACAAATATTTATTTATTATTGATAAATTGCTGAAACATAAATTTCTCACAATTGTAATATAGGAAAAATTATTGTAACCTAAATATTATCTAGGAAATTTGAGAATGCTACATATTAATATGGTTTGGTTTGGAGCACTACGGTCTACTGTTTTGCACACGAGGGCTAATGAGACCGGGACCTACAGCTTAAAGCCGATTCCGAACGGCTACAAACATCCATGCCAGCAGCGGGATTCGAACCCACGAACTCCGGTTTCGAAGAGCAGCACTCTACCATTCGGCCATCGTTCGGCACATACTAATATGGAGTGGGAAGAAAATGTTTCTACCGTTTGGATATTTCTTCCAGTTCTCACTTCAAAATGGGACACTGTACTCTTTATAAACGATATTTAACACATCAAGAAGTTTATATTTATTTCTTCTTAATATTTTCCTAAAAAACCTCTATATGTTTTCTCATTACATTTTTTGTTTGTTAGGCTAAATGACGTATATCACATTGCAACTCTTCTCAACAAGCTATGTTATTAAATTCTTAACATTCTATTATCGTTGTGAGAGTTACTAGATGTCAAGTATACTTGTGTAATAACACAAACACACACAATCATCCACACTTATATATATATATATATATATATATATATATATATATATATATATATATATATATATATATATATATATATATATATTTATATATATATAGAAAACAAACTATATATATATATATATTCGTTTAGTGAAAATAAATATCTTGTAGTTTCTTAAATGTACATAAATAGCAGAATGTAAATCGATTTTAACAAATAGAATAATCTTTACTCCTTATGCCGAACAATGTCCGGAGTTAGATCTTTACCTGATTTCCTTGGATTGAACATTACTGTTACTTGGATGTTCATAGCCTTTTGAAATCGACTATATTTATATATGGTATGTCTGATTAGCCAACGTGTTGCATATAAAAGTATATATAATATATATATATATATATATATATATATATATATATATATATATATATATACATATATATATATATATATATATATATATATAGTTTTGTTCGGAAACAAGTAGAAAACAAACTAGTTTCTCAACTCTTATTCGTTTAGTGAAAATAAATATCTTGTAGTTTCTTAAATGTACATAAATAGCAGAATGTAAATCGATTTTAACAAATAGAATAATCTTTACTCCTTATGCCGAACAATGTCCGGAGTTAGATCTTTACCTGATTTCCTGGGATTGAACATTACTGTTACTTGGATGTTCATAGCCTTTTGAAATCGACTTTAGGTTATGGTCCCTGTCTGATTAGCCAACGTGTTGCAAAAAAGTAGATAAAATATTTCAACATTATACAGTTTACGTAGACTTATATACATATATACATATATACGGGCAAAACGTAATTTTTATTTCATCTTCTCAAAAAAGGACAAAATCCATAGACTGTTCGGTGTAAGAACTCTCTGTAACGCCAACCTTTAGCGAAAGAGGACCAAATACCTTGGGGGGTTTAAGTGTCGTGGGAAAATGATGAACCAATGGTTTATTGATTAAAGAGAGTAACTTTTGATTAGAGACATCTGCTAAAGTGTCGCTTTCCATATGATTATGATTAGTAATCATTTTATTGGGAGAGTTTCTACTTCACCATTAAAATGCCAACTATATCATTTTTTTTTTTGCTTTGAGAATCAAAGGACGAATTTCGGGTTTCGGATGAAGGAATGAAAACTTCTTCGTTCAAATTAGATGGCTGTTAAAATATGATTAATATAAAGAGTAGAAATTAAGAATTAGAATAATGAATGGGGAAAAGGGATAGCTTTGGATAGACTTAGATAGAGGTTAGCTATTGATATTATTGCATGTTTTGCTTATAAATATGCACATGGTAAAACAACACTTTGCATATAACACTGGAAATTTCCTCATACGAAAACAAATTGTGCTTTTGTCTTGTAAAATTTTGTTTTATACATTGTCTGTTAAAAAATTCTTATTACCAACAAAACGTTTTATAGATATTTATCAACAAACGTATGATGTAGGGGAAGCTTATTCAGAAGCTCTATACAAATAACTTGTCTCATGATATTCCACGATATGCAGTTGGGCTATATATTTCGACAGTTTAGATGTCTAGGCGTAATAAATACGTGATTCAATTCAAATAAAGAAATGTTCTTCCATCTGTCGAGTCCTCGTTTTTAGCAACCGAATATGCAAAGGATAATGCCTTGCTTTGAAGGGATATTTTTCTTTTCACTCAAAACATCTATGTATTCAACTGAATGACATGAATTTCCGGATTGTTGACATTAAATAACTGAGTGAACAGTTGGTGCCACGTTTAGAATTGATAAAATCATATTTAGTAGTTAATCACTTAATAAAAATCCATACTGGATTTTAAGTAATTTTAATCTTTAAAATTTTTGATGTGTTAAATATCACCTCTCTGTACAGTCAATCGTGTTGAAAGATCATTAAGTCTCAAATATGGGTAACAAACCTGTTTTTAATAAATGTAACGAAAGATAAGCTTCTGCCCGACAGAAGATAATGCTTGCGATATTATTTCTCTATATCTTACTCTAAAACTTTTTGACTTTATATGCATTTACTCCACAACTTTTGGTTGAAAAAATCCAACCGCATTACTTTTCTAAAATGTTCTGGCTTTATGTCAGATAACATTTAAACATTTAACACTAAATCTAGGGTGGAAATGATTGGTAAAGCATTTATTAATTTTTACATTTATTAAAATTTTTCCTGTATTGATCACTCTAAATTAACACTGAAGTGACTCACTGTTCAGAATAATTTGAAATGTAAAATAATTAAAGGCATCAAAGGAATCCATCATCCGGTTATTTGTGAAATCTCCGTCACTCATAGAGTGCGAAACGAGAAAGCAAAAAGAACCAGGAGAAAGCACAAACAAGTCCGGAGGTTACGAATACCAGCAACGAACTCATAAAATAATTCATTTATATAAAACCTATTAAGTTTTTCTTATAGATCAAATTAAAGCGGTAAGAACAAAGGCAAGATGTTTCTTTTACTCCACCAGCTTGCTATTTCGTATTGTCTACATAAGATGAATTAATAAAATAACAACTTTTTTTTCATTTGGAATGTAGCATCATTTACTTGGAAGAATGTGTATTTTGATTAACTATAATGCATAACATTTATGCTACATGTGATTAGACGATGGCTAAATTGATAATGCCTAGCCTTTAGGTAATATAGTTTGTATGTTCGAATACTATTGCAATTAAGGGAGATTGAAGTCATTCAGAATTATCTATCAGCAGTAGGCTCCAGTTTAATTAAACTTAGTGTATTAAAACAGTAATCCTAAGAAACCAAATCAAAAACATTAGTACACATGAGAAAAACTTGGAGGAAGTTTAAGTTTCTTGCCCTAATTTCAGTCAGGTAAATCCATCTTATGTTTCAAATGTAGCATCACTTACTTGGAAGAGTGTGTATTTTGATTAACTATAATGCATAACATTTATGCTACATGGGATTAGATGATGGCTAAATTGATAATGCCTAGCCTTTAGGTAATATAGTTTGTATGTTCGAATACTATTGCAATTAAGGGAGATTGAAGTCATTCAGAATTATCTATCAGCAGTAGGCTCCAGTTTAATTAAACTTAGTGTATTAAAACAGTAATCCTAGGAAACCAAATAAAAACATTTAGTACACATGAGAAAAACTTGGAGGAAGTTTAATCTTCTTGCCCGAATTTCAGTCAGGTAAATTCATCTTGTGTTTGAAATGTAGCATCATTTACTTGGAAGAGTGTGTATTTTGATTAACTATAATGCATAACATTTATGCTACATGGGATTAGACGATGGCTAAATTGATATGGCCTAGCCTTTTGTTAATATAGTTTGTATGTTCGATAACTACTGCAATAAAGGGAGATTGAAATCCTTCAGAATTATCTATCCACAGTAGTCTCCAGTTTAATTAACCTTAGTGTATTAAAACCATAATCCTAAGACACGAATTTTAAAACATTTAGTACTATTGAGGAAAACTTGGAGGAAGATTAAGTTCCTTGAACGAATTTCAGTCAGGGAAATCCATCTTGTGCCTTAAAATGGCTTATATTGACAAAATTCTCAATGCGTAGAGTCCGAGATCTGGGAGGACAATATGTGGGATCTACAATACTCTGTCCATATCTTAAAACAAGCAAAAATGAGGAACTTTCCCATTTTACGTCCGAAGTCAGAGGGATCACAGTCTTGCTGGAAACGGACATTATTCCTGATCCACAATCTTTTTAACTGTATCACAAGATTGTCTTGCAGTATCTTTGGGGTAGATATCGCTGATTGTTTTGCTGCCTTCAAAACTAAAGAATGAAAAATAAATAAAATTAAATACTTCAGAGTCAACAAACAAAAGAGAATAACATTTAGGCTGTTGCATTCAAATGCCTAGAATTCGTATGTGGTCACTACATCTCAAATACGACAGTCATAACTGTAATGAATAGAAAGAATTTTACTTTAAATAAAACATGAATCTTGAATTTTGTTTTTAAATCAGTTAATTAATTGAAATGTCCAGCAGTAATGATAATCAACAATTGAATAAGGCAATTGCTTACCTTATTTTTATTTTTATAATTTGCTATATAGTATCTGTAGAAACCGAAATTATGGAAGAAAACAGAAGTATTATGCCGAACACAACTTTCTTTTAACTATGCAACACATCACACTGAATACACAGTACGCAAAATGAATGAAGAATTATGTTAGGTCAGTATATGTTTTCCAGATAAATATGAATAAAATACAGATTAAATGAATAGAATTAAAAACACACTGAATACTAAACTACCAGCCATGTTTTCTCGCCTTGAATACTAAAAAAAAAAACAAAAAAAACAATAAAAGTCGTTGCAGGATGATGCCATATGTTGAAATACAAACAATTAGAACAAAAACGAGGGACGATAAAGAATAAAAACTAATAATAACAAATAATACTATTCTAAATTATTTAAAAATTAAAAATTAAAATAGTAAATCTTTTATGAAGACTGAACAATAACCATAAACTTCTTGATAAAAACTTGTATTATTTCCGATGCAAATAAAAATTCAATTGAAAGTTTTTTCCATATGAAAATTATTATATTTAAACTACTGAAAATTGTTTTTTTTTTTACTATTTAGCCTAACTGTCGATAGAGAATCTTGGAAAACGAATAGTCTAATACAATTCACTCATAACAAATTGACACAAAGTATTTCTAATTAAATATAAATTTTCATCTTTCCCATATGTGTAACTGTACTGTAATAATATAGCCATGTATTTAAAAATATAAAGATACCTCAAGGGAAACACCCATCTTGAATTAGAAATATTTAACAGGAGAAATAAATTTGAACGAATAAATGTTATTGTTTACAAAATAATTTTAATTGAGACATTAGGGATACATAAAAAATGATGTGAAGCTATAGTTTAGAAAACTGTATAATTAAAGGTTTAAAATTTGAAATACTTCAAATAATATCAGTTGTACTTTTACTGAATAGTAAATAATTTTAAGAATACTTACTTTTTTTATAAAAAAATATTTTTTAACTCTAGACACATCATTGATATTAATATGACAAACAATAATTTACAAATACAGATAATTTAATTTTTGGCATTTTTATTTTTAAATTGTGTTAAATTTATTTCAAACTGATAAATGACAGATACCTTTATTTTTTAGATAAGGGAATGAAATATATATTTCCTATGAATTTGAAATAAAAAATTAAATGTCAGTAAATGAAATTCGTTTCACGAACAAATTTTAAAAATTACCTTGCATGCAAGTGAATTTCATTTTTCACTTGTGTTTATTTTCTACGTTATTTCAAATTGCATACTACTTATAATGACAAAATTAAATTTTTTTCAAAGCTTAATTAATAATGAGAAACATGTAAAACATTTATTTACAAAGGAGCGGAGTATTTTGATTTATTATGAATCGAAAAAGGGCTGTTTTAATAAAGATATTATGCCTTGAAATTTATTTTCACTTATGAAATAAATTTGTTTTGAAAACAATTTCTAACATTTAATTGTTTTTTTCATTATTCTATATTACTTTTGTCAGATGCAGTTTTCTTGCCGAGAAATAACGTAATATATAGTAGCAATAATATATATCTCTATCAGCAATTACACTGTTAATCTCATAATGCCTCTGTAACAACATTTATTAGTACGAGCATGGTATTACCAGTATCTAAATAACTCGGTCTTTGTATTATATTAGAGGGGTGAGGTATTAAAATCGATAAAATACACATTATATGATAGAAATCTGAGAATTGCAAAAACAACACAAGAATCCTAGCTTTTAATGGGAATTTTTATTGTTAACATCTAACATACGTTAAACTACATGGAAGAATGGAAAATAACTAAATAATTCAGTGAACATAGTTTACAGTACGTTACATAGAGATGTGACATATAAAACAAATTATATTTTCTTGCTTGCATTGATGCAAACCTGAAACGAAAAACTATACAGTCATTTACTACGAATAAAAATGAAAACTTTACTGGGATATTGCAAAGAAAAATAGTTAAAAATTACATTTCTTACAATTATAGCATTACAATTGCCCCGCAAAAACACTTGAGTAATTCGAACTTGTTTATCATTTTCATTTTTTGGAATATTAAATCATAAAAAGTTACTTCTCTTGATATGTGCAATTTGTTTCAGAACTAGTTTATTTTTTAAATGAAATTATATAAATATTCAAATCACACACACACACACACACGCAAATATATATATATATATATATATATATATATATATATATATATATATATATATATATATATATATATCGTAATCCAGTGTTAAGGCGAATGGACGAAACAGTCTCTCTTTTTTAATCATCTCTGTTTCTATTATAAATTTTCGTTCAAATGCGTCAATTGCGCTATTTTCATTTGTTCGTGGCAGAACCAAGCATGGAGTGTGTTGACAGCTCTACGCCTACGTGGCAACTGACAGATATCGCTTCGATTAATCTCACTCACAAATTGCTTTCCACTTGACCGGATGATCCTAAAAGTTTACGCGAAGATAGGTCTTAATTAATTTTGTTATTACGAAATAATTCTCTTTTAAAATGTTCACAACTCGCTTAATTTTTCGATATATATATATATATATATATATATATATATATATATATATATATATATATATATATATATATATATATATATATATATATATATATATATATATATATATATATATACATGTGTTTGTATATGAAGTGTTGGACAAATGTGTGCGCAAGGACCATTAAAAATAAACGAGAAATATATGATATGCAGCAGGAAAAACGTATAGAACTGAAACAACAATAATTCAGTATGGCCTCCATTATAATATGATTTTTCAATTGAATTAGAATAGTATCAGCGATAAAAGTTTTCCGAATGCTGGTTATGTAATACAATATGCATAGAATCTGCAGAATTTTGAAAATCGAAGAAAATAAGAGATTTTGGTGAACAGGCATATTTTAAACGATTGTTATTTTATATCGAAATTTACTTTTATAAAACAATTATGTTTACAATGTCTGATGAATTTCATACAAATGAGAAAGAACCATAGCATTTAATATTGTGAAATACTACAAAATTTTTTATATTACACAACAGAGATATAAACATAAATTTCTTTAGGGTTAGATTTATTGAAAACATCCAATTTAATCTAATCTCAATGAGATAAATGCATTTGATCATTTATTTAAAAACATATTTTGCATGCCATTCAAATTATATTATCAATCACTGCTTCATATATTGAAGGCAATTTGAACCATTCTTTATAACTTAAAGTACCTATATCTTTCAAATATATAAATTCTCCAGTTTTCATATTATTCATAGATATTTGAAAAATCCTTACGATAAAGGCATTACCTCCTTTGAAGTCGATTGAAACATATCTTCAAACGTGCAACGCTAAATATTTGAATTTGAATAGATTTTCTTACTTATCATCAAAATACTTAGATTCATCAGATTCATGAATATACTTAGTAAGATTGGTAAATAGGAGAATTTATCTTATTTAAATATAAATATTAGTTTATAAACTATTTCATGCCCATAAAAGGAAAATGTTACTAAAATCCTTTTAGTATATAGAAATAATCGATGATAATTTCATCAAGAGAGCATGAGTTATAATTGTATTTATTAAATGTACCAGTATATAGCCCGTAATATGAAGGGATTAGTAAAATTTTTAATTTTCCAGAATTGTAAAGTACCCTATTAGACATGTAGAAATATGATTTATATTTTAGCTGAGAATTATCTGGTACACGCTTAATAATTTGGTTACCTTCAAATTTTTCTAATATCTCACGATACTGTGAATGTAGTTTTGAATCAGTTTGATTTCATTTAGTCAAACACTGTAGTTATGTGTAAAAATCACACAAACAAACAAAGTACTGAATTTTCAAAGATATAAAATTTAAACTCTAGATATTTATTAGTCTGCGATCAAAGGCATCAAAGGTGGTGGTGCAACTGGACCATATGGGCAGAGCCCGTCAATCCAGAGGCTTCTGTCAGTAAGCACAAAAATGACAACGAGCGAAAAATAAACACATAAAAGAGCAAAGAGATAGAAGGGTGGATTCGTGAGTTCATAACACAAAACAAGAGAGTAGAGAGTTTAGGAATAGAAAAACATAAAATATTTTTGTGGCCAATGACATCCGTAGGAAAAAAAAAGCCGAAAGAGCAGAATATTATTGAACAAGATCGAAAAAATTAAAAAGTTTAGAAAAAAATAAAAATATATGTTTTAAAAATAAATAAGTTGTATTAAAAATCCAAAAAGGGCCTAAATAATAATTTTTAAACATAAAAATAATTTTTATGTTTAAAAATTATTATTATAACTTAGATTAGGTTTTATGAATTTTCGTTTAATGAAAAATAATGATCAGAAACGATAAAGTTAAAACTTTTGAAAAAAATAAAAATATATGTTTTAAAAATAAACGAATTGCACTAAAAATCCAAAAAGGGCTTAAATAATAACAGACTCATAGATTGTTATGAAAATAATTTTTTTTTTAATACCGGTGATAAAATTTTCATTGCAACAAAAAATAGTCAAAATTAAATTTAAAATTATCACATATGTAGTTAATGTATTATTTATACCAAATATGAAAGAAAATTATTTACGTAATATCCAATTTCAGTGATAAAGCATATGAAAATAATGCAGACGATATTTAAATAATTTATAATAAGCAAGGTTTAAATGACATGATTAAAGGAATGAACTCATAATGGTAGAAAAAATGTTATTTTTACCAATTTATTATGTGATAAACTAAATAGCCTGCTCTTAAACGGGGAAAATATGGCTTGAATTAATAGCATTAAGAACTCGTAAAGAGGGGTGGAAGGTAAATTTCGATTTTCCTAAACCTAAATCATCAAGAATCCCATATGGATGTCCCTATCTATTCCAGGTTTAACCGCTTTATAAATTCGATTACAGGCACACAGATATCTTAGGTAATAATTATAAAGGGGATTCTTTAGTAATTTGTTTCTATTGTATTCCCTATATCCCCGGTATTACTACTATAGTACGGTATAGTAATAATACCGGGGATATAGCTAACACAATAGAAGGGGGCGTGTCCATGACGTCACGTGCGAGGGATGGGAGGAGCTTAAGGAAGGATGACGTCATACCTCGTGCACGTGTACGAGGGTGGTATGCAGGTGTGTTGAGTGGTAGGGTTCCTTCTGCTGGGAGAACTGAATGTTGTTATGGGGTTGATGTTAAAAGTTTAGTGACAATTGTTGGCAAAGGTGAGGGATGTTGGACTTGTTTTCGAAAATGTTTGTGGATACGCACGTGTTGCGTTTTTGGGACTTAGAAAAATTCTTTAAACTTTTGTGGATACCACGAGGGATATATTCGACACTTAGAAAATTTATGAAACTTTTTTGGAATACACGAGGTATATATTAGAATTTTTTTTATTTTCAGTCGTATTTATTTTCAGTTCATTCATTTATTATTTTCACTTACGAATTGTTTTTTGAACTTAAAAATTAATTTATATTTTTCTAACATAGTTTTTATCTCAATGTAGATGATTTATATTTTTTTTTATAAAAACTTAAATTATTTTTTATATTTTTAAAACTTAATTTTATTTTTTACAATAATTTAGTAGATTTATATTTAAAAACTTAAATAATTTTATATTTTAATTTCGGAGATTAATATTTATAAATCGGAAATTTATTTTTTAAACTTGAATTTATTTTTATATTTATATTTAATATTTAAAATTAATATTTATAAATCGCAAATTTATTTTTTAACTTGAATTTATTTTTTATTTATATTTCATATTTAAAATTAATATTTATAAATCTCAAATTTATTTTTTGAACTTGAATTTTTTTTATATTTAGATTTCATATTTAAAAATAATTTATATTTTAATTTCGGAGATTAATATTTATAAATCGGAAATTTATTTTATATGTTTTAAAACTTAATTTTTTATATTACAACATCGGAGATTTATGTTTTATATTCAGATTTTATATTTAAAATTTATTTTATATTCTAATTTTGGAGATTTTTTCAAACTTAAATGTATTTTCATAATTTGTTTTTTAATTTATTTTCATATTTCATAATTAATGGAATCTTAATTTTTCCGAACGTACATGGTGGTGGTGGTATTCGACTAGTATAAAATAAAAGAGTTATATGTGAGGATTTTTGAACGTTACCATATGGCTAATGATAAAATTTTAACAGAATTAATTATATCTTCTTTTATAAAATTACTTTTGAACTCTATAAAATGTTTACTTGTGGGGATGAATAGCGTAGCAGTCACAAATCGCAATCTCCACAGGCTTCCTCGTGAACCCTAACCGTACTGATGATTTTCGATCTTTATACAAATGTTTCTTCACTATATATACTTCGGCACACGAAAAGTTTTACCTGTACATGCATACTCTTACATTTTACTAGTTTCCTCAGAAAACAACTCACAGTTGCATCTACATCAATCAAAAATCTGATACCAGAAATTTTTTCGATGATAAATAAACGACTATATGGCTTACCTGCATCAACCGCCGCTGAGTTTGATGCAGCTATTAGTTTTCCGAATAACTACATGGTTTTTTATATTTAAGAGCTTTATCAGCAAACCTATAGTAATACCAACAAAGTCTTTTTTCAAGTTTACGTATTTTTTCACACCAAAATCGCGACGACAGTCCACCAAAAGTACGCAGAAAGTCAGAACGCAAAGTTCGTTTTCAGCTGTTGAAGACCTAGACGTCCTTCGGACTCGCTGGGGAGTACTGTGGGGATGAATAGCGTATCAGTCGCAAATCGCAATCTCCTTCGGCTTCCTCGTGAACCGTAACCGTACTGATGATCTTCGATCATTATGCAAATGTTTCTTCATTATATATACTTTGGCACACGAAAAGTGTTACCTGTACATGCATACTCTTAGATGCATATTCTTGTTTAT
>CM063511.1:103289777-103304777 GCA_032207245.1 Pardosa pseudoannulata
TAGTGTGGGATTGAGAAATCTGTATCAGAATGCATTGTGTATTAATAAATAAAATATAATATGTCATGGTGAGTATTTTATTTTAACTTAATTTCAAATAAGCTGCGCTTACTTTTAAAATTAATTGTAAATTCTCTTTAGCTTCTAAAATAGCGAAACATTTTAATATTTGAATATACTTTTTAATGTTTGTTTCAAAACTTTTATGTTTATAATTCCGAAGTTTGATTTTTTAAGCCAACCTAAATAAAAGAATCCAGTAAGTTATTCAAGACTCAGGCGTTTGACTCTGAAGGTTTAAAGAAAAATAGCTTCTATTATATTCATTTATCTTCTTCATCTTAATTAGTTTAACTCATAAATATAATTTCATTCAAAAGTTAATTAGCTTTCCTCTCCTCGTCACACCAGATTCAGATATATTGCTTACGAAAAGATGGGAAAAGCTACAGCAGACGTCTTCCATTAAACTTTAGAAAAATCTCTTCGGTGTTCAGAATCTAATTCATGGTCACAAGAGAAAGAAATTTCTGTTTAATTAAGCGTCGTGGGAATTCTGTACTTTAATAATTATTTATTTTCAAATTCCTTCAAAAATTTCAGCGTGATTTATGTAAACTCATTAAAATTTAGAAAGTAGTCTTAGTTTGCTGAAACTTCTGACCTTATTCTATAAGAGATTAAAAAAAAAGTTCAATGCGTTATAAATTCACATTAGTATAAAAGATACCTAAAGATTAATTAAACGTCTATAAAATAAAATTTATTTTCCACATTGTGGAAGATGATGTCGCATATTTTAGGTAAAAATAACAGACGTGCAGCGTGGAAGATTGTGATTATTCTTAATTTTTTTTCCAGATCTGAGTAAAAATAATATCGTAACTCTTACAAGTACGCACAATGGTTTAAATTAACTTCAACTATTTTGTATTTTATGCAAGGACACGGAAATTATATGAAAGTTCATAAAAAGGATTCTAAGTGATTTACGTTAAAATATAAGCTGAAATTTAGAAATAAAAAAGGTTTAAGTACAGGGAAACCTCTACACGTGAAAAACATGATAGAATGAAAGAAGCTTTAAGTATAAAAAGATGCCTCATGCAAATTTTAATTTATTATGCAATGGTGTAATGTTTTATAATTTTGTTGTGTTTTATTTCCCGTTCTAAAATTTAGAAAGTAGTCTTAGTGTGCTGAAGTTCCTGACTCTATTCTATTAGAGAATAAAAAAAAAGTTGAATGCATTATAAATTCACATTAGTATAAAATATACCTAAAGATAAGATTAATTAAACGTCTATAAAATAAAATTTATTTTCCACATTTGTGGAAAATGATGTCGCATATTTTAGGCAAAAATAACAGAAGTGCAGCTTGAAACACTATGATAAATCTTATTTTTTCCAGTTTTCCGTAAAAATAATCTAATACCTGTTACAAGTATACACAATGCTTTAAATTAACTTCACCTCTTTTGTATTTTATGCAAGCACACGAAAATGATATGAAAGTTCTTAGAAAGGATTCTCAGAGATTTACGTTAAAATATAAGCTGAAATTTAGAAGAAAAGGTTTAAACACAGGGAATTCTGTACAAGCGAAAAACATGGTAGAATAAAAGGAGCTTTAAGTATAAAAAGAAGCCTCATGTATATTTTAATTTATTCTGCAATGGCGTAATGTTTTATAATTTTGTTTTCTTTTATTTCACTTTATAAAATTTAGAAAGTAGTCTTAGTTTGCCGAAACTTCTGACTCTATTCTATAAGAGAATAAAAAAAGTTCAATGCGTTATAAATTCACATTAGTATAAAATATACCTAAAGATTAATTAAACTTCTATAAAATAAAATTTATTTTCCAGATTTGTGGAAGATGATGTCGCATATTTTAGGCAAAAATAACAGACATGCAGCGTGGAAGACTGTGATAATTCTTCCTTTTTTTCCAGTTCTGAGTAAACATAATATCGTAACTCTTATAAGTACGCACAATGATTTAAATTAACTTCAACTCTTTTGTATTTTATGCAAGCACACGGAATTTATATGAAAGTTCATAAAAAGGATTCTAAGAGATTTACGTTAAAATATTAGCTGAAATTTAGAAATAAAAAAGGTTTAAGTACAGGGAATCCTCTAACGCAAAAAATATGGTAGAATGAAAGAAGATTTAAATATAAAAAAATGCCTCATGTATATTTTAATTAATTCTGCAATGGCGTAATGTTTTATAATTTTGTTGTGTTTTATTTCACCTTCTAAAATTTAGAAAGTAGTCTTAGTTTGCTGAAACTTCTGACTCTGTTCTATAAGAGAATAAAAAATGTTTAATTCGTTAGAAATTCACATTAGTATAAATTATACCTAAAGATTAATTGAACGTCTATAAATTAAAATTTATTTTCCACATTTGTGGAAGATGATGTCACATATGTTAGGCAAAAATAACAGAACTGCAGCTTGGAAGATTGTGATACTTCTTATTTTTTCCCAGTTCTGAGTAAAAATTATATCATAAATCTTACAACTATGTACAATGCTTTAAATTAACTCCAATCCTTTTGTATTTTATGCAAGCACACGAAAATTATACGAAAGTTCACAAAAAGGATTCTAAGAGATTTACGCTAAAATATATGCTGCAATTTCAAAATAAAAAAGGTTTAAGTACAGGGAAACCTCTACACGGGAAAAACATGGTAGAA
The DNA here is from genome assembly GCA_032207245.1 of Pardosa pseudoannulata. Lineage (NCBI taxonomy): Eukaryota > Metazoa > Arthropoda > Arachnida > Araneae > Lycosidae > Pardosa > Pardosa pseudoannulata. The sequence goes on from CM063511.1 coordinate 103,292,491, forward strand.
TGAAAGAAGCTTTAAGTATAAAAAGATGCCTCATGTATATTTTAATTTATTCTGCAATAGCGTAATATTTTATAATTTTGTTGTGTTTTATTCCACGTTCTAAAATTTAGAAAGTAGTCTTAGTTTGCTGAAACTTCTAACTCTATTCTATAAGAGAAAAAAAAAGTTCAATGCGTTATAAATTGACATTAGTATAAAAGATACCTAAAGATTAATTGAACGTCTATAAAATAAAATTTATTTTCCACCTTATGTAAGATGATGTCGCATATTTTAGGCAGAAATAACAGAAGTGCAGCGTGAAAGACTGTGATATTTCTTATTTTTTTCCAGTTCTGAGTAAAAGTATATCATAACTCTTACAAGTATGCACAATGCTTTAAATTAACTCGAACTATTTTTTATGCAAGCACACGAAAATAATATGAAAGTTCATAAAAATGATTCTAAGGTTAAATAAGCTACAACTTAAAAAAAAAAGGTTTAAGTACAGGGAATCCTCTACACGCGAAAAACATGGTAGAATAAAAGAAGCTTTAAGTATAAAAAGATGCCACATGTATATTTTAATTTATTTTGAAATGGCGTAATGTTTTGTAATTTCGTTGTGTTTTATTTTCCGTTCTAAAATTTAGAAAGTAGTCTTTAGTTTGCTGAAACATCTGACTATTCTATAAGAGAATAAAAAAAAGTTCAATGAGTTATAAATTCACATTAGTATAAAAGGTACCTTAAGATTAATTAAACGTCTATAAAATAAAACACATTTGTGTGTGTTTCCACATTTCTGGAAGATGATGTCGCATATTTTAGGCAAAAATAATCGAAGTGTTAGGTGTGATAATTTTTTCTTTTTTTCCAGTTCTGAGTAAAAATAATCTAGTAACTCATACAAATATTCACAATGCTTTAAATTAACTTCAACTCTTTTGTATTTTAGGCAAGCACATGAAAATGATATGAACGTTCATAAAAAGGATTCTAAGGGATTTACATTAAAATATAAACTGAAATTTAAAAATAAGAAATGTTTAATTTCAGGGAATCCTCTGCACGTGAAAAACATTGTAGAATGAAAGACGTTTTAAGTATAAAACACTCCTCATGTACGTTTTAATTTTTTGTGTAATGGCACAATGTTTTATACTTTTGTTGTGTTTTATTTCACGTTCTAAAATCTAGAAAGTAGTCTTAGTTTGCTGAAACTTCTAACTCTATAACAGAATAAAAAAAGTACAATGTTTTATAAATTCACATTAGTATAAAATATACCTGAAGATTAATTAAACGTCTATAAAATAAAATTTATTTTCCACATTTGTGGAAGATGATGTCACATATTTTAGGCAAACATAACAGAAGTGCAGCTTGGAAGATTGTGATACTTCTTATTTTTTTCAAAGTTCTGAGTAAAAATAATATCGTAAATCTTACAAGCATGCACAATGCTTTAAATTAACTTCAAATCTTTTGTATTTTATTCAAGCACACAGAAATAATATGATAGTTCATAAGAAGCATTCTAAGAGATTTACATTAAAATATAGGCTGAAATTTAGAAATAAAAAGGTTTAAGTACATGGAAACCTCTACATGTGAAAAACATGGTAGAATGAAAGAAGCTTTAAGTATAAACAAGATGCCTCATGTATATTTTTATGTATTCTGCAATGGCGTAACGTTTTATAATTTTGTAATGTTTTATTTTAAGTTCTAAAATTTAGAAAGTAGTCTTTAGTTTGCTGAAACTTCTGACTCTATTCTATAAGAGTAAAAAAAGTTCAAAGCGTTATAAATTCACATTAGTATAAAAGATACCTAAAGATTAATTGAACGTCTATAAATTAAAATTTATTTTCCACATTTGTGAAAGATTATGTCGCATATTTTAGGCAAAAATAACAGAAGTGCAACGGGGAAGACTATAATTCTTATTTTTTTCCAGTTCTCAGTAAATATAATATCGTAACTCTTACAAGTGTACACAATGTTTTAAATTAACTTCAACTCTTTTGTATTTTATGCAAACACACGGAAATGGTATGAAAGTCCATAAAACGGATTCTAAGAGATTTACGTTAAAATATAAGCTGAAACTTAAAAAAAAGTTTTAAGTACAGGGAATAATCTACACGCGAAAAACATGGTATAATAAAAGAATCTTTAAGTACAAGAAGATGCCTCATGTATATTTTAATTTATTCTTCAATGGCGTAATTTTTTATAATTTTGCTGTGTTTTATTTCACGTTCTAAAATATAGAAAATCGTCTTAGTTTGCTGAAACTTCTGACTCTGTTCTATAAGAGAATAAAGAAAAGTTCAATGCGGTATAAATTCACATTAGTATAAAAGATACCTGAAAATTAATTAAACGTCTATAAAAGAAAATTTATTTTCTACATTTGTGAAAGATTATGTCGCATATTTTAGACAAAAATAATAGGCGTGCAGCTTGGAAGACTGTAATAATTCTTATTTTTTTCCAGTTCTGAGTAAAAATAATCTCATAACTCTTAAAAGTATGCACAATGCTTTAAATTAACTTCAGTTCTTTTGTATTTTATGCAAGGACACGGAAATTGTATGAAAGTTCATAAAAAGGATTCTAAGAGATTTAAGTTAAAATATAAGCTGAAATTTTGAAAAAAATATGTTTAAGTACAGGGAATTCTCTACACGCGAAAAACATGGTAGAATAAAAGAAGCTTTAAGTATAAAAAGATGCCTCATGTATATTTTAATTTATTCTGCAATAGCGTAATATTTTATAATTTTGTTGTGTTTTATTCCACGTTCTAAAATTTAGAAAGTAGTCTTAGTTTGCTGAAACTCCTAAATCTAATCTGTAAGAGAATAAAAAAAATTTAATGTCTTATAAGTTCACTTTAGTATAAAAGATACCTGAAGATTAATTAAACGTCAATAAAATAAAATTTAATTTCCAAATTTGTGGAAGATGATGTCGCAAAAATAACAGATGTGCAGCATGGAAGACCGTGATAATTCTTATTTTTTTTTAGTTCTCAGTGAAAATAATATCGTAACTCTTACAAGTAAGCACAATGCTTTAACTTCAACTCTTTTGTATTTTATGCAAGCACACGAAAATGATATGAAAGTTCATAAAAAAGTATTCTAAGAGATTTGCGTTAAAATATAAGCTTTAATTAAAAAAAATAAACTTTAAGTACAGGGAATCCTCTACAGGCGAAAAACATGGTAGAATAAAAGAAGCTTTAAGTATAAAAAGATGCCTCAAGTTTATTTTAACTAATTCTGCAATGGCGTAATGTTTTATAATTTTGTACTGTTTATTTCAAGTTCTAAACTACTTTAAAGTGCAAGCACATATAATAAAATCGCTTTAAAGATAAGTGACTTGAATATAAAGTGAAAAGGCATTTAAAATGATATTAATGGATAACATCCTCAAGAAGAAATTTCTAATCATAAATAGTATGATACTAAAGCTTTCTTAGCACTTCATAAACCATGAAGATTAAGTACCAAAATTACTCGGTGGAGAGAATGTGTCTTCAAATTCCCAGATAGTTACTTATTTTAAAACACTCATTTAGTTTCCAAGTAAAGTCATGAATTCTAATATCTTTGAGTTCTAACTTTCTGTGTTATTCGCAATCACTTTCTGTCTCTTTTATAATTTATAATTAAGAGTTAAGTTTCTGAAATGAGCCCGTCTTTAAGAGGACACAGATTTCACTAATTTTTCATTTTGCTATTTATATTTGAAAATATTTTATGCTGGTATTAACGAATATTTTTGTCATTTTGTTGATTAATTTCGCAATACTTTATAAACGTTATAAAACGATGACTCAATCGATAAAAAAGTGATTTAGGGATACAATATTCTTGAACAAAAAATCTTTATTATAAAAACATAATTATAAAAACGTTATGGTCATTACAGGATAAATTTTATGTACTATCTTTAATAAAAGTCTAAATTTATAAAATATGTTTAGCTTCAAGTAGTATATAAAAATATCTCAAGCAATATATTAAAAATATATTCACAAAATAAAAATAATTTTAATCTGCTTAGCAATAAAATAAATTTTAATAGAAAAAAACAGGGAAAATGTTATAAAAAGTTCAAGCTAATGTCTTGTTTTATGTTAACTTCAATTATATTATAGACAGTTATTTTTTTCATTATTGTTAATACATTTAAAAACAACTGTTTATTTTATTCTGTGATACTAAAGATTTTACATTGCTAAACACAATTAAAATTGTTGTGGAGTTTCACTACAGGTAAATATTCAAAGTATCCATATACTTATTATATAAAAATATATGTAATATTATCAAAATTATTTCACTTTAATATCTCTTAAAAAACCTTCTCTCTTCCTCCCATTCAAGTTCCTTAAAATCTATTTTCCAGTCACAAAATGTCTTAATCAAAGGAGTGTCCTTGACCTAAAATTCTTCCAAGACATTTCCCAAGGGTTTCTGTGCAATAGATGTAAATTTTCTGTCCATTCAACATGTTTTTCAGGTGTCTCAATAAAAGAGTTCACTCCTACAATGATTTAACCTCGCTAAGTTTCTTGTCTCTTGGGAAAATTCTATCTCTCTCGCTCTGGAGTACACCACTATTCTAGGAAAGTAGCTTTTTGTTTCGTTCACTTTTCTGCCAGTGATTGACACAGATGTCTTTTTAGCAGTTTCTCAATAAAAATTTAAGTTGTTCTCAAAATTTGATTCTAATTGTAGCCCGACTGCAACATTACTCATTAGTCTTTCTGATTAGGCTTCTCTTTGTCCAGTAACCCGGGCAAGTAAAAACAATAGGGGCAACATAGCTATCGGCAATTATTATTTTGTCAATGAAAGTATTTTTAAAATTTATTGTTTAATACCTTACATGATCCAAAAAGAAACAGACACTAAAATATATTGCTGCTTTCTAAATATTCCTATTGAGTATGATTAGTTTCACAATTGAATTATTTTCGAGTACAAAATAATGAAAATATTATTTCACGATAATTAACGTTCATTTCATTTACTCTATATATAATTTTTAGTTTAATACCATTAAGAGTTAATTGATTTCCAGCTGAATGCCCTAATTCTAAGCACTTTCTTATATGGCTCGCTATTTGGCTTTTTAGAATGTTCTTTAAAATTCTCCAACATACACTTCAAATTATTGGAAAAGAACAATTTTAGATAAATTCGTTATTTAATATGATATCATTTAAAAGAAACTCATACGTTTATTTGCGCATAATTCGAATACACGAAATAAACATTTTCTGTAGAAATAAATGGCATAGTTCTGTAAAAATCTGTAAATTGTAGTTTGAAATGAAGACAGGAACTACATTATTAATCATTTAAAACAGAAGACGAATGACATAAAATTTACCTTTATACGAAATATCAAGAATATCACAGTTTATCATTTATCATTAATATTAAACTTTTATATCTATAACTGTTTTTACACAATATAAAAACATTTATTTTTTAGTAGATTGTAAGGAAAGGTTTGAAATATATAATAAATTATCTTTATTTGCTATTGTTTTTAAAAAATTATTTAAGAAGAGTTTAACGCTCATTTCATTTACTTTATATATAATTTTTAGTTTAATACCATTAAGAGTTAATTGATTTCCAATTGAATGTTATAATTCTAAGCACCTCCTTATATAGCTCGCTATTTGGCTTTTTAGAATTTTCTTTGAAATTCTCCAACATACATTTCAAATTATTGGAAAAGAACATTTTTAGATAATTTTGTTATTTAATATGATAGAAGTTAAAAGAAACTGATACATTTATTTGCGCATAATTCGAATACCCGAAATAAACATTTTCTGTAGAAATAAATGGCATAGTTCTGTAAAAATCTGTAAATTGTAGTTTGAAATGAAGACAGGAACTACATTATTAATCATTTAAAACAGAAAACGAATGACATAAAATTTACTTTTATACGAAATGACAAGAATATCACAGTTTATCATTTATCATTAATATTAAACTTTTATATCTATAACTGTTTTTACACAATATAAAAACATTTATTTTTTAGTAGATTGTAAGGGAAGGTTTGAAATATTTAATAAATTATCTTTATTTGCTATTGTTTTTAAATAATTATTTAAGAAGAGATTAAATCGATGTTTCAAAATTTCTGAAACCTGAGATTTAGTTACTGTTTTTTCTACGATATTAATTAAAATAACCTAAAACAGCAAATAAAAAGATGCATAAAAAATATCAATTTCTGAAAAAAAAATTAATTGAAGAAAAACATTTAGCAAGTGTTTATTGCAATGTTTAAAATCAAATTACAACCATATATACTTTATTTTCTTTGGTTACAAATTTAAATATCTCTCAATATTTTCCTGTACTTTGTAGTAAAATTAATGTTTACTTCTTCAACTTTGCTATTTCATATATTGTTTATTTGTACTATTTAACCAAAATAAATTTGAATTTAATTCGAAAAGTTGGTAATAATTTCAACAAATAAAACAATATTTTTTTGTGTAAAAATATAAAAAAATGTTTTAATAAAAACAATATTTTTTAGTATGTAGGAGAAATAATTATTAAGTTTCTGTGTTGTTATATCTCAAGAAATACATCGGTTTAATGTAAGAACATTTTAATTAAACATTAAAGAATATAACAGATTATGATAAATGCAAATGAAATTTATTAATACACCAAGTATTACTAAAATTTAATAAAAATTAGATACCAGTATATAGATATAAAATAAGGTATAAATTGCAATACATATCAGTTGGCACAATTATGCCTTTTATTGTGTTTATTTATTCGTTAGTTTTTTATTCCTTTGACAGCAGCTCTGATCTAAAGACGTAGTGCCAGGCATATCAAATCCATATTTCCTAAGCGATTTTCTGTAATAATAACTATATTTAAAGCGCAAAATATACCAGGAGTTCTATTTTTTAAAAGTCCAATACGTTATCTTAAAATTTCTCATGTGTAAATTGGTTTAATGCAAGCAGATTTTAATTAAATATAAAAGAATATATCATATTATGACAAACTCTAATGAATATTTATTAATACATCAAATATTACTAAACTTTAATGAAATTAGATACCACAATATAAATATAAAATAAGGTATACATTGCAATGCGTATCAGTTGGCACAATTATACTGTTATTGCGTTTATATATTTGTTAGTATTCTATTCCTTTAACCGCAGATCTGATATAAAGACCTAGATCCAGGCAGACCATATCCACATTTCCTGACCGATTTTCTGCAGTACTAACTATATTTAAAGTGCAAAATATACCAAGCTTTCTAATTTTTTTTTTTAAATCGAATGCTAAATTGAACCTAAAATGTGTTATCTTAAAATTTCTCATGTGTAAATCAGTTTAATGTAAGTGAATTTTAATTAAATATAAAAAATTATGACAAATGATAATAAATATTTATTAATACACCAAATATTACTAAAATTTAATGAAAATTAGATGCCACTATATAAATATAAAATAAGGTATACATTGCAATGCGTACGAGTTGGCACAATTATAACTGTTATTGTGTTTATTAATTCGTTAGTTTTCTATTCTTTTAACAGCAGCTCTGATCTAAAGAACTAGATCCAGGCAGATCAGATCCATACTTCCTAAACGATCTTCTGTAGTACTAATTTTTAAAGGGCAAAATATTCCACGCGTTCTATTTTTTGATAGTTTAATAGCAAATTAAACGTAAAATGTGTTGTCTTAAAATTTCTCATGTGTCAATCGGTTAATTGTAAGCAAAATGTAATTAAGTATAAAATAATATATTAGATTATGATAAATGCTAATAAATATTTATTAATGCACTAAATATTACTAAAATTCAGTGAAAATTAGATACCACTATATAAGTATAAAATAAGATATAAATTGCTATTCGTATGAGTTGGCACAATTATAAATTTTTAGTGTTTATTTATTCGTTAGTTTTCTATTCCTTTAACAGCAGCTCAGATCTAAAGACCTACATCCAGGCAGTTCAGATCCTCACATCCTAAGGAATTTTCTGTAGTACTAACTATTTGTAAAGGGCAAAATATACCACGCATTCTATATTTTAAAAGGCCGATGCCAAATTGTTTCTAAAATGTGTTATCTTAAAATTTCTCATCTGTTAAAACATACACAATTAATACAATAATGAAAATAGAGATTTTCTACAATATGAGGAGGTATGAAAACCTTTTGTTTGTAATGAAATTTAAATTTAGGTTCAAATTAATAGTAAAATTTTCAGTAAAGTTTGAAGCGATACAGCTTATACTTTTATTACTCGGGGGAGTAATAATAGTAAATAATTTTAATCATTGATTAATTCATATCAGTGAGTAGAGTAGTTTATGAGTAAATGTGCGCTTAATGATAAAAAATCACGTGAAATAAAATAGGTTTTAAAAGATTTCATGCACTTTCTATGACTCAAATCATACAGTACATTATTTAATACTTAACATATTACACGCATTTATATTAGGGAGATCTTTTCTGAATTGTACAAAAGTAACCATGTAGTATTCATATGCACTTTTATTCTGAAAAGTGAATGTTCTGAAACTTTTAATATAAAACCTCTTTAAAGCACCCTAGAGGAAATTTTCAAATGAATATTTTCTTTGTAAATGCAGCACCTTTTATCCAAAAATCCTTCGAAAAACTAAAACAGCATTAAAATAATTTACTTTTAAAAATTTCCTCTTTTTTTCATCGATTGTTCTTGCATAAAAACATAAATAAAAATAATTACTCGGGGCATAGGTTTTAAACATTTATCTTTGAATCACAAATGACAGAAATCAATTTAAACTTTAATTTCAACATTTTCTTCTAAAATGGATATATATGTTACGAAATTGTGAGGATAAAATCTCTTTTAAGCACCCTAGAGAGAATTTTCAAAAGAATATTTTCTTCGTAAATTCAGCACCTTTTATCCAAAAATCGTTCAAAAAACTAAAACAGCTTTAAAACCATTTACTTTTACTAATTTCCTTTTATTTTTATCCATTGTTCTTGCATAAAAACATAAATAAAAAATAATTACCCATTGCATAGGTTTTAAACATTTATCTTTGAAACATAAAAGTCAGAAATCAATTTAAACTTTAATTTCAACCTTTTCTTCTTAAATGGATGTATATATGTTCCGAAATTGTGAGGATAAAATCTCTATAAAGCACACTAAAGTGTATTTTAAAAAGAATATTTTTATGTAAATGCAGCACCTTTTATCTAATAATCCTTCGAAAAAATTAAACACGATTGAAACCATTTACTTTTACTAATTTCCTTTTTTTATCGATTATTCTTGTATAAAAACATAAATAAAGATAATTACCCGCGGCATAGGTTTTAAACATTTATCTTTAAAACATAAAAGTCTGGAACCAATTTAAACTTTAATTTCTACCTTTTCTTCTAAAATGGATAAATATGTTCCGAAATTGTGAGATAAAACCTCTATAAAGCACACTAAAGTGTATTTTAAACGAATATTTCCGAAATTGTGAGGATAGAATCACTTTTAAGGACCCTAGAGGGAATTTTCAAAAGATTATTTTCTTCGTAAATGCAGCACCTTTTATCAAAAACTTCTTTGAATATCTAAAACAGCATTAAAATTATTTACTTTTACTAATTTCCTTTTATTTATATAGATTTTTCTTGTATAAAATCCTAAATAAAAATAATTACCCAGGACATAGATTTTAAACATTTATCTTTGAAACATAAATGTCAGAAATCAATTTACACTTTAATTTCAACTTTTTCTTCTTAAATAGATATATTATATATGTCCCGAAATTTGGACGATAAAACCTCTTTAAAGCAACCTAGAGTTAATTTTCAAAAGAATATTTTCTTCGTAAATGCAGAACTTTTATCCAAAAATCCTTCGAAAAACTAAAACACCATTGAAACCATTTACTTTTACTAATTTCCTTTTTTTATCGATTATTCTTGTATAAAAACATAAATAAAGATAATTACCCGGGGCATAGGTTTTAAACATTTATCTTTAAAACATAAAAGTCTGAAACCAATTTAAACTTTAATTTCTACCTTTTCTTCTAAAATGGATAAATATGTTCCGAAATTGTGAGGATAAAATCACTTTTAAGTACCCTAGAGGGAATTTTCAAAAGATTATTTTTTTCGTAAATGCAGCACCTTTTATCAAAAACTTCTTTGAATAACTAAAACAGCATTAAAATTATTTACTTTTACTAATTTCCTTTTATTTTTATTGATTGTTCTTGTATAAAACATAAATAAAAATATTTATCCGGGGCATAGGTTTTAAATATTTATCTCTGAAACATAAATGTCAAAAATCAATTTAAACTTTAATTTAACCTTTTCTTCTAAAATGGATATATATGTTCCGAAATTGTGAGATAAAACCTCTATAAAGCACACTAAAGTGTATTTTAAACGAATATTTTTATGTAAATGCAGAACCTTTTATCAAAAATCTTTCGAAAAACTAAAACACCATTGAAACCATTTACTTTTACTAATTTCCTTTTTTATCGATTATTCTTGTATAAAAACATAAATAAAGATAATTACCCGGGGCATAGGTTTTAAACAATTTTCTTTGAAACATAAATGTCTGAAATTAATTTAAACGTTAATTTCAACCGTTTCTTTTAAAATGAATATATACATGTATATATATATATATTTAGTATATATATATATATATATATATATATATATATATATATATATAATATATATATATATATATATATATATATATTTATATATATATATATATGTATATATATATATAATATAATATATATATATATATATAAATATATATATATATATATATATATATATATATATAAATATATATATATATATATATATATATATATATATATATATATATATATATATATATATATATACATATATATATATATATATATATATATATATATATATATATATATATATATATATATATATATATATATATATATATATATATATATATATATATATATATATATATATATATTATATATATATATATATATATATATATATATATATATATATATATATATATATATATATATATATATATATATATATATATATATATATATATATATATATATATATATATATATATATATATATATATATATATATGTTCTGAAATTTTGAGGATAAAACCTTTTTAATGCACATAGAGGGAATTTTCAAAAGAATATTTTCTATATAAATATATACCTTTATACCATATATATATATATATTATACTAAAACAGCATTAAAACCATTTAATTTTACTAATTGTCTTTTTATTTTATCGCTTGTTCTTGTATAAAAATATAAATAAAAAATAATTACCTGGGCATAGGTTTTTAAACATTTATCTTTGAAACATAAATGTCAGAAATCAATTTACACTTTAATTTCAACCTTTTCTTCTTAAATGGATACATATGTTCCGAAATTTTGAGAATAAAACCTCTTTAATGCACCCTACAGGGAATTTTCGAAAGAATATTTTTTGTAAATCCAGCACCTTTTACCAAAAAATCCTTCGAAAAACTAAAACAGCATTAAAACCATTTAATTTTACTAATTGTCTTTTTATTTTATCGCTTGTTCTTGTATAAAAATATAAATAAAAAATAATTACCTGGGCATAGGTTTTGAACATTTATCTCTGAAACATAAATGTCAGAAATCAATTTCAACTTTAATTTCAACCTTTTCTTCTAAAATGGATGTATATGTTCCGAAATTTTGAGGATAAAACCTCTATAAAGCACACTAATGTGTATTTAAAAAAGAATATTTTTATGTAAATGCAGCACCTTTTATCCAAAAATCCTTCGAGACATTAACACACCATTGAAACCATTTACTTTTACTAATTACCTTTTTTTATCGATTATTCTTGTATAAAAACATAAAGATAATTACCCAGGGCATAGGTTTTAAACATTTATCTTTAAAACATAAAAGTCTGAAATCCATTTAAACTTTAATTTCTACCTTTTCTTCTCAAATGGATATGTACGTTCCGAAATTTTGAGGATAAAACCTCTTTAAAGCACCCTAGAGGGAATTTTTAAAAGAATATTTTCTTCGTAAATGCAGCACTTTTTATCATAAAATCCTTCGAAAAGCTAAAACAGCAGTAAAACCATTTACTTTTACTAATTTTCTTTTTTTTTATCGATTATT
>CM063511.1:103309777-103314777 GCA_032207245.1 Pardosa pseudoannulata
TCTATACTCGCTTTATATATAAACAAACTTATTAAAAATATTTATTTAGATAGCTCTAGCCAATTATATAATGTAAATTAACAGTTCTTTTATAAATTAATATCGTTTTTTATTAATTATATTTTAGTGAACTTAAATGTTTTTCGTATTACTTCATTAAAACCAAACAAATGTAACGCTCTGCTTTCCTAAATTGAAACTTTAAATTATAACCCTTTATCCTAAATTTACCAATGCAAAATTAATTAATTTTGGACTAGAATCTAAGGTAAATATTACAGACTATATTGTTATCTTCAGAGTTATTCAGTTAATGGAACAAAATTGTACATTTTTATATTTAAGTAAAGAAATGATACTCATGTATTTATCTAAATCGTTAAACAAACAATATTTTTTTTTAAATTCGAAATACTCGTTCTATTTATCTTAATCATAAAATAAGCGAAAATATATCTTTGACTAAGCATTGTAAATTTAGATTGTTTACAAATAATATTGTATCGCTTTTTTAACTATTTTATCATTAATTTTATCTTTAAATGTCTGCCTGATAATATGATGATTTATCAATAAGAAAATAAAAAAATATTTAATATTTGTCTTCTTTTCTCATCTTTGATGACTTTGTTTCGAAATTTTTGTCTTTCCAGTTACAGATTCATGTCTTTAAAACATACATTTCACCTCATCTTTTACATAAGAATTAAAAAAAAATATAGTCCTTTTATATACACTTAAAATTTATAGCTTTATATAACTGATAAGTTTATGTAGGAATATATTTTTAGTATAAATATTTCAAAATTTATCTTGCTGATCAGTCATTTCTATGATTTGGTGTGTATTGTTGCAATGTGAGCTTTGTATTTTTTAATAGATTAATTCGTAACACAAAACAAAATATGCTTTTCAAAACTCGAATATTATTATTCTGCAACTAACAGATATTTTTATTTTTGAACACCTTAAAATAGTAATAAAATTTTTTTTCTATATCTCACCTTCTAAAATGTAGTGTTACAATCTGCGAATGTAACTGTGACTTGTTTTGTGTGCTAAGAAGTCAAATAATTATATATAGTAGTTATAATTTTGAAGTCCTGTGATGTTGGGTTAGCGCTTCGCCCTTCTACAACGCAGGTCCGAGGTTCGATTCCCGGGCTGGGCAAGGTTGACTCAGCCTTTCATCCCTCCAGTGGGTAGGGAAATTGAGGACCAAGCATACTTGGGAACTAAACACTGGGGGTTCCGCGTAAGATTGACCACCTAACCGGAACTTCGCACCCCAGGGTCTTTGTCACTCAAACGGAGATTGGCACCGTAAGACGTGGCCCCCTAGGGGCTGTTGCGCATTAAAATAAAGTTATAATTTTAAGTATGGGGTTACATAAGGCTGTTTTATTTTGTATAACCTATTTACTCACAACCTCGTAATGTTAATTTTGATATAGTGGGACGATTATGTAGAAAGAGGAGTCTCTATGAAAATTCATGAATTGATGTTTAAACAAAATATTTGTAAAACGAAGTATGACTTATATACTGAGACGATTTATCATCTTTTCAAGCAAATTGTTCATATGTGTGGTACTACTTTACACTACGGGATAGTTGCCATTAGTGAAGATCATGTGCGGATCAATGAATTTCTTTTTTATAATTTGATGTGTATTGCTGCATTGTGAGCTTTGCATTTTTAAAATATATTAATTCATAACATAAAACAAAATATGCTTTTCAAAACAAGAATGTTATTAAATTATTCTGAAACCAGCAGATATTTTGTTTTTGGATGAATCAAATGAAAATCATGTAAAATAATGTTTTTAAGTCCCGAAAGGGATTATATCCCTTTAAATATCGACACACAAACTCCGACATGATATATTTCTATGTGTTATTATTCTCTTTCCAAAAATTCGCATTTGATGTAAAAACATTTGAAGGCCATTCGCAGTGAATAAAAATACTAAATAAAAATGTACTACTATACATTACAGGATAGTTGCCATTAGTCAAGATCATGTGCGGATCAGTCAATTTCATTTCTATGATTTGGTGTGTATTGTTGCATTGTGAACTTTGTATTTTGAAATATATTAATTCATAACATAAAACAAAATATGCTTTTCAAAACAAGAATGTTATTCAATTATTCTGCAACCAGCAGATATTTTGTTTTTGGAGGAATCGAATGAAAACCACGTGAAATAATGATCTTAAGTCTCTAAAGGGATTTTATCCCTTTAAATATCAACACATAAACCCCAACAATGATATATTTCTATGTGTTATTATTCTCTTTCCAAAAATTCACATTTAATGTAAAAATATTTGATGGCGATTAGCAGTGAAGAAAAAATACTTAATAAAAATGTAATTCAAACTTATACAGAGTAGTCTTTGTAGAATTAATGTTACTTTGAAATAGTTTGAACATCTTAGTTCGTTTAAGTAAAGAAACAACAAGGTTAATAAATACAATAGAAAATAATATATTAGAAAATAATTGGAAGGTTTGGGAATCATATACTAGCATGCAGATCTAATTTATCTCTTAAGGTTCCGGATTCAGGCATCGATTTATACTTTAAGGACTACCTTCAAAAGAATAGTATTAAAATATTATGAGAAGAATCTTGTCAATGTACTAAAATATTTTGTTGACACACAACAATATTTTAAACTTTAAATATAATAGATAATATCAATTTTCTGTTTGATGTAAGATCATTTTCTTTAAGTTTTCTTAAAAGTTAATAAAAACTAATTCCTAAAAAAATATTTCTAAATTTTTATAAATTGGTCTTTTGTATAAAATGATACCTTGAATCATTATGAATATCATATTTGATTTAAGCATAAGTGCATGTGGGGATTGATATAATAGAATAATATATTAGAATATGTATAGTTTTAAGCAGTTAGCTTGTAAATATATTTTAATTCGTAATTTCCGATCAAATGATAATGTACTAATCTATATTTTGAAATATTTCGTGAAGTAAAAAATGGACAAATTACCAGAACATTCGTGAAATATCAGTCGAGGTACAAACCCGGTTCGTAACAATTATAATACCGATATAAAAGTTAAAAAAAATATTCGTTATGACTTTTCAATATACAATCTTTGTTGCTCTCATAAAGTTTCTTTGATGTCACGGAAAATGATATAATGAAACACGAGACAGTTTTTTTTCTCGCATGTACCGACATTTTCTGCATCATGTCCCTTATTTCCTTCTTTCAGATTATTTGAAGTGAAACATTTCCGAAAACTGTTCTCGATCAAGTGTGGTAATTCAGATACGGGGTGAGCAAGCTTTCGTTTTGAAATAGAGTCTATTTCAGGCAGTATTATCTTTCTGCTTTTCTTAGTTTAATAGCCACTGGACGTTGTCCAATTCACCTTCAATGACCCGCTAATGTGCACCTAAAAGAACTCAAACACGAATGTTAAAAGTTCACGTATTAGAAACGAAGTTTTATTATTTTTTTTTCTTCACAGATACAATTTCTTTTTTAAGTGTTGTAATTTGGAAGCTGTCCACTATACTCCCGAAGTTAATTTCTTCTAAACATTGCAATTGTTTTTTAAATGTCATAGGCCATGAAAGATCCTCAAAAACTGCTATAATGGTTCAACGGATGTATCATAAAAGTTCAGAAGGAATAAAAAAAATATTGTGATGAAAAAAGCAAAATCCATTATGTTACATTTGTTATTATTTTTGATAATCGAAATTAAAATTTTACTTTGTTTTGACTAACCTATGTATAAATGTAGATAATTACATTTAATTAAGCCCTTCCAGGTTCATTTTATTTAGGGATTATGGGTAAAACAATTTCAATAGTTTTATGTTTATTTTTATACATACATAGCTTTTTAAATTCAATAACATCATTCGGATACAAGCTTTCCAAAACTTAATGTAAAAAAAATCACTTTAAATAAATGAGCATTTTACATGCATAGTTGGCTTTCTGTACGGCAGAAATCATTAACCTTTGGAGTCATTAGACACTAACTATAAATATTAAGCTTAGAATACCTAGTTTTATCTTGAATTAAATTTTATTTATATGCTATGCATTTACATTAATGATTATGAAATTGTTAATAAAAAATTGGTCCTGTATGATACAACCGAAAACACGGTACTGCACAGAGTCCAACATCGTAACCTGGACAGTACATCCTTCTTACCTTCCTCCTTACCTTCTCTCCTTACCTTCTTCTGTCTACTGTCTCTCTTTGAGCAGCAAATAATCTAGTAGCCAGAAAAGTAAACAAAAGATTTCGACATCATAAAAAGCACATGTGAAATAATTCGGGAAGACTGATTGCACAGTGTAAAATTTCACAGTGCCCGAGCTACATTCGGGATGAGTCAGGATAATACATTTTGCCTGCCCGAGTTCAGCTCACGAAAGACTGGGAAGGGGTTAAGTAATTTACAAAATGGCAAATTTTTGAGACAAAAAGACAAATATAAAAATCTAAATTCGATATTGTATAAGGATAAAAGATGAAAAAATTCTTTTTTAAAACCTAAAGATTTAAAACCAGAATTAACTCGTCAAAACTAACGATTTAATTCAGTAAACAGTATGATAAATACTTTACAAGCTGAGCGTAATTTGAAGAAATTTATTGAACACATTAAATAAAATTAATATGATTCTTCTTTTCATGTTATCTTCTTTTATGTCTTCTTTCCATGTTCTTTCCACAGATTCTTCTTTCCATGTTACGGTGTTTCTTCATGTTTTCTGTTCCATGTTTCGATGGGCGTTGGTTCCCATCGGAAACTGTGAAAAAGTTGAAAAAAAATGTTGTTTTTTAGGTTTTTATAGTTTTTAAAAATACAACTAAAGTTAAAACATTAAAAAAAATACAAAACGTAATTACACATAACGGTAAGAGAAAAGATATGTTCTCCTTTTATGTAACTTAGTAGAACACAAAAAACAGCATTCTTTAACGGTGC
>CM063511.1:103319777-103322277 GCA_032207245.1 Pardosa pseudoannulata
CATTTGAATAAATTATCTCTTCGAATTCAAAATAATAGAAATTTACTTACCAAAAATTATCTTTTGAAAAATGTAAATTTAAAAATAATTTTTCATAAAAACTTATTATTTTGTGAAACTTAATTATATAAATAGGAGTGATACATTTATTTTACAGCATTAATTTATTTTTGTATTTTTTAGAATTTCTTATCAATTTGTATATTTTGAACTTATAGGATTGGTAAATTATAGAAACCTTTAAAGTTTTGGGTTAAAAAAAGTAAAATTATAAATTGTGTTGATATAAATATCCGTTTAGAATGTACATAATTCAAAAGCTACTTTGTGTAGATTTCTTATTTATAATAACATTTAGTATCATCTTTTTCATAATTATTGCTGAAAAAATGGTTCACAATATTTGCATTAAAAAATTCTGTAGCATTAATCAAACAAAAATACATTAAATTATATTTTAATTTTGTGACCTATGCACGATTTATATATAAACAATCTTATTAAAATTTTTTGTTTATATAGCTCAATGCCATTATATAATGCAAATTAACAGTGCTTTTATAAATTAATTATTTTTTCATTAACTATATTTTGGTGAACTTAAATGTTTTTCGTGTAACTTCATTAAAACAAAACACATCAAACTATTTATTTTCCTAAATTGAAACTTTAAATTACGACTCTTTATCCTAAATTTACCTTTGTAAAATTACTTAATTTTGGATTAGAACCTACGGTAAATATTGTGGACTGTATTGTTATCTTCAGAGTTATTCAGGTAACGAAATAAAATTTTACTTTTATTTACATTTGAATAAATGTCTTATTTACATTTGAATAAAATGTGTCTTCCAATTCATAAGAATAGAAATTCACTTACCAACACAATAGCCTTCGAAAAATGTAAATTAGAAAATAATTTTCCATAAAAGCTAACTATCCTCTGAAACTTAATTCTATAAATAAGAGTGATACATTTATTCTACAGCATTAACTTTGTTTTTGCATTTTTTACAATTTCTTATCAATTTGTATATTTTGAACTTATGGAATTGTTAAATTACAGAAACCTTTAAAGTTTTGGGTTAAAAAAAGAAAAATTATAAATTGTGTTGATATAAATATCCGTTTAGAATGTACATAATTCAAAAGCTACTTTGTGTAGATTTCTTATTAATAATAACATTTAGTATTATCTTTTTCATACTTATTGCTGAAAAAAAGGTTCACAATATTTGCATTCAAAAATTCTGTAGCATTAATCAAACAAAAATACATTAAATTATATTTTAATTTTGTGATCTATACATGATTTATATATAAACAATCTTATTAAAAATATTTATTTATATAGCTCAATGTTATTATGTAAAGCATATTAACAGTGTTTTTATAAATTAATTATTTTTTCATTAATTATAATATGGTGAACTTAAATATTTTTCGTTTAACTTCATTAAAACAAAACACATCAAACTCTTTGTTTTCCTAAATTGAAATTTTAAATTACGACTCTTTATCCTAAATTTGCCTATGTAACATTAATTAATTTAGGATTAGAACCTACGGTAAATATTGTAGACTATATTGTTATCTTCAGAGTTATTCAAGTAATGGAATAAATTTGTACTTTTATCTTTGAATTAATGTCTTATTTACATTTGAATAAAATGTCTTTCAAATCAAAAGAATAGAAATTCACTTACCAACACAATAGCTTTTGAAAAATGTAAATTAGAAAATAATATTTAATAAAACCTAATTATTCTGTCAAACTTAATTGTCTAAATAGAAGTGAAAAATTTTATTTTACAGTGTTAACTTTTTTTTGTTTGCATTTTTTTTTTCAATTTCTGAACAATTTTTATATTTTGAACTTCCAGAACTTTAAAATTACAGAAACCTTTAAAGATTTAAGTTAAAAAATAAAAATCCTAAATTGCATTAATATAAAGATTTATTTAGACTTTACATAACTCAAAAGCTACTTTGTGTAGATTTTTTATTAATACATATACAATTTGAAATAGTATCACAAAAAATTTAAACTTAAAGCAGTATTATGTAACTTATCATACATTATTTTAATTGTATCATAGCATTTTATTTTATGCTGAATTGAATAAAAGCTGTTATTATGAAAGTTTTAAGACTCAAAATTATTATTCTCATTTAGGAAACATTTAGGGATCTAAACAAATTTTCGTTTTCACTTATTTTTCAGTTACAGAAATAAAATATATTATTTCATATGTTTACACAAAGTGCTAAATCACAAATATTAATTTTTCTCATACATTTCGTAAATTGTAACGTTTCCAACGCCAAGCCGGAGATTCCAAGAAAGTGGTCTCTCCATTTGTTGTAGTGATCAATCACTGACACAGTAAAAGCGACAAGAATTGCATGCCAAGTGGAAACGTGAATTTTACTAGAATCATAGCTCAGTTGAAAAATGACTTAAAGCAAAGATGGATACTGAACTCCAATTACGAAATCA
>CM063511.1:103332277-103369777 GCA_032207245.1 Pardosa pseudoannulata
GAATTTTAGAAAATCTTAGAGACAATCTGAATAATTTACTTGCCAAATTTTAGTTTCAGAGCGTAAAATACTTAGTAAAAAAATTACAGATAAATTGCGATTTCATTTATCTTTCTAAAAAAATAAGCTTAAATATTTGCGTAAAGAAAATAAGATAGAGAACTGAGAGACATGAATAGTTGTATTTTATATTTATGGTTCACATTTAGCTTTTATTTGAATCTTTTAGCTAGAGAATAAACATTCACTTTTATGTGGATGCAAAGAAAGGCGAAATATTTTTTGGACTAAATTACCCCTTTGAAGATTGAATATTCTCTGAAATACATGTATCTCTTGTTGAAGATATTTTCTTTTAATAGATTCGGTTTCCATCAGCCGTTATTTAATGTGACATTTATTCTTTCTTTTCATATCCTGCCATTCGTAATTCATTTTAAAAAGCACTTTAGGCAAAATCCTTTTAGCTAAAAAGCTAAACAAGTTTCAATGTGTAGTTGTGGTTTTGGACTGTCGATCTCATATCAATATACTGCGGTTATTAATTCTTCCCGAACTGAAGCGAAATAACTGCACTTAACCGCGAGAAATACATTTTAACTTTTTAACCTTAAATTAAGGATTGGGTTTAAGTTAATAGGTTTGCAAATTTTTTATATGTAATAAGAAAAATATAAATAAAGTAGTCTTTAGAAATATTGATTCTAACTATAAAATAAACAAATTTACAAGATAATTCGGGTATTTTGAAAAGAAATATTCTTTATAAATGTAAAGTTACATTTACCCATCAAATTTTATGAAAACTATAACAGCTTATTTAAAAGTAAGGTGAGCAAAAATGAGTAATTAAGTGGAAATGTGGTTTTATTAATACGAAATAATAAATATTGATATTAAATTCTATCGTATTTATTCGAAAAAAAATTCTGCATTTTCTAACCCATTGACATAAAATTCTATTGCTAATAGTTGTAAAAAATGTAATATACACTTATTTTGCTCTATTCTCTTAATAAGATATAATATATATTCTTTACCACCAAGAGAAATAAATAAAAGACTATTTATATCTTGTTTTGTGCAATTTTAATTAAAAAAGGAAATGATATTCTTGATAAATTTCTTATTTAATTTATTTTTCTTATATTTAAAACTTGGATAATCTAACCGAAGCTATAATTTTGTTTTATGATGAATAAAAAAATAATATTAAAATGCATCTTTTTTAGTTTGTAAGTTACAATATATTATTTTATGTAAAATCTAAAACGAAAAATTATAAAAATTCCCTATAAACGTACGTAATTTGAAGCCTTATTTATCAAAATAAATGAACCTATGATATGTTGAAATTTTTTAAATGGAAATAATAATGTTATTCAACTTTATTCATGAATAATATGGCATATTACAGACACTATTAAATTTGGATCATGCATGAATTTTAGAAAATCTTAGAGACAATCTGAATAATTTACTTGCCAATTTTTAGTTCCAGAGCGTGAAATACTTAGTAAAAAAGTTACAGATAAATTACGATTTCATTTATCTTTCTAAAAAAAATAAGCTTAAGTATTTGCGTAAAGAAAATAAGATAGAGAACCGAGAGACATGAATAGTTGTATTTTATATTTATGGCTCACATTTAACTTTTATTTGAATCTTTTAGCTAGAGAATAAACATTCACTTTTATGTGGATGCAAAGAAAGGCGAAATATTTTTTGGACTAAATTACCCCTTTGAAGATTGAATATTCTCTGAAATACATGTATCTCTTGTTGAAGATATTTTCTTTTAATAGATTCGGTTTCCATCAGCCGTTATTTAATGTGACATTTATTCTTTCTTTTCATATCCTGCCATTCGTAATTCATTTTAAAAAGCACTTTAGGCAAAATCCTTTTAGCTAAAAAGCTAAACAAGTTTCAATGTGTAGTTGCGGTTTTGGACTGTCGATCTCATATCAATATACTGCGGTTATTATTTTTTCTGAAATTGAAGCGAAATAACTGCACTTAACCGCGAGAAATACATTTTAACTTTTTAACCTTAAATTAAGGATTGGTTTTAAGTTAATAACGTTGCAGAAGTTTTTATATGCAATATTAAGAATATTACTAAAATGGTCTTTAGAAATAGGGAATGTAACTATAAAATATACAAAATTACAAGTTAATTTGGGTATTTTTGAAAGAAAAATACCCAAATTAACTTGTAATTTTGTCCCTCAAATTTCATAAATTTTTTTGTAGTATAACTACTAAAATAGCTTAGAATTGTATTAAATATGCCCATTAAGAACACCGATGAAAACTTATCACTACGGACAAACTTTTAAAAGGAATATATATTACAGCAGAAATAACCATTTGCTTAAAAAGTTTTTTAATGATTTCTTATTTAAGAGTTTTAGAATCGTATTTAAAATATCTAACAAAATTAAATTTATTCCTAAAATCTAGTAATTCATCATTTCAATATTATAAGTTCTTTTAATATTGTAAATTATCCTCTTTTGAAATATAAGGATTCCTTATTTATTTTCTAAGACCTTTATTATGTAATAGGTTTTAAACGTAACTAATGCATCTGGGCTAAAAATATGAAAAATAAATTGCTATAATTAAACTTAAATATATAATGGACAAATATTTTAAAACTACTTTTGAAATTTTTTATATTTAAATATTTTATGACGTGATACGTACATTTTCTCATCAAATATGAAAAGGTTAAAATAGTGGATACGCCTTAAAGAATTTATTATATTAAATGTGTTTAAAAAATATCCATACTGAGAGGAAATACTATATCAGTAAATTTCATTAAATTTTAATTAAAACTAATTTTTAATATCTGGATTTTTTATTTTTCCCGTAATAAGT
The DNA here is from genome assembly GCA_032207245.1 of Pardosa pseudoannulata. Lineage (NCBI taxonomy): Eukaryota > Metazoa > Arthropoda > Arachnida > Araneae > Lycosidae > Pardosa > Pardosa pseudoannulata. The sequence goes on from CM063511.1 coordinate 103,335,167, forward strand.
TTTTATAATTTTTTTCTAAGTTGCACTTTATGTCGCCCAAGTCTACACATTGCAATTGATTTTTCTTTACAATTCTAACTTCCAGATTAATAAAGTTTTCATGACTAATAAGTCTATAATTTCAATATATGAATTTAATGAAATTAATGCATTAATATGCCAGCAATTTCTTTAATTTTAGGAAATATGAATTTTTACAAAATATCAATTAGAAAATACCAATCGTTGCTATCCTTTTTCATAACTCCATTACCATTTGACAACAGACAAATAATTTTCTTTATTCTGACTACAGATAGGTGTAACTTCGGTTTTCAACAAATGGTGTCAAGTTCATTGAATTTATTCTGAATACTCTCTGAATCAAGTAATTTGCTGAAATACCACCTCTACTTGACTGATATACAAGTTTACAAATAAATAGAGTGATATAGTGGATATTAAACTTTTAATTGTGTGAAACCATATTTGCTTATAATCTTTATTATACAAGTTCTTCTTTAAATATTGCAGTCTTAGATATAAAGTCTTAAATTCATCTATAAAACGCCAAGTATTGACATTATTTCAAGGTTGAAATTCTAGTATTCTTATTATAAATTACCGTAAATTAAATACGTTTTAGACGATACAAATCTCTTAAATTGGATTTTTTTTCAAAAACATAACTCAGCTTCCTTATAGATTTATATAGATATTGTAGAATATACCACATTAAGTAATTTCAAACCTATTATTTTTACCCATCTAACCGTATATACTATGAAAATTCAAAATATTTCATTTTTTCTTCTAGAGCAGCAATTCTTATACTTTTCTACTGCGGTTCTGCTGCTCCCATCTATCATTCACCTTGAAATTTTGAGGCACTCCAGAGTCCTTCACACTCTCTTTATTAAAAATAATAGAAAGAAAAGAAGTTTTAAAAAGAGAAAAACTAAACTAAAACTAAACTCCTCGGCGTTAGAGCCCGTCGGAGTCCAGGACCTACGGTGCTAATCTCCATTATCTAGACCAAGGGCCTTTCGGTGCGAAGCATATGTCCCAGTTAGGTGGTCAGCTGTACGTGGAACACCCAGTGTTTAGTTCCCATGCATGCTTGGTCCTCAGTTTCTCTACCCACTGAAAGTATGAAAGGCTGAGTCAACTTTACCCAGCCCGGGGATCGAACCTCGGACTTTGGCGTGGGAACTCGAAGAGCTATACCCAACGCCTCTGAGCTTCAGAAAGAGAAAAAGACAGTGATAATTCTTTCAAGCTTTGAATATATACCAAGTAGTTAGAGAAGAATACTTAATTTTTAAATTTAAGAATCTTCATGCATTATATATTAATTTTACAAGTTCTATTCTACTTATCTTGGTTATTGTCGGAATATTCATGACATATTCCATTTCCTAAAGAAGTAGTTACGCATTCTTGAATTTACTTTTTTTCCCATAAATATCTTTCATATGAAAATAAACGTGATGAATTATATAAAAACTTATAGTTTTGCGTGCATAGTGCAAACAAATTTACAACGACAAAAATTTCATCAAATAGTTTTAGTAAATCAAACATTGTTCCAACAAAAATATTTTGATTTTAAGAAGCATGACTAGCTTCTTCAGCATTCGCCGAATATTTACGAAGTTGTTACTCATCTAGATCCATACGAGGAGTACTTGAAGCTCAAGGTATGGTACAGATGCGAATAACATTATCCCTTCTGTGTCTTCATAATTAAGAAGCATGAACCATGCTGAAGTCCCCGAGACTTGGCCTGTTACCTTCAGAGGTATCATTGGAAAACTTGGAGAACATAGCAAGCCTAAACATATTTACGAGCACCAAGGCCGGCACTAGCCTACATCCCGTTACCTACCGATTTTTTCATCGCTGACTTTAATCACTGAAGTACCGTAAATCTTCCAGCAATGAGTATTAGGCGTATAGTTGGACCAATTTAAATTTTAAAAGTTACAATAAATATTAAAAAAAGGAAAGGGTAAGAGAGAATTACTATTAAATAGGGAATAAACAAATGCAATTATTAATTAATTTTAAAAATATGTGAAGTTTTATTATAGCAAATTAATGTACTAATGGCAAGAAGGTAATAAAGAATGTTTATTTAAAGTGCGATCAAATATATCAATGATTATTTTAACTAAACATATTTAAAAGTAAATCACCACATTTTTTCATTTTTATTTTTTTCTTCGATAACATTTCTTCGATGTCAAAAACTTAGAGATTCTTTAAGTGGATCATTTTGTAAATTTAACAATTGTTAAAGATTCTAGTAAAGTTAAAATATAAAGCATGATATTTTATAGATTATTAAGATTGATTCACTTTTAGAAGTTAAGGAATTATTACAGGTTATAAGTTTAATAACATAATGGTTAAAAAAGAGGAATAATTTGATTTACAAAACTAGAGCTGATAAATAAAGTACACATAGAATGGAAAATAAAATGCATATTTCATTTTTAGAACACATTAAATACTTGTTAAATCTCATGACAAACAAGTAAATGGGTTGAAACAAATTATGGTACTCTTTCTCGAAATTCTTCCTAACAGTTAAATTTCATATAAATTTAAAAATAGATCATATTTTTGCCAGCCAAAATCAAAAAGGAATCATAGAGAAAATTGCATTTTACTAGAGTCTAAGAATATAATATACATAGATGTTTTTTTCCGTATAGCGATTAAAAAAGATTAAATACCATATAAAAATAACTAAATAACTCATAAAAATCATTTAAAAATAATCAAATAAATCATGAAGTACTTTAGAATACGTTATAATTTACCATTGCTGAAAATCAATTGTATTTATTTAAGAAATTCATAAATATACATGAATTAAGAATTATAGGTGTTATAAATTAATATTTTGAAACATATTTTTTTCAAAATATCATTTTAAATCTGGGATTCTATTAACGGTTATAAATTATTAATTATTAACTTTTATTAAACTATTAATTGAAATAAATTTATACGAATAAAATCACAAATATAAGAACACATAAAGTTATATATGGTATTAGAAATGTAAAAAGGAAACAATAAGAATATTCAATGAAAATTTTGGAGAATAAAACAAAGTTACATTTTGGGGAAATTTTTACAACTCTGTAAACTTCTTAGAAGTACATTGTATCCCCATTATCTTGTGAAAATAAGCCAATATTAGGTAAAAGAACTGAAAATCCATTTACGCATCATTTCTGTATCGAAATAGCTATTTCTTTATGTTTTAGCCGAAGGCATAGTACGATCTTGTGAAATATCAGGATGTATGCAAAACATTTCTTCACTATAGAATGTAAATAAGCTAGCAGTGTTTAAATAGGCCAAAGTAGAGAAGAATTTTATGGTTCATAACCTTAGAATAGATTTAACCCATATTGTACCACACAAGAAATATTCTGTAAGTTATTAAAACTTAATCCATATCATTAATGGTGTAACTAAGTAAATAAAACCAAAATTCTGAAAAAATATTTTTAAAAGTAATTGGCTGTTATAAATGGACAACGATTTACACTACTAAACTTAACAAATATCATTGCATTGCATTATGTTTCATAGATAAATTTGAGGAAAAAAGTCAAAAAAAGTCCAACATTAATTTTCTATATTTATTGTTTGTAATTCTCTTGCAGTTATTGAACTGGTATTGTGAGTAAGTTTATCTTGCAAAAATCTCCAGTTTTCTGAATAGACATCTAGCTACTTATTATAGGAGTGTGAACAGGAGTTTTAACTGGTTTTCATTGAAAGATAAGAAAAGAATATGCGCTATTAATGTAATATCGAAATAGAAAAATAATCAGGATTAGACCGCGTCTTAATTTTAGGGCACCTTTTTTATAATTACAAAATAGTGTAAAATATATTTTCAACAAAAACTTTCAGCTACATTATTACTCTGTTTTAAAATAAATTAACCTCCACAATGTTTAAATAATAATAAAATAAATATAAATTAAAGATTAAAAATGGCTTTTTTAAGAGGTTACTGAAAATAAATTTACAATACAATATAATTGATTTCATTTTTGTTTTGTTACTCTCCTAAAGCGTGTCTATTTTAAAGGTGTTAGAATAAATCCACTCAAAATATTTATAACTTTATATTAAATGAAATTTTATTTGCTGTCCTGTTTATAGGACAGTGGTCCAATATTAATCTAGGGCCATATTTTGTAGAACAACTAAAACTTTTATCATGCATTTGCATTATAAAAGATAATTTTCAGAAAAAATAAAAAGCAGAGAGTTTTGAATAGTTCACTTATATATTCAAAATCTCATATTTCATGAGATTAAATATGTTTTGTACAATAAAAAATAATCTATTTTTCCGCTAAATGAGATTCATTCCTCTCTTACGACTGTCTACAGGACGTTTTATACATACACACACACGAATATATATACATATATATATATATATATATATATATATATATATATATATATATATATATATATATATATATATCATCAACAAGACTCCTTTTTCAACATTATGATTATCACACTAATTTAGCTTTATTACTTATTTTTGTAGAGTAAAAATGTAATATGTTGTATTGGGTGGAAAAAATGTGAAAGCTTAAAATGCATGTCCGGGGACGCTATAGTGTTAACTAAACTTTTAATGTTGATAAAATAAAAGAGCTTTAAATGCATTTTCCAGGATTTTCTATTGTTAACTAAGCTTTATTTCTTGAAAAATTGTTAGAGAATAAAATGCATTTTTCCAGACGCTCTAGTGTTAACTAAGCTTTTATTCTTCATAAAAGGATATCTAAGCGTATTTCAACGTATCTAAGAATTCTTTTGCTGATGAGAATGTTTCTGGTAAATGAGGATATTTAGTAACTCAGTTTTTGAAAAAAAATATTCTACAGTTTTGAAATACGATTACGTTTAGATTTGCTTACAAATAGAAAATTTCTCCTAAAATATATGCAAGTATTTTAAATAATGTTGCACTTTATAGACCTCTATCGATAATTTCTAAACAGACTTTGATTTTTCATTAACTTAACTGTTTGGTATCTTAATACTTTCACCAGCTAAGACTAAGAAACATTAAAACCTAATTTTTAATACAATATATGAGAATAACATATTAAGAGATTTATTCAAATGCTATTTCGCTTAGACTCAAATGTTCTTTTTAGAAATTTGTTGTTCCTGAAACAATTGTAAAAGGGTATATTCTATTATTACAAAATTTAGGTAAAAAATGGTAACTAAGTTTCAATTGAAATATCTAACTGTCATTTGTAGTGTAAAAATATAAGTAAGTAATATGACGAAAATATGAAAGAATAATGTAATAAAATATCTTTGCATACTACTCTTTTCGCCTTAGCTTCAGCTAAAATACTATTTCTTTCAGATATTTCTAACACCCAATTTATGCAAGATCATGTTTTCTTTGTTAGTATCTGCTTTTGAAGTAATATATCTTTTTTATGACTTTCTCATATATTATTTGTTATGCCTTTCCAAAAACTATATTTCCTACATACACTAACCAGTTTTAGAAGTTCTCCTTTTTGACATTACTCCACTAAGACTTTTATTCCCAAGTTGTACTAATTTTATTCATAAATCTTAATTCACCGACTAAGAAAATTTTAATTTTAAAGGTTTTCAAACTTAAGAATTTATATTTTCTTACTTTCTATCTTTCCATTTCACTTAATTTTTTAACCAAATAGAGATACAAAATATATATTTTTAAAACAATTAAACTGCAGTATAAAATAGTGTAACAATAACTTACATTGAATTCAGTTTTTTTTACCCCTTCGCGTAAGTCTTCGTCAAAGACATACAGTGCAGGACCGGTTTGAACTAGAAGAAACTTCAGACTTCTCCCAACCAATAGAAGGGCTCGTTGGTTTGGAGCGATTCTGACCCCTCGGTTCCGAGTGGACCCGTATTTTTTACGCGAGGCAGTCTGATTTTGTTAGAGGACAAGGTTGTTACCAGAGGAAAGAAGAGGGTGAAAACTGCTGGTATCCACGGCTTGCGGGATAAACATTTTTGTAGCGACACGAGAAAGAGGAAAATACACACCATATTAGTTTTTAGGCCCAATGCCTACTCAAGAGATAATCTTTGATATCTACAAATGAAATTTGATTCCAGTTATATTCCTTAGGCATTTAATTGTATAAAATTATTTAATCAGGACATATTTGTCCATGTGTTTTTTTAACCTCTTCCAGGTTCATTTTATTTTGTGATTATGGGTAAAAAAATGTCAATTTTTTATGCTTATTTCCATACATACATAGCTGTTTAAACATAATAGCTTCATGAGCAAATGAGTAATTTACTGTACAGTTGGTTTCTGTACGGCTGAAATCATTAAACTTTGGATTCAATTCACACTAACTAAAAAATATAAAGCTTAGAATTTCTAGCTTTTATCTTGAATTAAATTCTATTTATATACTATGCATTTACATTAATGATTAGGAAATTATTAATCAAAGTTCGGTCTTATGTGATACAATCGAAAACACGGTACTTCACAGAGTCCAACATCGCAAACTGGACGGTTGAACTTTGTTTGTCTCCTTACCTTCTTCCCTCTACTGTCTATCTTTGAGCAGTAAATAATCTAGTAACCAGAAAAGTAAACAAAAGCATTCGAAACCATAAAAAGCACATGTGAAATTATCCGGGAAAAACTGATTGCACAGTGTAAAATTTCACAATGTCTGAGGTACACTCGGGATGATCCAGGATGGTACATTTCGCCTACCCGAGTTCAGCTCGGGAAATACAGGAAAGGTGTTAATTAGTGTCATAACGTTCCATTTCCTTAATTTTAATTATGTTCCATTTAGTTTACATTTAATTCTATAAACTTCCCTTAAAAATTCCCTGTTTCTATCTTTTCTGCCATGCTCCCAAATATCACATTGGTGAGGCGAAAAAACCTATTTTTTTTATCTCATAAGCCGCTCTGGATATTCAATCAGATGACATCACACATACCAGGAGCGTCACATGGTGTTCTCCTTGACGAGCACTGCGTTGTAATAGTTTTATAATTTCGGCCTTTTCATGATATGACATATCCCCGCTCCACACATTGGTGTGTTTTAGTCCTGCGCTTGGCGGTATTCTACCGTGCCACCAGGCCATTGGAATGTTAACGAGAATTCCAGCCATCAGTGGTTGCCAGCCGTTTCAACCCTGCAGACTCGAGTTACTCTTCAGTTAGACTTGATCTTGCACAAATACTTGACTTGCTTCCCAGACTGTCGGTTCTCATCCGAACAGATAGGATGGAAGAGATAGAGAGACCTGGAAACCATAACGTGAAGAGGAGCTCAGAGTTTCATCCACCTAAATCGGCTTATTTTTTTTGTCTATTTTTTTTTCTCTTTTTTTTATATTAATTTTATCTTTAAAATAAAAGTCTTTTATTAGTTTTTAAAAATTTATATTAATGTCGATAAAATCCAGTAATTCAGTAACTTCTCTCTTTTATTTTTAATGCCTATTGTGTTTTTTTTAAATTTTAAACTTAAGTTGGCGAAAAGCCAAATTCAATTTAATATTAAATATTCGGTTAAGGCCATAACGTGTATTACCACTATACGCCACCCACTTTAGTAATATATTTTTTATTGTCTTTTCTATGGGTTTCTTTTTCAGGTACAAACCTTTTTCGTTGCAATAGTTTTATAATTTCGCCCTTTTCATGATATGACATATCCCCGCTCCACACATTGTTGTGTTTTAGTCCTACGCTTGGCGGTATTCTACCGTGCCACCAGGCCATTGGAATGTTAACGAGAATTCCAGCCATCAGTGGTTGCCAGCCGTTTCAACCCTGCAGACTCGAGATACTCTTCAGTTAGACTTGATCTTGCACAAATACTTGACTTGCTTTCCAGACTGGCGGTTCTCATCCGAACAGACAGGATGGAAGAGATAGAGAGACCTGAAAATATGGAAAGTATAACTTTTGATGAGCGAAGCTTTTCAGGCACTTTTAACTAAAGAACTAACACGGGACTGAAAAATATGTATTACAAAAGTAAATTTATCATAAATATGTATCAAGCTCAAATTCATAAGAATAGAAATAAATTTAAACAAAGATATATTTCCAGATTAGTTAAATCTACATATATCCCTAATATTTAAATTAATGTTAAAGTTTGAATGTTTTTAAATTATTTAAAACAGTGTATTAATTATAGGTTAAGATATAATTTTTGATGTTTTGATAATATAAAATTGAGATTACACTAATTGATTAAATTACCGTAATTTAGCACGTATAATCTGCACCATCGTATAGTCCCCAGACAAGACTTTTTATTTAAAAAATTTCATAAATCATCAGGTATTCCGCACCACTAGATAATCCTCGGACTATACGTGCAAAAATGTGTATTTTAGTATGACAATATTAAATCATTTTAAGAATAAAAACCTAAGTACAGTAGAGTCCGAAAAGTCTGGATTAGACTCAATTAATTCCACCTTTAAAATTTGAGATGATTTCATCTGCCATAAGCTTGGAGAGGAATTTTAAACTAAGGAGTTGTATTTTTCCGATTGGATGGCTTTCATCTCATATTTTTAATGTTTCCTTTTGCTTTTTCCAATTTCTTACTGATTTCTCGTCAACAACAATGTCGACCTCCTAAATTACTTTCTGCCTGAAATCAGCAGTAAAACTGCGGCGATGTTTTAACGATATAATGAATGAGAAATATTACCGCAAATCAAATATCTGAAAACAAAACACTCTGTTACGAGTGATTCTAGTGGTGAAATGACCTTCGACCCTCAACCTTCGATCTTGAATCTATCCACTCGGTGTTGTAAATCGGATCTGTAAATAGTGACTATCGATATTTTCCCGTACTACAGGACACAATTTAAGAATGTTCTACTTGCTACTACTGATCGTTCTACTTTATGGGTTGTATTTGTTTATGGTTTATTACCGATACGATACGATGTTTTCCTGATGTCTCTTGAGTCGTGCTTTTGTTTACATTTGATCATCGGTCGTTCTCGTTCGCACGACATGCTCCCTCCATCCCTTCCGATTTTGATGATTTAAGCAATGAGCAACCAGTAGATAGTCCGCGGATGAAGAAATTTGCTTTTTAAACAAAGATACGTGCAAAATTACGGTAATGTTGTTATGGTAATAATGTTAAAGAACCCTGGGTAACACTGAAAATATATTTAGAGTTTAGAAAATTAGTTATTACTTGCATAGAATATTTTGTAAAAAATAAATGTATCTAGTTTTCCTGTATAAGAAATTGAACTGCTGAAAAAGATCCAATCTACCAATCCCTCTAAAAACTTCTTACGACATCTTGACTCTGTTAGAAAATTGTGTGACACCATGTGAGAGTTACATTGACTAATAACATTTCATAATAGTCTGGAAAACCTCTTCCTGAAAGCGTTAATCCCACACTCTGAAATCGCATGTCAATATTTAATATTTGACATTGGGAACTCAAATATCTAAGTCTTCATATTTTTGAATGTCTGGTATGATAATACTCCCTCAAATTTAGATTACATAACATAATTCACATATAATGAATTAAAATAATTCTGAATAGAAAACAAAAGTTTTATGGGTAACTTTTATATAATTGATAGATTTTTTTTTGATATTTTAAAATTATTTGAATAAAATCTAATATATAAGAACAAATTAAAACGTCTCTTATAAAGAAACTACTTTTAGTGTGAATGAAATTTTTTATTGTTTGTTTAATCTAACAAATCCAAACTTTATATTCAGTATTCATGATAATCTATTTAAACGACTTATGAAAATGAGATATGATATCTTAACATGGTATCACCATCAAACATTGTTTTCTTTTGATTTCTACAAAAAATACTGTGCTGTTTGAAAGCAACAACAATAACAAAAATAAAAAAAAAATAAATAAAAATATCGTTCACAAGAAAAGTAGTTTCTTCACAAAAGACGTTTTAAATTATTCTTATAAGTTAGATTTCATTCAAAGAATTTTAAGAAATCTAACATATAAGAATAATTTAAAACGTCTTTGGTGAAAAAACTACTTTTCGTGTAAATGATATTTTATATTGTTTGTTTAATTTCACATATCCAAATATTATAACCAGTACTCATGATAATCTATTTAAACGACTTAAGAAAATGTGATATGGTATCTTAACATGGTATCACCATAACATTTTTTTTTATTTCTACAAAGAACACTGTGTTGTTTGAAAACAACAACGACAAAAAACTATTACAAAATATCATTCACAAGTAAAGTAGTTTCTTCTCAAAAGATATTTTAAAATTTTTCTTACATGCTAGATTTAATTCAAAGAATTTTAAGATATCTAACATATAAGAATAATTTAAAACATCTTTTGTGAAGAAACTACTTTTCATGTGAATGATATTTTTTATTGTTTGTTTAATTTAACAAATCCAAAGTTTATATCAAGTAGTCATGATAATCTATTTAAAAGACTTCTTACATGTGATATGAAATCTTAATATGGTATCACCATTTCATTTTATTTTATTTTGTTTTTTACAAAAAACAGTGTGCTGTTTGAAAACAACGACAAAAAAACAAACAATGAAACAGTGTTTTGAGTTTGTTGTGAAATTTCATTTTGAATGTTGCAGGTATTATTTCATTTTGAATATTGCAGGCCTTAAATAGACTAAGAAAGAAGAATACTGCCATATATTTGCTCTCATTATTCAAAATCTCGAACTGTAGTTTATAGTTCTCTGGGACAATAATTTAGGGCTAATCAAATTTTATGTACTTTTTCTTAAGATGCATTCTTAATTTTCGATACAAAAGCATATATGAGAATACAAAAATTACGAGCATAAAATTTATCGACTTATAATAATTAAATAAAATAAAACGAATATCATTATGTGAAAAATGTCCCAATGCTTTGATAAAAATATTTTTATAATCAAAATTATTTAGGAGCTAGGAAATGCCTCACAGTAAATAGTTAATTAAAGGTCTACAAACAGTTTTCTATGTTAAATTTTCTTAATACCGATGCATATATTGAATAGAAATTCTGTGAAACAATATAAAATATTTTTCATAATGATATATAATGATATAATGATTTTATAATATATATATATATATATATATATATATATATATATATATATATATATATATATATATATATATATATATATATATATATATATATATATATATATATATATATATATATATGTATGTATATATATGTATGTATATATATATATATATATATATATATATATATATATGTATATATATATATGTATATATGTATATGTATATATGTATATATATATATATATATATATATATATATATATATATATATACAGAGAGAGAGAGAGATAGATAGAGAGATAGATAGATAGTTAGATAGATAGATAGATAGATCTGCACTCACACTGTTTAAGTAGATATTTCTAAGGTAAAACGAGTACGAATAATATCTAAGCATATTAGATCACTTGTTAAAAATACCCATCTTTAAAAGAAACGCGTTTACTATTGTCTAAAGAAGTACCGATCAAGGCTAAATTGATTCTATACCGTGTCTGGATTGAAATATATATATATCTGTGTGTGTGTGAGTATATGAACGAATTTAGTTAGTATCTCTGTCCTCTTTGATATTTATAGAAAATTAATTGTGACCTGCGTACTCCAAATAACGTTCATTTCAATTAAAATATATGATTAAATATTAAATTTTTTAGTAACTTTTATAATGTGTCTTAAATATTTTCTTTTCTTCTATCTTTACCGATCGTATTTTCTTATACTTTTTTATGTGCTTTCGGTCCAAATATAGTTCATAAAGGGCGTGGTTTATCTCTGATTTTGATCTTTTTTCATTTTCTTTTCAGGAGGTATGTACTTTTTTATGTCCCCACCCACGCTGTTTCTGAAGCTCCTCTAAATACTAAAGGATTACCCTAAATATAGAACACAAATTTGAGAAGAAATTTCCTATTAGATGTAAAATTCTTCTAAAGGTATGAGTGAACTATTAGTAGATTTTTTTAAAATCGTATTTTAGAAAAAAAAGAAGCAAAATCGTTAATAGTATTTTGAAGTGCATACACTTAGATATATGTATATAAAATGTGATTTAACTCTATTTTGTCTACTGCATAGAGAATATTGACCAAAATCAATGTCGAATAAATTTTTCATAGAGGATCGATGTGGTATTAATCTGGAAACAGTACAAATTCAATACTTATCGAAACCAGTACTACTAGTTAGAAACACAAATATTAACAAATAAGTAATATGACATTCAAAATTGTAAATAATTCCTTAAGCACTTCGAACAGATGCATTATAGACGCCGATCCCGTCCGCCATGTTTTGTTTGGTGACCAACCAAAAAACCCATGATTTGAAAAATCGCCATGTAGAACAACAAGGCTGAAAGATCACCCACAAAAACATGACGGCGGTCACGTGGCATATTTGAAACACAACATTAACAAAACTAAACTTTAAAAGGAAAAAACAGTTTAACAATTTAAAGCATTATTAAAATAAAATTAGCATAATAATCATCATTTTTTACATTATTTAAAAAAAATAAATAACAGATTAGTAATATTTATGATATGTGTCAACAGAATAAACACAATATATAGCATTTTAATAAACACTAATATTATGAAGAATCTAACATATGAGGGGAGTTCCCCCCTCAAACCAACTTGTAATACAAGAAATGTAAAATAAATTTAATAAAAATGAAAATTGGAAAGGGAAGCATCCTACTAATGTGTGTTCTAAGCTTACAAAATATAATTTATTTTTTTAAAAACAAAATTTTATATGAAATAGGAAAAAAAAATAAAAATTAAAATAAAGTTTATATACAATTCATCTTAATTTATTTTCTTATATGTCCCTTCTCTTTTGTCTGATAAAATAAAAGTCACACTTTAACAATTTATAAATTTTAAACAGTCTAACTTGTTTTATGGTCAAACGTTACTTAAATTAGGAACATCCTACTAATGTGCATCCTACGCTTACAAAATATAAACTGCTTTTTTAATTAATTTAAAATTAAATAAGAAAAAATAAATATAAAAGTAAAGCGTATATATATTTAATGTTATTTTTTATGTCCCCCCTTTTTTCTCTGATAAAATAAAAGTCACACTTTAGCAATTTATAAATTGTAAACAGTCTAATATTGTTTTATGGTCAAAAGTTACGTAAATTAGGAACATCCTACTAATGTACATCCTTCTCTTACAAAATATAAACTGTTTTTTTGGGGAGGGGAAAAATAATTTAAAGGATATATGTGTATATATATATATATATATATATATATATATATATATATTATGTCCCACCTCTTATGTCGGATCTCTTATCTCTTATGTTAAAATAAAAGTCCCAATTCAACAATTTATAAATGGTAAACCTGATTCTTTAAATTTGTATAATGATTAAATATTTGATAAAAGAATATTTTACATATTCTTAAGTCTTTGAGATCTTTTTTAAATCCTAATATTTTCATTTCTAGAATGTACAAGGATATTATTTTAAGTAAATTTTATTACCGATTTTAATATTTTTCAAATCTATAAAAACATGTTCTCTATAATATTTGAGAATTTTTTTAGATAACTGCACTCTGAGAAAAACCAGATTTCACTTTAGAGAATTAAAGAAAAATGTAAAACAATTAACTTAAAAATCCTCTAAGTTTTTAATGAATTGTTAACAAACAATAAAATAAGAATGAATATATGTGCTATTTTATTTTAATTGTGTTCAGTTAAAATCGTGATTTATATATTTACACGTACTTTAAATAAATGTTCTTTATTACCTTTTTTCCGTTACTACATTAAATTGCAATAATGAAACATCTCCCATATTTTTGATGTTGTTTATCAGTGTAACATGTTTTATGGTCAAACGTTGCATAAATTAGGAACAAATTATTAATGTGCATTGTACGCTTACAAAATATAATCTATTTTTTTAAACAAAATTTAAAATGAAATAGTAAAAAATAAAAATGAAAATAAAAGGTACATATTGAATATTAATTACTTTCTGTTTATATCTCACCTCTTATGTCTGATAAAATAAAAGTCACACTTTAACAATTTATAAATAGTAAACAGTCTAACATGTTTTATGGTTAAACGTTATGTAAATTAGGAATATCCTACTAATGTGCATCCTACGCTTATAAAATGTAATCTATATTTTTGAAAAAAATATTAATTTAAAATGAAATAGGAAAACAAATTATGAAAATATAGGGTATGTATATTTATCGTTAATTTATTTACTTTTATGTCCCTCCTCTATTGAATGATAAAATAATAGTCGCACTTTAACAATTTAAAAATAATATACAGTCTAACATGTTTTATGGTCAAACGTTAAGCAAATTAGGAACATCCTACTAATGTGCATCTTTCGCTTACAAAATATAACCTGTTTTTTTTTAAATTAATTTAAAATGAAATAGTAAAAATATAAATATGAAAATAACGGTATATATATTTAATCTTAAATTTTTTTATATATGTCCCCTCTCTTTTGTCTGATAAAAGTCCCAATTCAACAATTTATAAATAGTAAACCTGGTTCTTTAAATTTGTATAATGATAAAATATTTGATTAAGAAATTATTTTACATATTTTTAAGTCTTTAAGATGTTATTTAAATCCTAAAATTTTCAATTGTCGAATATAAAAGAATGTTATTTTAAGTAAATTTTGTTTCGGATTTTATGATTTTTAAAACATGTAAAAACATTTGTTCTCTATAATATTTCAGAATTTTGTAGATTTTTGCACTCTGAAAAAAAGCAGATTTTATTTAACAGAGTGAAAGAAAAAAGTAAAATAATTAATTTAAAATAATTAACTTCCTCTAAGTTTTTAACGAATTGTTAACAAACAATAAAATAAAAATAAAAATATGTGCTACTTTATTTTTAAATGTGTTCAGTTGAAAAAGGGATTTATATATTTACACACACTTTAAATAAAGGAGCTTTATTACCTTTTTGGAATTAGTACATTAAATTGCAATAATGAAATATCCCATATATTTGATGTTGTTTGTCGGTCTAACATGTTTTATGGTCAAACGTTGCATACATTAGGAACATACAACTAATATGCATTCTACGCTTACCAAATATAATCAGTTTAAAAACAATTAAAATCGAATAGGAAAAAATAATTATGAAAAGAAAGGGTAAATATATTTAATCTTAATTTCATCTCTTAAAATAAAATAAAAGTGAAACCTCTGATAAAATAAAAGTCCCAATTCAACAATTTATAAATAGTAAACCTTGTTCTTTAAATTTGTATAATAATTAAATATTCGATTAAGAAACTATTTTACATATTCTTAAGTCTTTAAGATCTTATTTAAATCCTGAAATTTTCACTTGTCGAATGTAAAAGAATGTTATTTTAAGTAAATTTTTTGTCCGATTTTAAGATTTTTTAAATCTATAAAAACAGGTTCTGTATAATATTTGAGAATTTTGCAGATATTTTCACTTAAAAAAAACAAATTTCATTTAACAGAATGAAAGAAAAATGTAAAATAATGAACTTAGAAATCATCAAAATTTTTAACGCATTGTTAACAAACAATAAAATAAAAAGGAAAATATATGCTATTTCATTTTTAAATGTGTTCAGTTAAAATAGTGACTTTACACTCACTTTAAATAAACGTTCTTTATTACCTTTTTGTCGTTAGTACACTACACTGCAATAATGTAATCTCCCATATGTTTTATGTTGTTTGTCAGTCTAACATGTTTTATGGTCAAACGTTACGGACAAACGAACGTTATGGTCAAACATTAGAAACATACTACTAATGTGCATTCTAAGCTTACAAAATCTAATTTATTTTTTAAACAAAATTTAAAATGAAATAGGAAAAAAATAAGAATGAAAATAAAGGTTATATATATATATATATATCTTAATTTATTTTCTGATATGTCCCCTTTCTTTTGTCTGATAAAATAAAAGTCCCAATTTAACAATTCATAAATAGTAAACCTGGTTCTTTAAATTTGTATAATGGTTAAATATTTGATTAAGAAACTATTTTATATATTTTTAAGTCTTAAAGTTCTTATTTAAATCCTAAAAGTTTCACTTGTCGAATTTAAAAGAATGTTATTTTAAGTAAATTTTGTTTCGGATTTTAAGATTTTTTAAATCTATAGAAACATGTTGTCTATAATATTTGAGAATTTTGTAGATAATTGCACTCTGAGGAAACCTGATTTAATTTCACAGAATGAAAGAAAAATGTAAAATAATTTCAGTATAGAATTTTTGAGGTATCGTATATTGTATTTAAATTTTCTTTTTATCTTATGTAAATACAGACATAAAAAAATTTAGTTTTAAGAAATCTATGCATACATATAATACGAGTGAACATTTTAACCATATTTTATTTTTCATTTCAATCATGGTTTTCAGTTCGTATTCTTAGGTAAGATAAAAAATATACTGAGCACAATTTTTTCTTTCATGTAATACTGAGAATGATGTTACTAACTGCTCTTCATCGATCTTTATTAGATAAGAAAAAAGAGTAGGTGTATCGCATATTCTACCCAAATAGAGTTTCTTTGACTGCATTTCCATGTCAATCAATTACTGCTGAACGATCTATCATGTTTTACATTTCTTTCTGCATAATCTAGAAATGTTTTTCCGATAGAAACTTTTATTTCTTTTTGCACTTTCAAAAGAAAAAAAAAGTTGATACATGTAATGGCAAATGAAATAACATTTCTGTAAAGTATACATAATATTTTATCTGATTTTTATGCATATGTGATTTCTTGTATGTAGGTTTGGATTAGAAAAAATTTTTTATACTTATTTTTATCAGATATAATTACTGGAAAGACATCTGCTTCAAAAACAATATTTATTAGATATAAAACATATAATATTGCATATATTTTTAAACATATTTATAAATCAATATTTATTAGATGTAAAACATAGAATATTATATATATTTTCAAACATATTTATAAAACAATATTTATTAGATGTAAAACCAATATTTATTAGATGTAAAATATAGAATATTGCATATATTTTCAAAATATTTATGAAAGAATATTTATTAGATGCAAAACCAATATTTCTTAGATGTAAAACTTAGAATATAACATATTTTATCAAATATATTTATAAAACAATATTTATTAGATGTAAAATCAATATTTATTACATGTAAAACATAGAGTATTGCATATATTTTCAAACATATTTATAAAACAATATTTATTGGATGTAAAACCACTATTTATTACATGTAAAACATAGAATATTGCACATATTTTCAAACATATTTATAAAACAATATTTATTAGATGTAAAACATAGAATATTGCATATATTTTCAAAATATTTATAAAACAATATTTATTAGATGCAAAACCAATATTTCTTAGATGTAAAACTTAGAATATAACATATTTTATCAAATATATTTATAAAACACTATTTATTAGATGTGAAATCAATATTTATTAGAAGTAAAACATAGAATATTGCATATTTTTAAATAGAATTATATTACTACATTTCTAGGTTCAATGAATTGTTTTATTGAAATTTGACTACACAATATTTGCATCTTCATAGAAATAATTCTTCGTAAATATTTAAACAACTAACTTTATCTTTACTTATATGGTTTTGGGTTTAAAGTAATTCCACAGCTAAAATTAGAAAATTTTAATAGGACACTTTACATTATATATCACTTATATACAGCATGTTTAAAAAATGACCGGTATAAAAATCAATAAAAATTAAACGGACAATGACAGAAATTCACAGTTTATTGCATCATGCTTGGGACAATAGTAAATTTTCAGGCGGAAAAACTTTAAAATTAGTTACAATATTCCACAACAGATGGCGTTGCTGTCTGGAAAAATCTAAACTCAGCTATTTGTCTGTGGGGCTCTTAAAAGACCAAGTGTACCGCCACCATCCAGAAACAATTGAATAACTGGAACAGTAGATCTGTTCTGCATGTGAAGCCATCCCTCTTAACACGTTTACACGGGTTTCTGATAATTTCGTTCTTAGAATACGCCATATTATTGCTGCACATGGTGGATATCTGGAAAATATTGTAGTTTAGATTTTTCTGACTGCAGCGTCATCTGTTGAGGAACATTGTAACTAATTTTGAAAGTTTGTCTGAATAAAAATTTAATATTGTCCCAAGCATATTGAATAAACTGTGTCTTTCTATCACTGTCTGTTTGGATTTTATTGATTTTTCAAATATACCTGTCATTTTTGAAATAACCTGTAGTAGTTTTCATAGTAACTGTACATAATATTGATCATTTAATTATACCATAAATGGCTTCCATTTCCTTTATTATTCACTAATTAAAATTCAAGAACTTTGAAACTACATTACAAATGAGTACACTAAACTTAAAAGTTGTCCTTAAAAAGTGATATGCGTTTAAAAGTTTTGTTTCCAGAAATAAAGAATACATATATAAAATTAAATTTTGGTAATAATAAGGGTACTCATCTTACCTTTGAAATATTCCTAAATTCAACGAATGCATATATTACAATAAAATAACACACAATAATAGTACATCTATATCTTACAAGATCATTGTATATTCACTTATAATTGAAAATTTCGTTGAAAATAAACTGAGAAGTGGCGAAATAATATATGCTAACCAAGACGTAAGATCAACAGTCATACCAAGTAAAGTCCTTTCTTGCTAGAAGACATTTGAGCCACTGAAATTTTCTTTTCACCTTTATATACTGCAATGAAAGAAGTCAACAGTGCTAAAACTATACCTTTACACACAATTGTTCCATTTTTGGACAATCTAAATCTCTAAATTACAATCGCATAAATATTAATCTTTTTATGGCAACGGGTAATCTATCATTAAAATGATTATTTTTAATATATATATATATATATATATATATATATATATATATATATATATATATATATTATATATATATATATATATATATATATATATATATACATACATATATATATTATATATATATATTAAATATATATATATATATATATATATATATATATATATATATATATATATATATATATATATATATATATATATATCAAAACTTCTAAATTACATAAATAGTGCATAAATAATAATCTTTTTTATGACAACGGGTAATCTATTATTAAAATGATCATTTTTAATTTCTCTACTTAAGTATTAAAACGTTTGTTGAATTCTGACTTTTAAATTTTATATGCACTTTTGAATTTTGCTCGGTAATAAGTAAAAACGAAAGCTGAACTAACGATTATTTTCATAGACACAATGTTTATTTTAGGGAACATTATGTTTCCTAAAAGAATTCAGATTTGTCATTTCTATGTTATAGTATAGAACAATATGAAGAAAAATAATGTGTTTTTCAGAAATTTTAAAATTGAAGTTAACATTTGGAGTTTGGTCGTGCAAATCGTTAGAAAAAAATACACAAACTTAAACAAGTTTAAATATATATATATATATATATATATATTATATTATATATATATATATATATATATATATATATATATATATATATATATATATATATATATATATATATATCAAAACTTCTAAATTACATAAATAGTGCATAAATAATAATCTTTTTTATGACAACGGGTAATCTATCATTAAAATGATTATTTTTAATTTCTCTACTTAGTGATTAAAACATTTGTTGAATTCTGACTTTTAAATTTTATATGCACTTTTGAATTTTGCTCGGTAATAAGTATAAAAGAAAGCTGAACTAACAATTATTTTCGTAGACACAATGTTTATTTTAGGGAAAATTATGTTTCCTAAAAGAATTCAGATTTGTCATTTCTATGTTATAGTATAGAACAATATGAAGAGAAATGTGTTTTTCAGAAATTTTAAAATTGAAGTTAACATTTGGAGTTTGTTCGTGCAAATCGTTAGAAAAAAATAGACAAACTTAACGAAAAACGAAAAAACGAAAAACGAAAACGAAAAACGAAAGTAAAAACGAAAGCTGAACTAACGATTATTTTCATAGACGCAATGTTTATTTTAGGGAACATTATGTTTGCTAAAATAATTCAGATTTCTTGTTTCTACGTAATAGTATAGAACAATATGAAAAAAAAATTAATGTTTTTTTCAGAAATATTTAAAATTGAAGTTAACATTTGGAGTTTAGTCGTGTAAATCGTTAGAAAAAAAAATAGACAATATTAAACAAGTTTTAAATATATATATATATATATAATATATATATAATATATATATATATATATATTATATTATATTATATATATATATATATATATATATATATATATATATATATATATATATATATATATATATATATATATATATATATATATATATATATATATATATATATATATATATATATATAATATATATATATATATATATATATATATATATATATATATATATATATATATATATATATATATATATATATATATATATATATCAAAACTTCTAAATTACATAAATAGTGCATAAATAATAATCTTTTTTATGACAACGGGTAATCTATCATTAAAATGATTATTTTTAATTTCTCTACTTAGTGATTAAAACATTTGTTGAATTCTGACTTTTAAATTTTATATGCACTTTTGAATTTTGCTCGGTAATAAGTATAAAAGAAAGCTGAACTAACAATTATTTTCGTAGACACAATGTTTATTTTAGGGAAAATTATGTTTCCTAAAAGAATTCAGATTTGTCATTTCTATGTTATAGTATAGAACAATATGAAGAAAAATGTGTTTTTCAGAAATTTTAAAATTGAATTTAACATTTGGAGTTTGTTCGTGCAAATCGTTAGAAAAAAATAGACAAACTTAAACAAGTTTAAATATATATATATATATATATATATATATATATATATATAAATATATATATATATATATATATATATATATATATATATATCAAAACTTCTAAGTTACATAAATAGTGCATAAATAATAATCTTTTTTTATGACAACGGGTAATCTATTATTAAAATGATCATTTTTAATTTCTCTACTTAAGTATTAAAACATTTGTTGAATTCTGACTTTTAAATTTTATATGCACTTTTGAATTTTGCTCGGTAATAAGTAAAAACGAAAGCTGAACTAACGATTATTTTCATAGACACAATGTTTATTTTAGGGAAAATTATGTTTCCTAAAAGAATTCATATTTGTAGTTTCTATGTTATATTATAGAACAATATGAAGAAAAATAATGTGTTTTCAGAAATTTTAAAATTGAAGTTAACATTTGGAGTTTGGCCGTGTAAATCGTTAGAAAAAAAATAGACAAACTTAAACAAGTTTAAAAAATATTTTTCTCATGAAAAATATAAGAAATTTAGTTTCCAAATGTTAAAACTTTTCTATGGATCAATTTCTTCTCTGATTAGAATACTAATTCTTTGGTGATAAAATTTGAAATCACAAAAAAACTGATACATTTTTTTTCTATTGAGTGGTTATATATTTTAGAAATACTATGTAAGGATAGCTGATTCAAATCAAATATTCCATCAAAAATACAATTTAAATATTGAAGCTTGGTAGAAAACTATTTTTTTCATTTTAAAATACATTATAAAGGAAATATCCCATTATAGAAAATATAAAACTTTTATTCAGGATATTATACAAATCATGCTATTCATAGCCTCCCACTCAATCGCACAAAAATAAAATTTACTTTTACAGGAATAAGATGAATTTCCAAGATTTGAAAATTCAAAAGAGTAAAATAATTTTTACTTAAAATACCTCATATAGTTACCGAACTTTAAATACATATTAATCAGTTTTTTAAATAGATAATGAATGTAGAAATTCTAGTTTTTTCAGGATAAGTAGATAAAATATGTCTAAAGTGCAAACAAAAACTAATTATATACATTTTTAAAATTCCTTAATCAATTCTGTTTCTAGTGTTGTACTTATTTTTGATTATTTTAATGTAATATGTCAGATATCTGTAATGTAACTTAAATTGTAATCCAGCAGCTGAAATTAGAAAATATCTATAGGATACTTTACATTATATATCACTTATATATTTGTTTTGTGAGTACGTGTACACAATATTAATCATTTCATTACACCATAAATGGCAACCATTTCCTTTATAACTCACTAATTATAGTTCAAGATCTTTGAAACTACATTACAAATGAGTACACGAAACTGAAGAGTTTTCCTTAAAAAAGTAATATATATTTATAAATGTTGTTTTCAGAAATAAAGAATACATTTATAAAATTTAATTTTGGTAAAAATAATGGTTTTTATCATACTTTTGAAATATTCCTAAATTCAACGAATGCATATATTACCATACAATAGCACACAATAATAGTACATGTATACATTACAAGATCATAAATGTTATATTCACTTATATTGAAAATTTCGTTGATATTTATCTGAGAGGTGGCTTATTATATGCTAATGAGAATCAACAGTAAAACCAAGTGACGGCGCTTCTTGCTAGAAAACAGTTGAGCAACCGAAAATCTCACTTACACTTCTATATACTTTAATAAAATCAATTATCAATGCTAAAAACGTACTTTTCCACACGATTAATCCATATTTGGACCATCAACTACTCTAAATTACAAGATCATAAACAATATTTTTTTTGGCAATGGGTAGTATATCATAATAAAATTATCCTTTTTAATTTCTCTACTTAAGTATTAAAACATTTGTTGAATTTTGATTTTTAAACTTTATATACACTTTTGAGTTTTGCTTGGTAATATGCAAAAAACATAGCTGAATTAAATATTTTTTTCATAAACACAATGTTTGTTTTATGAATTTTGTGTTTGATAAAATAACTCGGATTTCTTGTTTCTACGTGATAGTATAGAACAATATGAATAAAAAAATGCTTTTTCCAGAAAATTTTTTTAATTGAAGTTATTATTTAGAGTTTGGTCGTGTAGATGATTAGAAAAAAATAGACAACTTTAAACAAGTTTTAAAGAAATATGTTTCTTACTAAAAAAATAAGAATTTTATTTTAAATTTTATCCAAAATTTAAAAACTTTTTATGTATCAATTTCTTTTCTGATTAGAATAGTAATATGTCTTTCGTGATAAAACCTGAAATAATTAAAAAACTAATACATTATTTTTCGATTGAGTGGTTATATAATTTAGAAATACTATGTAAGGCTATTTGATACAAATCAAATATTCCATAAAATACAATTTAAATATTGAAGCTCGGAAAAACTCTAAACAATTTTGTTTTCATTTTAAAATACATTATAAAGGAAATATCCCATTATATAAAATATAAAACTTTTGGGAATCATATAAATAATGCTGTTCGTAGCCTCCCTCATATTCGCATAAAAATAAATTTCACTTTTACAGGAAAGTTGAATATGATGAATTTCAAAGATTTGAAAACTTAGAAAGTAAAATAATTTATACTTAAAATAACATATATCTTTACCGAACGTTGAATACATATCTGTCAGTTTTTATATAGATAATGAATGTAGAAATTAATGAATGTAGAAGGTATATAAGACATCTCTATGACGCAAACATACTGTATAAAGCAAAAATAATTATATACATTTTTTTAATTCCTTAATCAATTCTGTTTCAAGTTTTGTAATTATTTTTGATAATTTTAAAAGGATACGTCAGATATGTGTAATATAACTTATATGGTTTTTGGTTTAAAGCAACCCACAGCTGAATATATAAAATTTCAATAGGATACTTTACATTATATATCCCTTACTATGTAGTTTTTAAAGAAGGTGTATATAATATTGATCATTTAATTCAATACAAATGACACCTATTTCCTTTATAACTAACTACTTATAGCACAAGAGCTATAAAACTGCATTAAAAATGAGTACACTAAACTTAAAAATATTACTTTAAAAAGTGATATACGTTAAAAAATGTTTTTTTAGGAATAAATAATACATTTCCAAATTTAATATTGGTAAAAATAAACATATTTTCTTATCTTTGAAATGCTCTTAAATTCAACGAATGAATGTATTACAAGAAAATAACACACAATAAATTACATGTATACTTTACAAGATCATAAATGTTCATGCAATTTATATATATACATATATGTATGTGTAATAATATCAATATCTAAGCCCCTAAACTAAGTCCCAAATTATCCCTTTTCCCCATTTAATATTCTAAATCTTAATTTCTCCTTTTTCTATTAATCATATATACACACATATATATATATATATATATATATATATATATATATATATATATATATATATATATATATATATATATATATATATATATATATATATATATATATATATATATATATATATATATATACACACATATATATATATGTCAAATTTTAATAATAACAATAACATGTGGGTTATTAGATCCCCTAACGTTAGATCCCGTACATTACTGCCAAATTACTTGTAAGTTAGATATTGGTTACATTAAACATATTGTTAATAATAATAAAGTATAGGAAAGTTATGAAATTAAAATGTGATTTTAGACAAATAATTCTATAAACTGTGCTAAAGGGGTCACCTATTCACACAATTATGTTTCTGTTCGTTTTAGACGAGTAATATAAATGCAAGTTTATATATATATATATATATATATATATATATATATATATATATATATATATATATATATATATATAACAATGGAAATATTTATAAATTATATGAAAAAGTGTGTAAATTAAAAATGACTATTATTTTCATTTTGTAAGGATTGTATTTACTTTTTCTTTTTAAATATGATAGAAGTAAAATTTTCCTTCAGAAGATCAGAAATATGCAGAATGAAATGTAAAACATGATATATCTCTCAGCAGTAATTGATTGACAAGGAAATCGAATCGAGGAAACTGTCTTCAGGTGGAATATGGGACATACCTAGTCTTTATTTATCAAATAAAGATCGATGACAATCAGATAGTAACACTATTTGAAGAACTGTAGTTTTGGAAGTGTTGTATAAAATGTTATTCATATGTCCCATAAGCGTACATGGTCTAAAATGAATAAAAAATCCAATTTAATATTTATTGAAAAAATCAATATACATTTTGCCGAACGAAATAAATTCTGAAATCTGTTTCTCGTAAATATATGTATCAAAGGAAACGGAATTGTAAACAAAATAGGATCGTCAAATTTTAATATTAACAATAACATGTGTGTTATTAGACTCACTACCTTAGCTCCCATACAACACTGCCAAATTACTTGTAAGTTAGTTATTGGTTACATTAAACATACTGTTAATGATAATAAAGTATAGGAAAGTGCCGAAACTAAAAAAATATGATTGTATTTTTATACAAATAATACTATAAATTGTTCTAAAGGAGTCACCTACTCATACAATATCTCTTATAGTGGCTTAATTATGTTTATGTTCTTTTTATGTTTTACACGAATAATCGAAATACAAATCTATATATATATTACTGTGTAGTGCCTACTTCCTATTATAAATGAATATATATATATATATATATATATATATATATATATATATATATACATATATATATATATATATATATATATATATATATATATATATATATATATACATATATATATATATATATATATATATATATGTAGGGTTCGGTGTCTAGGGGTGTCGTTAGACAAATTTGATGACAGACTAAGTTAACAATAACAAACATTTAATGACGTAACAACACAGAAAACATTTAAGCACAAAGACAAATAGTTAAATCACAGTGACGACGCGGTATAGACAAGACTTCCTACTCGAAGCTTAACATAGGCAGGACACCCTACTAGGTGTTTAACATAGAAAATACACCCTAATCGGTGTTTAACATAGAAAATACACCCTACTCGGTGTTTAATAAATTGAGGGAGCTCAAGTGCCACGGGCTCCTTCACTTGACCTGGTCACTCCTTCTCCACTCCGAATCGAATGTCCCTCTGTCGTTCCTTACTTACCCCACTCAGTGATGAGGGCGCGATCTTGCGAGGATGCGCTGCGCTAAAATCCCACATCTTTATATATATATATATATATATATATATATATATATATATATATATATATATATATATATATATATATATATATATATATATATATATATATATATATATATATATATATATATATATATATATATATATATATATATATATATACATATATGTAATAACACACACAAGCACACACAAATACACACACACACACACACACACACACACATATATATATATATATATATATATAGATATAGATATATATATATATATATATATACATACATGTATTATTTATATACATATACTATTTATCTATCTCTTTTTATATATAGAAATTTAAAATATGTTATGATTTTATATTTTATTTCATTGTTTGATATTGTTATACACACAGAACAATTTCACAGAATAATAGATAAACTATGTTATTTTAATAAAATTTAATGTTATTTCGATCAAATTAATGGAAAATGTTCAGTCATTATTGAGGTATTAAGTAAACATTGTTTCAGATATAGGCAACTATATGCAACAGTAATTCAATTCTATTGATAAATTCTAAATTATAAAACTATAATCAATATACTTTAGTCATAAATGAGAAATACTGGATAAAAATTAGTCTTGATAAAATACAAGCTAAGGGGCTCACACTTAACTTAACATTTTAGCTTAAAATTTACAGTTCGTATTCTTTTGAATTATGTCAATTTGAAAATTATTTAATACCCTAAATCTTTAACTATAATGTCTATTATCTTTAACTATATTAAAGTTTGTAATCTTTAACTATAATCCACCGAGAAGCAAAATATATCTTGGTATTATCCGATTGCTTAATTTCGGTTAATATACCATATATGTAAGAATTAAGAAGAGAAAAAGCTGGAAAATGTATTTAAAAAATCTTTATTTTAACTTTTCTATTAACTAATAAAGTTCGTTTCTTGTCTTCAGTCAGAAATGAGATTAGAACCCTCGATATCTGGTACCAAACATCAGCTGGACCTCAAGTTGGGAAACTTCCCCTTTTTTATTTGCTGAATTTCATCAGCAAATATATGCTGCTTCACTGTGTGCACGGTATAGGGGTCACACCGTTTGATGGACTGCCTATTCCGTATCTTGAAGCTAGACTAATATATAAGTATTCAAATAAAGCATTCACATCACTGTAATTTTCTTTGTATAGAAGAGCTTTTTTAATTTGATGAGATTCTTAGTTTCTTAGATTATTTTCAGTCATTCAGAATATTTTCCCTCTGGAACAAATGCAATGAGCGAAAACCAGGTTGGTTCAAAAAACAGAAAAATTATAAAAGTGCTTTTTCTTTTTCATACGCAGATCTGTATTTATAATTTATTCTTTTGCTCAAGGTTCTGTTAGGTAGTGAAATATATATTGATAGATATTTCAGTAATAGTAGCTCTCTCATTGTCTATAAATGTGAAATGGATTAAATCTGAATGAACTGAGGTGTAATTTAATGTTGCTATTTAAATGGAATTGAAATGCCTTAAAATTATATATTTCTAAAATGAGATATGAGTCTTCAATAATGACTTAATAACATTAGATATACTGACAATGTATACTGAATAAGACTTCAAAAAAGACGAAATGAGCAGTAGTCCACGAACAGAATAAAAAATAATGTAAAAACGTTTTGAATAGGAAAATTTTCCTTTTATATAATTATAACCTCTATTAAGAGTTATAACTTTTATACATTTTATACCTATCCTTTGTATTTCAACTTTTTGTTTGCAATGTGTTTACATTAAATTTTACTATTTGTTTACAAGAATTTACAGTTCTCTTTATCTGAAAAATAGTCTATAGACTTACAATTTTTTTTCAATTTCCTATTTTTTAAGTGATCGAAACAAAGTAGTATTTCATGTAGTTTAATCAATAGTCGAAGTAAAAATTTATACAATTCATTTACTTTTAAAGTAATAACATATCTTAGATATCATGCATACTCAAGTTTTTTTTTTCTGGATAATATCTTGTCATAACAAATTTGACTCTACAAACTTGTAGCAAAACTCCTGCAAGTTAGAAGGCACAAGAAGCGACTACTCTTTTGCAACGCTATTTTGCTGCGAAACTGTGGTAACCTTGTAATGTCAACTTTTAAGCAAACGAAAATTCTTAAACTTGCTGCAATCTTAGTGCAAGCTTGGTGAAAACTTGATGCAATCAAGTTCAGCATGTTGTTTGCAGGCTTGCAAGAAAGACTGCTGCAAGTTTGCTTCAAACTAAATTTGCTTTCTGGGATGTCTTAAATTAAACATATGGATTTTAAAGTAAAATAAAATGAAAAAAAACGAGCAAAATGAACTATAAATATTATATAAGAAACGGGTTTATTATCTTGTTACATGATATATTGAAATGCTTTAATTACAGTTACATTTCATGGAAAATCAATGGCTTATAACAGAATATACAACTTTTCATTTTATAATTTAGTTTGAATCTCCTAAAACACGTTTCGGTATAATCACTTTTTAATATTTTCATTTCGGTGAAATTAAAATATGATTACTTTTAGGTCTTTCATAAAAAAAGTTATTATTATTCAAAGAAAAAAAACTGCTTTTATCTGCAATATATATTTAACAGTTTAGATTTCTAGAAATATTTTTCTATCTTTATAATACCATTAAATCTTTTACTATTCGTTTGTACTCCAGTATATTACAAACTATGAATAGCAACGCTAAGACGTACTCAACACAGACAGATACTGAGACATAGCGTGTGTTTGCAGAAGAATGAGAGTACAATGACGATTTATGATGATTTTAATCAAAGCGAATTAATGTCTATTTTATGTTTAATCGTTTAATTGTTATGTATTTCTGTTTTCAAATTAAATGTTCCTATTTTGTGCAATGTGAGTGATGTTGTTTTATCCCATCTGCTGGCTAGGCCATATCATTTTATACGACTAAGGACTTATGGACTTTTATAAAATTTATGACGCCGACGGATACCGTGTGGATTACCTGAGGATTTTCGATTACTACTACGAACGGTGAGTCTGTTTTCATTTTATTCCGTTTTCACAATGGTCACCCTGCAGACAATTCCTACTATAGGCTTGCAAAGCAAGACTGCCAACTAAATTTGCTATCTGGGATGTCTTAAATCAAACATATGGATTTTATAATAAAAAAAAATTGAAAAAAAACGAGCAAAAACAAACTATAAGTATTAAATAAGAAAGAGGGTTAATTAATCTTGTTACATGATATATTGAAATGCTTTAATTATAGTTACATCCCATGGAAAATCAATGGTTTATAAAAAAATATAACACATTTCATTTTATAATTTAGTTTGAACCTCCTAAAACACGTTTCAGTATAATCTCTTTTTAATATTTTCATTTCGGTGAAATTAAAGTATGATTACTTTTAAGTCTGTCATAAAAAACGTTATTATTATTCAAAGATAAAAAAAACTGCTTTTAACTGCAATATATATTTATCAGTTTAGAGTTCTAGAAATATTTTTCTATTTTTATGATACCATTAAATCTTTTACTATTCGTTTGTACTCCAGTATAATTCAAAAGCAATTTGCGACTGCATTAAATGTAAAGATATTTAAATATTTCATTAATGAATGATATATATTTCTTTATTAAATTCATTTCTCTTATCTCTTAAAGTTTGGTATCTCATGAAATGCGTTTGTTTCAAATTGTGATTCAATCTCGTTTTTCGTTTAATACTATTTCCTTTAGTAATTATTTCCCCCATGAATCTGATTTTAAATTAAAATTGTTTATAATCAGGGAAGCAGAGATTGCGTAAGAAAACCTGTTTTCATTTCCAATCAGATCTATCTTTTTTACTTTCAAATTTTCCACATCCTATTAATGATTTGGGTCACTCTAAATGGACAAATTCATTGTTTAGTTAAGAAAAATATATATTTGTTTTAACAGATAGTGGACTATTAAAATGAAATTAATTTGATTTTAATTCATATTCTAGGAATGTTATCATTAATCCTTAATATATTTAATGGAATCTCCATAAAATTTAAATATAATTAGTTAGATAAATGCTTTATAATTATTATTTTCTTTCAATGTATACTGCCTAAAATATCTTATGTGCTTTAATTTTATACATAATGCTATTTTTTTTAAAGGGAATATATATAACTTACAATCAACATTTACTGATATCATTAACGTTCAACATTTAAAATATTACTGTTAATAAATAAGAATGATTATAGTTTTCGGTCAGATGCACACACACACACACACACACACACACACACACACACACACACACATATATATATATATATATATATATATATATATATATATATATATATATATATATATATATATATATACATACATATATTTATACATACATACATATATGCGTATATATTAATTCCTTTTAAAGATTTTTTTTTATATTTTGATATAATAATGACAGAATATATTATTTATTTTGATATTTACAATTTATTCAATTCCTGGATCTACGTTCTGAAACATTTTACTTAATGAGGGATTCAAATGATTAATTAGATTTTTATTATGTTCATGCAATAAATCACTTTAAGCAGGCTTAATAGCTAAAAGATAAAATTCCACGATAATTTATTGGTATTTTCAATTATGGAAAATTCTCATTAATCTATTTACGTGGGTTGTAAAACTCGTGAGTGTTGTCTGATATCACGTAATTGCTTAATTCGCTTAAATGCATGATGGGCAACTATTAGAAACGGCAATTTGGCTCCATTTACAGGAATTCCAATTTCTAGCACGCGCATATCCCAGAATTATAATTAAATGAACAAATAGTTGCAATAATTTAGTAACAGTCTTTAAATATTGCAAATGGTTTGCACCATGGCGTTGTTAACGAAGAATTTGTGCACACAGATATTCTGGCACGCATTTCATATAACTTGTTGGCATGCATTTTCATTCTTTCGAGTAATTTTATGTGATTTCTTTGCGAAAATGTCTGATATTTCAACCATTACAGTTTTTAAAAGTATGGGTAAAAAAAATCATGTTTTAATTATTGAGTGTATTTTAATTATATTTACAGTACATATTAACCTATAAATTGATAATTACAACAAAATTTCATTATAAACGTTATAAAATTAATAATAAAGTTAATTTATAATAAAATAAAAATAATAACAAAATTAAATTAATGATAAAAACATAGATAATATAATAAAGTTAATAATAAAATGAAACTTATGATAAAATTAAATTAATAATTATAATAAAAATTTCGAATATAATAAATTTCAAATTTGAAATAAGAGAAAATTTTGAAATACTTTTTTAAAACTATACTTCTAATTAAAAATTAAACAATTTTCAATTTTAAAATTTCTTTTTAATTTTGAAATTTTTACAATTCTATTTCAATTTATTAATATTGTATATTTAGCAATATTTATCCTGTAATTTAAGGTCCGCCATATTTTATAATACGTGAGTAAATAAAGTTTTAAGGAGAATATTTCTATGGCACTTCATTTCTCAGGCTTATGCCTTACACAGAAGCTCACACGCACACGCACACAATCACACACACACACACACACACACACACACACACACACACACACACACATATATATATATATATATATATATATACATATGTTTTATCATATGTTTTATCTCGCTCTATATCTATCAATCTGTCTATCTATCTATCTATCTATCTATCTATCTATATATATATATATATAAATATATATATATATATATATATATATTATATATATATATATAATAGTGTGTTGTTGTATAATGGACAATTAAGATTTACTTTGAAATTTATTTTTTAATATAAACATTTAAATGTTTTTGTAGATAAATAATTTTTGTTTTCCTTCTGTATCTGCTGTAAATCGTATCTTTAAAGAGGTATATATAAATTACTGTAAGATTAGTTTCAATGAAAGATGTAGTGTATCTTTATAACTATTGAAAAAATATATTTGAATTAATTTTTGCAGTCTCAAATTTTGTACTACATATTTTATTATTACAAATTATTTTTGGTTTTTAAAAATATGTATTTGACAAAACTTAGACTAGAATCATTTGAAAATTTCGAGAACACTCAATAAAATAAAATGTATCTTGAACATTCAATAAAGCATGTTGAACCTTTTAACTTATGATGGATACTATAAATAAAAAAGATGACATCTACATCAGTATCAATCATAATTAATAATTTGTCCTTCACAAAATTGGTTTTAGTATAATGATGAATGAGATATTAGAAAATAAATTTTCTTTACATGAAAGGACCTGGATTAATCGTATACTAAGATTAAAAAATACCTTTCGTTTTGAGATTACTTTAAGAATATGCTTTTTTTTTAGAAATATCGCAAAATCAATATTAATGTACATGCAATCCAGAATATAATTTTAAAGATTTTATTATGGATAAAATTTCAATTATTCAGAAATTTAAAATTACATTTCACCTTAAACTATTACACGATCAGGATCACAGTATATTTATTAAAATAATTCTGAATAAGATTAAATAGATATTACTTCGTCTTTTAACACTGTAAGATTTAAATTAAAAATTAAATTCTCGAGTCTGATAAGGACAATTTAAAACCAATTAAAACATCGTTTATTTTTCTATTAAGAATAACTACTGTCGTATAAATATTATTTCTCTTGAATTAGATAAAAAAAAATCTTATTTTAAGAGGAATATCAAAAAGCATTCCTAATTATTATTTTTCATTGTATATTTAATAGATTTCTAATTACTTTTGAATTTAATTTTTCAGGCATCGAAGACGTAGAAAATATTTCATTTGAAAGAAATGCATATTATTAAGTAAACATAATGTTAAATGAGCATTTATTTTTAAAAATGTAATAATGTAACTTCAAGAGATTTATGTTTATTTATTTATTTTTATTTTTTAAGATTATTAATCTTAGATTAGATTTAGAGGGAAGCTTAATGAAAGCTTTGATGAATTTTACTCCAGATGCTAAACTAAATATATAGTATTTTTTAGATGTGTTTGTTACGTAATTAATGTTTAAAATTAACTTCGAGTTTTGAGAATGTTTTCATAAAAATATCTCGCTTGCTTAAATTTTTTCAATGAAAATGAACAAGATTTTAATTAATAATATTTGATGGTTTCTTCAGAGTAGTTCAATTATGACTAATAATTGAAATTTTCAAGCATTTATTACAAATAATTTCTACGCTTGTTTTCTTTTTAAAATATACAACTAAATGAAATTTGTTGTAACATAATTAAAATTTACTTTTCCATTTGGACGAGAATGATTTATTTTAAGTATAGCAGTGTACAGTTTATAACATGATAGAGCCAATTTAAATTTTTTCGGTTTCATTTATATAACGATACTGCAATGAAGAAAATAATTATTTCTTATGACATACTGATTACTGTTCTAAATTTAAGAGCAATACAGTTGCGTCTTGTAACTATACAATTTTTATGCATACAGTTTTAATATTTATCTACAAGTTTTGTAATGCTAAATATGATCACAAAATATTTTAAAATAATTGTAATTATTTATTTATTTAGAATCAGGCCTTTGTACATTTTTATAATAAAGGCTTGTAACAGACACAGTAGTAAAATACTGTAAATATTTTTATTCTAAATAATCCATTTTTTCATGTTAAGAAGATGAATCTTAAAGTAGAACCGTAAGTAGATTAACCTTAAAAACAAACCAAAACATGACCATTTATGAACTTCGATAAAATTAACTTTACTGTTTTGTTTAATAAGAACAATACCAAATGTTCAATACCAAACTTACCGAATAATGTCTGAATGGGAAGGTTGCCGCTATTCGATATTCGAGTTCATGAGTTCGAATCTCACTTCTGACATGGACATTCGTAGCCATTAGCACCCGTTAAAAAGTAGTCACTAGGGCTCAAATCTAAAGTAAACCAAGAAAAATACAGTGATGTCATTGCTTTTTTTTTATTACTCATATACTAGTCTATCTTCAAGATACGGAATAGGCAGTCCACCTAACGGTGTGACCTTCTTACCGTGTACAAATTGAAGCAGAATATATTTTAAGATAAAATTCACACACACACACACAAAAAAGGGGGAAACGTTCCCAACTTAGAGTAGCACAGATATTTGGTACCAGATATCATAGGTTCTAATTTCACTTCTGGCTTGAATAAGTGTTGTGGCGAAAGTGTTCATATTTCACCATAGACGGCCAACTAATACGTCAGATAAAGTAACCTTAT
>CM063511.1:103372277-103382277 GCA_032207245.1 Pardosa pseudoannulata
ATATATATATATATATATATATATATATATATATATATATATATATATATATATATATATATATATATATATATATATATATATATATATATATATATATATACATATACATATGTATTTATGTGATGTATATAAATATATGTTCACATAAATTATTAATTCTGAAACTGCTTTACAAATTCAACAGTGAATAATATTCTTTATTTAAGCTTTTTTTGTTTAATTTAAAACAAAATATTCAAAGAAATCAATATATTGGAATAATATGCTTTATTTATAAGTTAGCTTGGAACTGCGTAAGATTATATGTTATATGCGATAACCGTTTAAAAGCTGAATTTAGAAAGAATTGTCCCAATGACTTGAAATTTGGTTATTACATTAATTAAGAGTACATAAATACAATAAAATTTTAAAATTAGGTAAAAAAAGTTTTTGCGGGTGTTTTTAACCATGTTCTATTATTGGAATATTGACTTGTTACATGATTATTGTTTGCATATTTTTTGCATAAAAGCTGAAGAAAATAGTTAATTTAAACTCTAATCATAACATATTCTTAATATTAAATGTTTTATTTATTATCTTTAAATAATGAACAATTGATAAATATTATAAAAGTATAGAATTTATGCAATATTGGTACTTGATTTTCAAATTCCGTTATATTATCGTATTTCAGATTTTTGTCTAAATTTTACTTATGGGTTTTCAGTTTTTAGTTTCTTTTTGGATCCGTTTTCTGTAATTTGTTTTCATCTTGAGAACTTACATCTTTTTTTTTAATTCCACACACTTCGAATGGCGTAACAGCATCTAAATTATTTTCATTAATATTTTCTTTATTGGTTATACAACCAGGTTCATAGGTCTGTAACTGGAAAATATCTACATGTCCCAACTCAGAATCCGAAATAGTTTCTAGAAAGGACAGAGAATATTGTGTTGTAAGGCATCTTTCAGACATTTATGTAAACGTTATAAATTTAACGAAAGACTTTCTAGAAAGGACAGAGCATCTTGTGTTGTAAGACATCTTTCAGATATTTATGTAAACCTTAAAAATGTAACTATCATCTCTCAGACATTTATGTAAACGTTATAAATGTAAATATCTTCTTTATTGATTATACAACCAGGTTCATAGGTCTGTAACTAGAAAATATCTCCCAAATCAGAATCTAAAAGAGTTTCTAGAAAGGACAGATCATCTTGTGTTGTAAGGCATCTTTCAGACATTTATGTAAATGTTATAAATGTAACATTTATGTAAATGTTATAAATGTAACATTTATGTAAACTTTATAAATGTAATGAAAGATTTTCTAGAAAAGACAGAGTATCTTGTGTTGTAAGTCATCTTTCAGACATTTATGTAAACGTTATAAATGTAATGAAAGAGTTTCTAGAAAGGACAGAGAATATTGTGTTGTAAGTCATCTTTCAGACATTTGTGTAAACGTTATAAATTTAACGAAAGACTTTCTAGAAAGGACAGAGCATCTTGTGTTGTAAGGCATCTTTCAGACATTTATGTAAACGTTAAAAATGTAACTATCATCTTTCAGACATTTATGTAAACGTTATAAATGTAAATATCTTCTTTATTGGTTATAAAACCAGGTTTATAGGTCTGTAACTGGAAAATATCAACATCTCCCAAATCAGAATCTGAAAGTGTTTCTAGAAAGGACAGAGCATCTTGTGTTGTAAGGCATCTTTCAGACATGTATGTAAATGTTATAAATGTAACATTTATGTAAACTTTATAAATATAATGAAAGATTTTCTAGAAAGGACAGAGCATCTTGTGTTGTAAGGCATCTTTCAGACATTTATGTAAACATTGTAAATGTAACGAAGGAGTTTCTAGAAATGACAGAGTATCTTGTGTTGTAAGTCATCTTTCAGACCTTTATGTAAACGTTATAAATGTAACGACAGAGTTCTAGAAATGACAGAGCATCTTGTAAGTCATCTTTCAGACATTTATGTAAATGTTATAAATGTAACATTTATGTAAACGTTACAAGACATTTATGTAAACGTTATAAATATAATGAAAGAGTTTCTAGAAAGCACAGAGCATCTTGTGTTGTAAGGCATCTTTCAGACATTTATGTAAACGTTATAAATGTAACACATAGAAAACACATGTGCACCTTTTTCATAGTCATCCGACAAACTAGTAAGAAAAACTATCTCAAAGGAAACTGATAAATATTTCCGCAACATATGCAGTAAGATACCTTTTATGCAAAATTGCATTTGTCTCCAAAAGCACAGGTGATCCCCCTCCCCTTAAACAATTGTTCAGCAACCTTATCAAACATAATTTATCTCTATTGTTTTAACTTTACCAAAGCGACAATCAATGTCAAGTCCACTATTACAATCCTTTCAAAGTATTGCAGCTTCTATTTGCAGCTTTATCTATTTATTTTCTTAATAAAAGTCCCTATTCTTATCTGAATGAAAAAGAAAAAAAATGTTTGCAATAACATAGAATATAAATTAAAAATAAAATAAAAATGACGCCATAATGCACACAAATGAAAAAGGAACCCTTCAAACGCCAGTGTTCCAATAACGGAAAAGGGGCATATAAAGGTAAATTTTATCTTTAAAATTTAAATATAAAATTTTACGTTTGTTGTATTCCCGTAGGATATGTTGTCTAATGATATATTTTAAAGTATTGCGTTTTTTTTCAAATTTAAACTGGAATTTTGGTAAATTTAATTGTAATAGAGAGTAATATTGACAAAATATATAAAAATTAAAAAAATTGTAAAATAATAAATAATTATTTAAACAAAAATAAAACTTATTGTAAAAAATACTATAAAATGTCATGTTCAATTGTATGTAAAAGCGGTATAAGATATTTTTACATGTGAATTTTTTATTTTAAATTCATGTTCCATTATTGAAATATTGATAGGTAAACGTTTAAGTATCTAGCACCAAATTAAAATAAAAATAATCATGATTAAGTTCCTTTTTTGTCAATTAAAGTACAAACAAGTTATTTCAATTGTATAAAAAATTTTATTTTCTAATATAGGGAAGATAAACTGTATTTATTATGAATTCATATCATTAATCATTTTAAACTATTAATTTTTTATGAGAGCTAATGCTGAAAATAAATAAAATGACTTATCGATTAGGCGAATCAAAAAATAATAAATCGATGATCGAAGCTTTTGAAAAAAGGTAATAAAGACGAAAAACTTCCTTTACTCAGTATTACATCCATTAAAAGAAATATTTGTGTTTGGCAGATCATTCGTTAGTTCATAACTTAGTTATAATGGGCCCTCAAAATTTTAAACTATTCAATTTTTATGAGAGCTAATGCTGAAAATAAATAAAATGACTTATCGATTAGGCGAATCAAAAAATAATAAATCGATGATCGAAGCTTTTGAAAAAAGGTAATAAAGACGAAAAACTTCCTTTACTCAGTATTACATCCATTAAAAGAAATATTTGTGTTTGGCAGATCATTCGTTAGTTCATAACTTAGTTATAATGGGCCCTCAAAATGTATCAGTGAGGAAGGAATGTCAATAAACCAAGTTTATATTTTTATGTTTAACGGTATCTTTTACACGTTATATGTTATATTAAACTGTTATGTATATATATATATATATATATATATATATATATATTATATATATATATATATATATATATATTAATAAATAATATGTATATAATATATATAAAATATATAAAAATATATATATATATATATATATATTAAATATAAAAATATATACATATAAATATATTATTTATACTTTAAAATTTACGTAACCTACACACACACACACACACACACACACACATATAATATATATATATATATTTATATATATATATATATATATAAATTATAACCAATTTTTGATTTAATTATATTTTTCAATTTTAATTTAATTTTTATGTTTAATTATTTTTACATATATATATATATTTGTATTAAATTGTTCTGTATATATATATATATATTATATATATATATATATATTATAATATATATATATATATATGAATAATAAACAACTTTTGATTTAATCGTATTTATGTACTAACCAAGAACCACCAGATTAATTAATGGTTATCTACAATATAAACCGATATGTCTTAAATTTATACAATTTTTTCTATAAAAATGAAAATATGTATTGTACATTTCTAGTTTTATATATTTTATAGGATATATATTGTTTAGAACTGTATATTAATAAAGACTATATTTTATGGCTTTGTAAATATCTATTTCGAATATTCGTTTGCGGTAACAGATGTATCTCTAATTACCACTTAAATTTTTGGATTATTTCGTAAAAAAGATAGAAATCACTCTTAAATAATATTTTTATTTTACTTTTAGAAATTATTTTATGGAATGATCTTAATTTAATTTATGTGTATTAAAAAATAACAATCTATAATGTCTATTATATATCTATTTATAACCGGAAGTAAAGGGACAATAACGATTTTGAATTTAATCTAGTCGACAAAGGGTGAATAAAAAATCATAGAACGCTTTTAACTGACACATAAAACTAGCTTATTTTTAGATTTTTTTTTTTGTTATGTAAATAAAGTTATCTAATTGAAAACATTAGGAATATTCACCAATGAAAAATAGATACTTTAGTATTTTAATGTGTAATATAATGAAAATAAATTCCATAATATCGTTTTTTCTATTAGGTGCTTACTAGAATTAACTCTAAAAAAATTACTAATACTATATACTTTAATACTATATAAATCTAGGAAGATAAAAAATGCCTAACGTTTTTCTTATATACTATTCCATTCATTAAAAGAGATATATATTTAGTAACCCATTTGTTAGATTATAACTTCCGTCCGTATTATGGAAATTCCAAAACGTTTTAATGAGACGTAAATTGAACATTGTATATACTATTGTATTTACATTTTATATTTACAAGTACTTTTATGTATGGAGTATATTGTGAGTATCGTTAAATCCCGTCGTTAATCAATCTAAATATTATCATTATTTTTTGTGATTAATTTAGTAGGGTAAAATGACTAACAGAAATCACTATAACATTACTCATTTTGATTTAAAAATATTTTTTTTTTTTAATTTATAAATGTTTGCCAGTTTAAACAGCTCCACTAACTGCTCTTGTTCGTGCTTTAAATTGATATGGCTAATGTTACTCATTAATGACATAACTGATAAAGATGATTTTGAGCACGAAATTAATCAATAGGTTAATTTAATGAATTTTTCAAAACTTCAGTCTTTAAATCATAATGTGTATATATCTTTATATCTCTGTGCATGGGATTTAAACTGCTGATTTTGTATATTTTATTTGAGTTTCGTGTTTACTGTTTATTCGAAGACTTGTACTAGATTAATAAAAAAAATCTGATTTCTTTATTGAAGTATAAGGTTGACAGTTATATATAGTTTAATCTACGGTTACAATTAAGGCGAATGTTGACAAAGGACAAATGTCTATGCATTAAAAAATCCTTGATTTATTAAATGTTTATTTTTATCTGAAATTATTATGATCTTCGAACAAAATATTATTTTAATAAACTATGTTCTTTATAAAAGACTCCGTTCCTTCCCAATCATAAAAACGATAATGGATGCAGTTACTTTAATTCAATTTTAGTGCTAATAATTTATTTATATGTTTAGTAGGTATTTTTGAACTTGATTAGTTGTCTCGTCGACTTACGTCGGTGAAACTATTAATATATATTAATGTATTCATAAAATTATCATTTCATAAACAAAAATTAAATCAAGTATTTTTAATAATTAGTGAATATGTGTAAGAATGAGTGACACTACTGGATAACGCCAGAGCCGGAGATTGACCGAAGGACGAAAGCGATGTCAGTGACGCCCCTTTGAACTCATTGGACAAGAGGGGTTGCAGACGCGTGTCAGTCGTCTTTGGCCCTGGCAATAGTAGTCTTTGGATTTTGCTCGGTAGATTTGAAGACCTCTTCAGAAAGAAAAGCAGGCCAAGACAGAGCGAACGGTTAACTTCATCAGAGGTAGTGTTCCACCATTTTTTACTTGAACAGATGGCTTCCTCAGAGACTAGAAGTTGCTCAAACACTTCCAGCAGTATATGGAGACTCTATATTGACACTTAATTTGTTTTATTTGTGTCACCAGATATTTCTTCATCAAAACTAGAATTGTAAATAAAGATTCTGCAAAATGGTAAGTCTTCACTCTTTTGTATCCGGTGTCTTATTCCTTGTGTTATCTCAGCAGACATGATATAAGCCATTGATACATAATATTATGTTAAATTTAGAGATTTCCTAAGGCAAAGACTACTTATGTGTTATTATGATACAATTATACGATGATAGTTTCCGACGCCTGACATTTGCTTGATATTACAAATATCGTGATTTCCAGTTTGATGATGTCCCACATAAGGGTTCATAATGGATAAATTCCTGAACTAAAGTAAACCATGTTAGTACATCAGAAATGAAGTAAAACAATTGGTAATGTGGCATGGTCCTGACTCGTACTTAACAATATGCCTGTGACGCCCGAATTCAGATCGAGCAATGGAAAAATTTTGGAATGCACCACTTGAGTTTGGGCAAAAGGAAAAAAGGTGTTTCAAATCTGTGAATCTCGAAAGCGGTATTTTACAGAGACTTCAAACTACCTTCAGAGGTTGTCATGTCCCTCTAAATATATGTAGACTGAATTAATAATGCTCTTATTTGTGATTACGTTCTGAGAGCATTCTTTCCCATAATATATTGAGAAGAATGTTTTAAACCTCCCAGGACACGTCTCCCAAAATTACAATGAACTAGTGAGATGTAGCAAAACAGTTTCAATCATCACCTATTCCATAATACTTAATTCTTCCAATTCATAATATTGAATTAGCAATTTCAACAATAAATATACTTTCT
The DNA here is from genome assembly GCA_032207245.1 of Pardosa pseudoannulata. NCBI lineage: Eukaryota > Metazoa > Arthropoda > Arachnida > Araneae > Lycosidae > Pardosa > Pardosa pseudoannulata. The sequence continues at coordinate 103,379,256 of CM063511.1, forward strand.
GCGAAATGTTCGGCATTCTCACTCCATTTGTCGCTATTTCTCGGATACTGTAAATGATTTGTGAAATTCAAAGGAATCTGAGAGACACGGAAATAATGACAGTAGATACATATAATAATATTGTTGCATTCTTTTTATATTTATCCAGCAAATTATATCACTTGATTTATTTTGCTGTAATTTGAACAAAAATTACTGTAATTCATTAACATTCCCCACATTTGTGAAAACAATGAAAATAGAAGTTATTACGTTTATATTTTTTTTCTAAAGTAATCTATTTCTAACATTTTGATGACAAACAAAATTTAAGAGAAAAAATTCCAATTTTGAAAAATTTTTTTGTCAAATATATTCCACAAGCAAGACGTTAAATAAATAAACTTTTACAGTTAGAAATCATTCTTTAATTTATGACAGTAGTCCAGTATTTAGTGTTGGTTCAGCATCAAGTTTTCTACTATGATATATATGCTCCCTAAGCCCGTGGGAGAAACATAAACCACATTAGGAGAATATTCGGGGATTGTATCCATACAGTAATCTAATTTGAGCTATTTCGATAGGTATTATTGGGTAAATGAATTTTCGTCAACCAAAATAGAAAAAGTTGTTCGATAACCAAGAATGAAAAATATTACAATAATAAAAATAAATCACTAATCACTAACATTACTGTTTATAAAAGTTGTACTTTTCAAACCCAGTTTAGAACAATCATTATCCTGTTCTGTTTGTCACTTTGCAGTCTTTTCCTTGATGACAACATTGCAGAGTAATTTTATTGATAAGTAAATGTCTGATCAATTTCTAATTTCATTATGTTTTTGAATACTTTCTTTATATCCAATTTTTTTTAATTATGTTTAGAGATACTTCAAAATATCTTCAGAGGTTGTCATTTCCCGTGAACCTCTGTGGACTGAGTTAATAATGCTCTTATGTGTGTATAAGTTCTGAAAGCGTTTCTGGTATCTTCGCTGTCATCTGGATTGTGGAGGATCTGGGTTTTCTGGTGTAAGTTGATATCGAAATTGACTTTAATCCTTACAAGGACAAACATTTATTTTGCCAACATGAACACTAAAGAAGCACACAAAGAATAATAATAAAAAACAAGGTTTTCAAAAGAGTAAAGTTGCTAATTAGACTCGAACAAGTATGTCAGGCATCGCTCCCCAGCGTACTGCATTCTCGCTTGTGATTCAGTCTCTCTAAAATGTGAACAAAATGTAGAAGGCGTCTGTGGCGGGAAATCTTTCCTGTTATCTGGATGTCGGTGGGTCTGGGTTTTCTGGTGTAAGTTGGTATCAAAATTGACCTAATCTGTACAAGGACAAACATTTATATTGCCAATACACACACACAAAAGAGCACAAAGAGTAAAAAAAACAAGGTTTACTAAACAGTAAAAATTGCTAAGGAGTCTCGGTCAAGTACGTCAGGAGTCGATCCCCAGTGTATTGCCTTCTCGCTTGTGATTCAGCCTCTCTCTAAAATGTGAACAAAATATAGAGGACATCTGTCTTCTGTCGAAGTCGTTTGGGGATTGAGAATCATTCTTGACATTCCCCATAGTAAAATGAAATCATATTTTAAATATCCCATGAAAACAAAACTGATCATTGTAATTTTGATCTGTAACCAGCTCAAAAAATTACAATGAACTTGTGAGATTTCGCGAATGATTTTCTGTTATAAATTTACGTGCCTCCTGGGTAGTGCTAAATGAGAGACAACTTCAGGGGTGTACCTCCTTTAGGTATACACGGGTGTCACGAGCCCGGGGTTCACCTGAGTGATCTTTATTCTTCGTCATCCCTGGCAGTCCCGAACTTGCATTCTGTAGAGCTTGTTCCTTACTGGGGTCGACCACATTAATTCTCGAGCCAAGACGGAACTTCGCGTAGGTCAGCAGCAGCTCTGTACCTGTTGTGGTTCGGTCGTGGCGACTGGTCTTCAGTAAAAGCTGCTGTATGGGCGAAAGCCTGGGTCAGCTGAGAAATTACCTTATGTTTTGAATAATTTTGGAAATTAAAACATACAAAAATATTCTAATTTTCTTTTTACATTATAAGTGTAATAGGAATTTATTTCTACTTGTACCGAGGTATTTTCCCATGATGGTTAGCAAGTTCATACACAGCTGTAGGAGAAATTTCCAAGAAGAATTTAGATGCAGTTGTTGACTTCGAGTATGAGGGACTCCTGCGGGGAAGTTATAGATAACGGAATGACACAAGCGTAACGGTCAAGCTCTCACAGACATGTAACCATGAGTTATAGGGGCAGGGGATAAAAATAATGTCAGCTTTCACAAAAGGGGATATTTTAATGAGCCCACCTGCAATCCCGAAAGGAATCCCGAAAAATTGGAGTTGAAACAGAGGTGAGGAGTTGAAAAAGAGAGTTAAGAAATAGGAGTAGATGTCGGGATTCACCAGTAGCTGGACATCTAAATCCCAAGCCCTGCTCGCTAGTACCGACGTACAGTGCGCCCGAATGCCCGGACCGACACACCGTATGAGGAAAGCCCCTGCCTGCTCCCCTGTTCCTTTACTGGAGGTACAACAGATTTAACATATTCATGACGGTATTTAGGCTTCAGTTATTAATTCAATATTTTGATTAAGTAATAACACATAACTAAAGAGAATTGTAGTAATTATGGTGTAAATATGAATATAAAACATAAATATTTGCTGGTTATGTTATATGGTGATCAAGTATATCAATTTGTAAATAGTGTACAAAATAAATGTCTTAATCTAAGTATAAGACATCATATTCTTACTGTGTTTCCCCTTTGTAATCGAACACTGGTGTTAGTGCTGTAAGTACATTACAACTCTACTAATATGCATAAATGGAAAATAAAATCAGAAAAAAAGAATCTTTAAAAATGAAAAAAAAAATTACAGTTAGAATACATTTTAATCTGATTTGAAATTTGTATTACTTAGCTTCATCAATACAGACATTTAAATATGCCTGGCAAATAAATTCAAAATTGACGATATGC
>CM063511.1:103394777-103407277 GCA_032207245.1 Pardosa pseudoannulata
ATGGTATTAAAGATATTAAACCCTCAAAACTATTATTTACTTTTTAGTGTTCTAATTTATATGTTAATCGTAATTTTCTTGGAGAATATTAGGTCTTAAAAATTTATTGTCATAAAAATCCTTGACAAAATTTAATGAAATTTTGACACATTTACTAACAAATTGTGCTATAACTTCATAAATGAATGGTAAGAATTACTTTTATGGTTGCAGACACACACACATACGTATATACAGATAGCTGTGTGTATATGTGTAGAGCTACAAAGTAATATTTAGTTTATACTTTATAATATTTTTTTTGTAGTTTCATTTTTGGTAGAAATATCATAAATATAAGTGTGCAATAATATATTCAATTATATAACTGTAGAAATGACACTTTCATATTTTAATTACATTAAATCATGAAACATGGTTATATCATGAAACATGGTTATATCACAGGACGTAATATACTATTTAAATAGTTAGTTGACTGCACTATTTATACACACACACACACATATATATGTATATATATATATATATATATATATATATATATATATTAAATATATATATAATATTATATATATATGATATATATCTATATATATATAATATATATATATATGTATATATATATGTATATATATATATATATATAATATATATTAATATATTTATATGTATATATAAATATATATATATATATATATGTATATATATATATGTATATAAAATATATATATATGTATATATATATATGTATATATATATATATATATTATATATATATATATATATATATATATATATATATATTATATATATATATAAATAATATATAATTTTTATATATATGTAATATAAGATATATAATATATTATATGTATATATATATATATATATCTATATATTATAATATATATGTATAAAATATATATATATATATATATATATTATATATATATAATATATATATATATATAAAACTATCAAGAAGTATATAATATAATTATGGGATGATATATATATGTACTTTTAAAACTCTTAAAATATCATTCTAGAAATCCATATATTTATTAATATATAAATACTTGTTAAAAATATTGAAATTTTCTTAACATATATTATTGTAAATTTTAAATAATTTTTAAGAAAATCTGTTATAGTTTTCTATAAATAAAAAATATGAATGTGAAAGTTTAATCTATCCAATTATTATTATCAGTTTTACATATTGTATAAACTTCGAGTTATTAACAAAGATTATCAATTCAACAAACATTTATAGGTTATTATTAAATCAAATCATACATATAAACTGACAAAAATATTTAAAGGTAGAAGATCATATTTTTAAAAAAATAAATACTGTTAATAACTTTATTATTTTTCATTTATATATAAACTAATTGTAATACAAATGTCAAATATTATTTTAAATATGAAATAATATGAGACACTATTATTATATTTATTTTAAATCTGTATCATAAATAATATAACTAACTTATGTTTATTGATTTAAATGTTAGTAAAATCATATACGCAAGAAAGAATATGTACAGATTGGAAATGTAGAAGTATTTTTATTATAAACGTTGCTTTTAATTTATATCTCTTCTATAAAATGGAGCATTCCTAGCCACATAGTTGCTGCTTAGAATCATTTTAGTTGCAGTGTTCTCTGATTTTATTTAAGAACAAGACTATTTTACAACATCAAAATTAAATAAATATTTTATTTTTAAGGCACCTGTTCAATCTCATTTAATGATGTGTACTTAATTGTTTTTGAAGTTTAGTAAATTTAATAAAATAATTTTTATATAATAGAACATAAATTAAGCCTAAAAGTTCTTCTATAAGTAAGTTATTTTATATTAAATTACTAAGAAAATGTACAGAATATTTTAGATGATGGGACATTCACCATAATTGTGTACTTAATATCTATAATTATAATAAAACTTATGTTCCTACAAAAAATGACTGTTTTTAAATGATAAAACATTATTGCAAAGAACTACTGAAAATGGTTGGAAAAATAAATGCACAGGGATATTTTTTCGTTTAATGAACTTTATTAAAATTACTGTTTTTTATAAAATTATATTATCAATAAATCACTGAATTATTTGTCTTTTTCATAATAATTTTTAAACTTTTGTATAAATGTGGGCTTTTAAAAACATGTCCCAACTCCACCTCATTGATTTAATATTTTTATTGTTACTGTAAATGTTTTTTAATACATACATTTTTATAATTAACATTCAGTTTAAATTTTTAGCATTATAAAATATTTCACTTTATTACTATGAGATCTACAATTTTCTATGAGTAGAAAATAATTTGTAAGAAATATAAATTGTCTTATCCAAATGTCCCTACTGTCTCTTACACCTTAGAGTTAAAAATTCTGTTAAAACCTATTACTGTTGTTAAAATATTGTAGAATGAATAAAACTTAAAATAAGGTTTTCCTTGTGTCTTTTGGGGAGCTCGTTATTTTGGTTCATCATTTATTGATATTTCAATTTTTTATAAATGATCGCAACTATATCAAGAAACTTAAATTTGCTGTATAAAATTCAAATAAATTCTTTTATTTGGAAAATTTAGAGTAAAGAGATTTGTAGAATTACATATCTATTAAATTATAATGTTTGATAAAAATATATTGTCAATAATCAATAGAAATTTTATCTTCTAAAACATGTTCAAACTCTAACTTATTGATATGATTTTATAAATGCTACTGTAATTGTGTTTAATACATACATTTTTAAAATTACAAGTTTATATTTTTAGCATGTTAAAATATTTCAATTTATTACTCTGAGGTACAATGTTGTACTAATAGAAAACAATTTGTAAGAAATGTATCTGTTAAAAATGTTTCATCCATCTATCCCTACACCCTCTTACACCTTATAGAAATTCTGTTAAATCATATTACTCTTGTTAAAGTACTGTAGAATGAATAAAATATAAAATAAGGTATCCCTACACTCTCTTATACCTTAGAGTTAAAAAATCTGTTAAAGTATATTACTGTTGTTAGAATAATTTACAATGAATAAAATATAAAATATTGTTTTTTCTTTGCATTTCATGGAGCTCATTATTCTAGTTTACCATTTATTCCCATTTTAATATTTGTATAAATGATCGGACATATATAAAGAAACTGAAATTAGCTGTGTAAAATTCAAATTCGTTTATTTGGAAAAGTTAGGGTAAAGAGATTTGCGGAATTACATATCAATTAAATATAATGTTTGATAAAAAATATATTATCAAAAATCAATAGAAATTTTAGCTTCCAAAACATGTTCCACGGCTTCCTTATCGATGGGATATTTTTATTGTTACTGCAATTGTTTTTAACGTTTATATTTTTATAAATTCCATCAAGTTTATATTTTTAACATGATAAAATATTTCACTTTATTATTCTGAGATCTGCAATGTAGTACCAGTAGAAAATAATTTGTAAGAAATATATCTGTTAAATCTGTCCCACTCGTCTATGTCTAAATTTCCTTACACCTTAGAGTTATAAATTCTATTAAAATCTATAAATGTTGTTTAAATATTGTAGAATGAATAAAATATAAAATAAGCTTTCCCCTGTCCATTGTATGGAGATCGTTATTATTGTTCATGGTTTATTCACATTTCAAAATTATTATAAAAGACAGCACCTATATTCGTTTATTTGGAAAAGTTAGAGTAAAGAGATTTGCAGAATTACATATCTATTAAATATAATGTTTGATACAAACTATATTATCAATAATCAATAGAAATTTTGTCTTCCAAAACATGTCCAAGTTCTCAATTATCGATGTGATTTTTAATCCTACTGTAATTGTTTTTAATAACTACATTTTTATAATTACCATCAAGTTAATATTTTTAACATGCTAAAATATTTCACTTCATTATTCTGAGTGATACAATGTTGTACTAGTAGAAAATAATTTGTAAGTAATGTATATGTTAAAAATGTCCCACCGTCTATCTCTGCTTTCTCTTACAACTTAGAGATAAAAATTCTCTTAAAACCTATAAATGTTTTTAAAATATTGTAGATAGAATAAAATATAAAATAAGGCTTCTCCTGTCCATTATGTGGGGAACTTTAATTTGGTTCATCATTTATTCCCATTTCAATATTTTTATAAATGTCCTCACCTATATAAAGAAATTGAAATATGTTGGTAAAATTCAAACAAATTTGTTTATTTTGAAAAATTAGAGTAAAGAGATTTGCAGAATTATTTATCTCCTAAATTATAATGTTTGATAAAAAAATATATTATAAATAATCAATAGAAATTTTAGTTTCCAAAACATGTCTAAACTCTTCCAAAATGATGTGATTTTTAATCCTACTGTAATTGTTTTTAATACATACATTTTTATAATTACCATCAAGTTAATATTTTTAACATGCTAAAATATTTCACTTCATTATTCTGAGTGATACAATGTTGTACTAGTAGAAAATAATTTACAAAGTGTACCTGTTAAAAACTGTTCCTTCATCTTTCTACACTCTCTTACACCTTACAGTTTAAAAATTGTGTTAAAGCATATAACTGTTGTTAAAATATTGTACATTGAATAAAGAAAAATAAGTTTTTTTCTGTCCATTTCTTGCAGGTCGTTATTTCGTTTCATCATTTATTCACATTTCAACATTTATATATATGATCGCAACTATATCAAGAAACTAAAATTTGCTGTATCAAATACAAACGAATTCGTTTATTAAAAATTTGGAGTAAAGAGATAGAATTAGATATCCATTAAAACCATAACGTTTGATAAAAAATATATTATCAATAATCAATAGATATTTTAGCTTTCCAAAAACATGTCCAAAACTCGCCCTTATTGATGTGATTTCTTAATACTACTGTAATTGATTTTAATACATGCATTTTTATAATTTCCTTCAAGTTTATATTTTTAACATGATAAAATATTTTGCTTCATTATTCTGAGAGATACAATATTGTACTAGTAGAAAATAATTTTGTAAGAAATGTATCTGTTAAAAATGTTCAATCCATCTATCCCTACACTCTCTTACACCTTAGAGTTATAAATTCTATAAAATCTATTAATGTTTTTAAAATATTGTAGAATGAATAAAATATAAAATAATCCTTTTCCTGTTCATTCTGTAGAGATCTTTATTTTGGTTCATCATTTATTCACATTTCAATATTTTTTATAAATGACCGCACCTATATAAAGAAATTGAAATATGTTGGTAAAATTCAAACAAATTTGTTTATTTTGAAAAATTAGAGTAAAGAGATTTGCAGAATTATTTATCTCCTAAATTATAATGTTTGATAAAAAAATATATTATAAATAATCAATAGAAATTTTAGTTTCCAAAACATGTCTAAACTCTTCCTTAATGATGTGATTTTTTAATGCTACTGTAATTGTTTTTAATACATACATTTTTTTATAATTAGAATATAGTTTAATGTTTTTAACATGATAAATATTTCCCTGAATTGTTCTGAGTGATAAAATGCTGTACCAGTAGAAAATAATTTGTAGGAAATATATCTGTTAAAAACTGTTCATCCATCTATCCATACATCGTCTTACAAACTAGAATTAAAAATTCTGTTAAAGCATAATTACTGTTCTTAAAATATTGTAGAATTAATAAAATATAAAATAAGGTTTCTTATATCCTTTACGAAGATATCTTTATTTTGGTTCATCATTTATTCACATTTCAATATTTTTATAAATAACCTCATCTATATAAATAAACTGAAATTTGCTGTGTAATCTTCAAACAAATTCGTTTATTTGGAAAAGTTAGGGTACAGAGATTTGCGGAATTACATATCAATTAAATATAATGTTTGATAAAAAAAATATTATCAATAATCAATAGAAATTTTAGCTTCCAAAAAACTGTCCCAATTGTTCCTTATTGATGGGATATTTTTATTTCAACTGTAATTGTTTCTATAATTTCCATCATTTTTATATTTGAGGGACATGATAAAATATTCCACTTTATTACTCTAAGATCTACAATGTTGTACCAGTAGAAAATAATTTGTGAGAAATTGAATCTGTTACAAACATTATATACATCTATCCCTACACTTTCTTACACCTTAGAGTTATAAAATTCTGTTAAAAGCATAATACTGTTGCTAAAATAATGTAGAATGAATAAAACATAAAATAAGGTATGCTACACTCTCTTACACCTTCGAGTTAAAAATTCTGTTAAAGCATATTACTCTTGTTAAAGTACTGTACAATGAATAAAACATAAAATAAGGTATGTCTACACTCTCTTACACCTTCGAGTTAAAAATTCTGTTAGATCAATATAACTGTTGTTAAAATACTGCAGAATGAATAAAATAAGGTATCCATACACTCTCTTACACCTTAGAGTTAAAATATTTTTTTAAAGTATATTAAAGTATATGACTATTGTTAAAATATTGTACAATGAGTAAGATATATAAAAAATTTTTTTTCTGTGCATTCCATGGAGCTCATTATTCTGGTTTACCCATTTATTCACATTTCAATACTTTTATAAATGAATGCAATAATATCAAGAAACTGAAATTTGCTGTGTAAAATTTAAAGAATGGAAAGTTTAGAGTAAAGAGAATTGCAAAATTACATATCTATTAAGCAATGAGAAATGATTCATTCCCGTTGCAAAATGTCTAACATAAATTCTATGAATAAAACAGTAGCAAATAAATGTTTATATATTTCTATTTTGAGCATGGCATATACAAATTCAGAGCAGATGCTTATGCCGGTTAAGGGGCTCTTCCATCAGAGTGCAGTAAAAGAACATTTATAAAAACAATGACATTGTCTTTCGTAACCCTACGACTAAATAGGAGATCAAACATACTAATATTGCCTAAGGTTTCTGAGGGTAAATAAATCATTTATCCTGCATTGCAAGAATAGGACGCATTAAAGAAAAAAAAATATTGATAAAGAATAGACTGCAATTTACTGTGTTGCCGAAGACAGAGCAACAGATATGAATAAAAATGTGACTGCAATTTGTATAAAATTAGGTAAAATGTTTGTATTAAATAAAGCAAATAAATATTTAAGTATCCTTCAATGTTTTATCTTAAAAAAGTATTTCTAATTTAAACACATGAAATTAAGTATGGAATAAAAATCCCAGCTAATATCGCATAATAATATAAGGTATAAATTTTGCAACGGTACTGTAAAAGAAATTATTTAGGGATATCGAAAGTAAATAGAAAATATTCAAACTTTAAATAGTAAGTTAAATGATATGTAAAATAAACATATACAAACATATATAGGACGAAATTTATTTATACATATATATATATATATATATATATATATATATATATATATATATATATATATATATATATATATATATATATATATATATATATATAAATATATATATATATATATATATATATATATATATATATATATATATATATATATATATATATATATATATATATATATATATATAATATATATATATATATATATATATATATATATATATATATATATATATATATATATATATATATATATATATATATATATATATATATATATATATATATATATATATATATATATATATATATATATATATATATATATATATATATATATATATATATATATATATATATATATATATATATATATATATATATGTATATATATATATATATATATATATATATATATATATATATATATATATATATATATATATATATATATATATATATATATATATACATATATATATATATATATATATATATAATATATATATATATATATATATATATATATATATATATATATATATATATATATATATATATATATATATATATATATATATATATATATATATAAATATATATATATATATATATATATATATATATATATATATATATATTATATATATACATACATACATACATACATATACATATACTAATATATAAATATGTATTATGCGATTTGTACCATTTAGGAATAATTAAGCACAAATATATTAGTTGGCTATTTAGAAAAAAAATGAGTATAACACTGTTATAGATAACTATGAAAAATTTAACTCGTCTCAGAGAAAAAATTGTATCATTTATGAAAAACCTAGCACTCAAATTGAAATCAATTAATTTATATTCATAATAACAACTCGTAAATTGAAAAACACATTTACTAATTAAAATAATGTAAAGTCCTTTAGAGATCAGCATACCTGCTGTAGGGAATAACAAAATAATCATCAATGAATATAATTAAATGAACATAATTTAATGTCTTTATTACTCAAGATATAATCTTGTAGATGTACTTAGATGTAATTACATAAATTTATATTCTATAAATTCTATAACATTATATATTGCTAATTTTTTAAAAAATTTATTGTAAAAAATATGTGATTTAAATATATGTAAAAATACCTGCCAAAACTGAAAGTATATTAGGAAAAGAACAATTCATTTTATGATATTGAGACATTTCAAGTAGTCGAAAATATCATGCAATGATAATATCCTTTATATTTTTATACCTAGTAAATTGTTTCAAATAACGTTCTGTAGATACGTACCTAGGATTTCCAATTCCAAACAACATCATTTCATCTAGAACCTTCCTTTCACTTGAATTTATTTCCGGCGAATCCTCATGAAATATTTAATATAAAAAACGATTCATAAGGGAAAGCCGTTTGCAGAATGATTCAGGAAAAAATGCGTTATTTTTCAACAATCGAAATACATATATCTATATTTTCCTTTCTGCCCTTAGAGAATGCGAGCTTTAATATTTCCGAAAATATTCAAAATGCATTTTTTTATAATATCTATCGCTAAGTATTTAATATTACTGCAGAATTTTGCATTTTATAGGAATTGAAGGAAGAAAATTGGCGTGAACATAAAAACCCTATTTTGTTTCCAATTCTAGCAACTTTTAGACACGAGGCTTAAACTGTCAAAACTGAGTTTTAAATCACAAATATTTTATACTTGAAATAACCTAGATACATCATTTGTCAAGAGTTTGTCTAAGGAAATGATCGATGGCCCATCTCAGCAAAAAGATTTAAAATGGAAATTTGCCTTTGCGAACTGTTAAAAGTTCCAAATGTTTCATATTTCTGAAATTGTTCCTTAGATTTTTAAAAAAATTAAATTCATAAACTATATTTATAGATACATAACAACATATTTGTACGTATATTACCTAGTTTTAGAAACGTAAAAATTAATAATAATCATTAATCATTAAAGCAAATAAGATTATACAAAACTATATATGGAAAATAAAGGAAGAGTGCATATCACTCTGTCTATCAATATGTATTTGTACACCTATGAAAATTACGATATATGCGGTCCAGAGGTACGTCACAGGCCTCCACCGGTATACATTGTGTAAGAAAATGCATCGACATTAGTCACATGCAAGATGCAGTTCGGAGCTCTCTGATTTCGAGAAAGGTATAACTATTGGGAATCACAAATGTAGCCGATCCTTAAGGCACATATCTAGAGCTCTGAAATACCCAAAATCGACAGTGGCCTATGTGATTAAGAAGTAGTGGAAGGTGAGCGGTGATTGTCGGAATGTGCCCCGAGTTGGAAAAGTTTGGCACTTGGATTACGGGTTGGAACCATGTTACTTTCAGGACGACTATGTCATTTGTCATGTTTCGAGGTTAACTAAGGCATGGTATTGTGCCAATGGAGTTCATAGAATCGACTAGCCTTCCCAAAGTCCAGGCCTGAACTCTATCGAGAATCTCTGGGACGAGTTGGATTGCCGAATTAAGGAGTACACTACCCGTCCAAAATCAGTGAAGGAACTTGTATGTCTACTTCAACCCGAGTGGAAGACAATACCACTAGCTGTAATACAAAGACTTGTGGAAAGTATGCCCCGGAGGGTTCATGCTGTAATTGCTTCTCGTGGAGGTTCTACCAACTATTGATTTTGAATGAAGTTAGTTTTCTTTTCTATCATAGGTGTCCAAATACTTATTGGTATACAGTGTATTACAATGTATAATAAATGTCTACAAACATTCTATAAATGTTCTTGACAATTAAGTGAAAAATACAAAATAACAATAAAACATAGTTGTTGAACACTAAATACTTATGATCACTACATCAGATTCATTCTTAATACACCTATTAAATAATACAGAAACTTTTTATTATGATTATGTAATATCTTATCAGATTTACCATTTGCACTTTCAATTTACAGATGCTTCGTATCACAAATGAATTATTGTTATAAAAGAATAGAATAAGAATAAAGTTATGAAGCCTTCCAGAAATGTTAACATTTATACAATTGAAATTTGAATAGAGCCATTTTAATTAAAAACCAAATGTTTCCGTGTTTACAATACGCTATTAACTTCGAATTAGGAATGTACTTTCAAGCATTTTTTCATTTACTTAAAAATAAACTGAATATGGATACATAAATATTGTACTGCTTTATTGGTCGATGACTGCTATATGACTCGATGTGAGATAGATTCGAGGCTAAAACTGATTAAACTTTAAGATCACGAATATTTTATAGATGAAATACGTGATTTGCCACGTTTTACAATATCATTAGCCTTCTGATCAAAAATAATTAAAATTTAAATTAGCCTTTGTGGACTTGTTTCATATTTTGAAAATTATTCCTCAGAATTTTTTCCTAAAACATGAATTGCTAAACTATATTTATAAGCACAGATTTACATGTTTTCCTGAATAATATCTCGTGTATCAAGAGTAAAAAGTATTTCTTGGTAAATCAGATTATGCAAAAATAATTGTAGAAAATAAGAAATATCATAAATTATTTCATAAAAAAGTCCATAATTTCCATACTTGTTCTAATGACTTGATAAACAATTCAGAGCAAATATAAAAAAAATTTCAATGACGAACTGTTCTGATAAGGATAGAATCCTGTAGGGTATATTAACGTCTAAACAATATTTTATTTTGATTTTATGACACGTGATGAGGATATATATATATATATATATATATATATATATATATATATATATATATATATATATATATATATATATATATATATATATATATATATATATATATATATATATATATATATATATATATATATATATATATATATATATATATATGTCACAGAAAAATTGAATTTAGTAGGGTATTCTTTATTAATCTGCTGAGAGTTATGATAATATTATGTCGAAATCATACCTGGAATAACGTTCGTTGTCCTTTTATTTTCTTTTCACGCAGTCTTGATATTTGTGGCTAAATGGAAAGTTCTTAATTTTGGAGAATCCGCCTAGGTTGTGTCCTACCGACTCTTATCAGGGTCCCAGTAAACACACTACAGTCCTGACATCAGCTTCATATCTTTATTGAAATCTCAGAGCAAACTACTCATCGAACATCTTTAATGGCGTCTCATATTGGCGCCCAACTGCTGACAAAGGCAGTTTTCACTGCGTCGAGGAGTCACAGGTCCGACTATAGTAATTGCTTATCGCTCTCTGCCCATATCACTGCGCGTGACCCGTATTTATGTGGTTAATAACTCGAGGCGCGTTACTCGCATTAAAAGAATCCCTAATTAAATCTCTTAAATTACTCTATATTTTAAATCCTGACATATATATATATATATATATATATATATATATATATATATATATATATATATATATATATATATATATATATATATATATATATATATATATATATATATATATATATATATATATATATATATATATATATATATATATATATATATATATATATATATATATATATATATAGTTGTTAATCTCTGGATTTACTTGTAAAAATTGCATAGTATAAATCAGAGCACATTGTATCTTAAGAGATAACCAACTAAAACTTATTAACTTCTGTTAAATAAAATAACATAAAATACTTATTACTAACAGAACATCAAAGCTGTGGTTATCTTTCAAATAAATGTATACTTCACATTCTTTCAGAAACGAAAAAAAAATGTTTTATAAAGTGTCTGAAGTTTGTTATATTAAATTTTAATCTCATTTATATTCAAATGAACTAACATTTCGTTTCCCCTTTTATGTGCTTTTATACATTAATGTTAAATTATTCCTATATTCTTCTAGCAGAAAAGAAAAAAATATTCCTAAACAATACTTTCAGTTTTAAGACAGTTTTTGAAGGTTTCTATGATTACTTTTATCTAATTTTTGGTGAAAGAATATCACAGGTGTCACTATCTAATTTCAGATTTTTTTATTTACTTTAAGACATTTTGAAATCTTCCATATATAAATTATTTGCTGAAAGTTTTCTAAAAAATATGATTGATGGTGTTTATTCTCAAGAGACAGTAAAACAATATAGTGACTT
>CM063511.1:103412277-103419777 GCA_032207245.1 Pardosa pseudoannulata
CGATAGTTTATGTATGGAAAAAACATTTATGTGCACTTTACATGCAATGTATGAAATTTCTTTATCTTCAGACTGTAATTTCACATTATATTCATTCAAATTGTATTCTTTATTTGAAATAGAGTTTTTGAATTAATGCAAATACCTTATTGTTTATCCATTAAATTTTTAAATGGACTCAAAACTATGATATAAGGGAACTTTTAGAATATCTTAAACCAAAATCGCTCTCGTCAACAAAATTTTTTACTGTTTAATGCCACATTTTTAAAATTGTAAATTTTTAATAGCACTTAAAATATGTAATTCATTGTTTAGTTTTATATGTATTTAAATATAAAGAAAATTTTCGATTTATTTCATTAAAGGGGATTTTTTTTTGAGAATGAAAATTTAAAATGCTTTTCTTGTTATTTGATTAAAAAATCCTAGGTGTTTTTGCTTTTTATTTGCCTTTTTATTCTAAATACTAAAATTAAGACATTTTATTAAAATAGAAGCAATAGAATATGTATTATATTTTTAACAATGGAAATAAATTTGCACACATATTTTGCAATTTTGTACATGCAATTTTGTACAGAAAAAATTGCAAATTTGATCTTTAAAAAAACTTTGAAACAAAATTTAAAACTTTAATTAATTGAAATTGAACATAAATTGAAACATTTAAATTTTCTAAATATCCTTTAAATAATTTTATAAAATATAAAGTATCTACACTCTTTTTTTTGTAATATTTAAAAGAAAAGAGAATTTTTGGAAATGGAAACCTTTCTTAGACTTAATGGCCTTAGACTTAATTCGAAAATATTATGCATATATTTAAAGAAATTTTAAATTTAGAAATTACTTTCAAGTAAGCCTATATTGAATTTATTTATTTTATTTTCAAATAGTCTCATAAAATTAAACAAAATGTAATTTCACATGAATCTTGTTGATTAAAAATACAATTATCTGTATTGTAATATTTAAAACAAAATAGATTTTTTGAAATAAATCTATGTCAGCGTGAGCTTACAGTTAATTTAAAATTATTTTGTATATATCGAAATAAATTTTAATTTTCGAAACGTCTTTCAAGGAAGTGTGTTTGAATTTATTTATTTTATTGTCAAATGGTCTAGCAATGTTTCATAAAAGTAACCAAAATGTAATTTTCTATGATACTTGTTAATTAAAAATACAATTATACAAAAATCTAATCTTTATATGATTTTAGAATTGAAAAAAAATATTTTAAATTCCTTCATAAAACAATTTTTCTAAACATAAAACAAATAATTTTTAAAAAAATGTTGGTTTAAAAGAAATAAGTGATATTATTTAAGACATTGCATTTTAATTTTTTTTTATGACATAAATGTAGAAAATAATTTTTAATTTTTGCTTTTTTCAAAACATGTAGTCTAGTGTCATTTAAACTAATATAGATTTCGTTCTGAAGAGAGGTCATATAATATAGTTTAACAAGTAAAGAAAAGTAAGTGCACAAATTTTTTACTTGAATTATTTTGTGTATATATTAGCTCATAAACTACTTTCAAACTTTTAAAGAAAGAAAAAAATTAACAGCATGAAGGTTAATATCCAATTTTCCTAAATGTTTTTAATCTGCATTAAGCATTATTACAGTAATGGCCCATTCAATAGCATGGAAATACTTTGTAGAAAAATAACTATTCTGGTGTGTGTATGCTTAACCGGAATGAAATTCCAAATATAATCAAATTTACTAAGCGCACCACAGAACATCGGAACCTATTTCCATGCAAATCCAGAAACACATCACAGAAAATGGATGACATTTTCACAAAGAGAAGGAAACAAAGGTAACCCAGGTAGGAAGAATATTCTATTGATAGAATGAACGGAAGGAAAAAAAATGAAATAGAAAGTTTGGAATCGATGCCAGGAAATAGAATTTTCACAACTGTAACAATAACGAAGTCCATAAAAAATCAATTTCTTTCTGATATAAAATGAAATTTCTAAATTACACAAAGTATAGATAGAGTGGAAAGAGTTAGCAAATTTATATGTAGAAGTGGATAAATTTGTAACATCGGCAGAACAACGCTTTGTCATATTTCTTTTTAAATAAACAGTATTTCTCACTATTTTTTAGAAATTCTAATGTATTTTATGTATTGTGAAATGAAAATATTATGTCAATAATTATTTCTTTTCATTGTTTTACATTTAGACAAAGTTTATATGACGTTCACAAGACAAATAAATTTGAACAGTGAAAGATGACGATATGTAATACTAATATGTAAATATGTAATACTAATATATGATAATATAATATAATAAAATATGTAATAAAATATATAATACTAATAAAATATGTAATACTAATGTAATACTATAATATAATAAAATATGTAATTCTAATGAGAATTGTAGGCCATAGAGGAAACTTGTAGAAGTTTGTACGTAGCCATTTGCTTATTAATTATCCAGTATGATATGAATGTACGCTGTTAAAAATAAAATTTGTGTTTTATCTCTTGTTTAAATTAGTTATTTCTAATGTTAAATGTTTTTCACTTCCCCTCTTTTGACTCTGAGGGAGCTCTAATTCCTATTCTAACATACATATGCATATCACAAACGTTAGTGTCATATTATATATTTATAATTAAGAAAATATTTATAAACATAAGAACATAATTTTAGATTGCAAATGATTATCAGAAATAGATTGCAAAGTTAAGCTGATTTTTCCGCCAAATTAAAATTCCAAAAGAGTTAGTTTAAATCACAATTGGTTAATTGATGCAGTTCACAAAAGATATATTTTATGCAAACGCTCTTAAGTTTGAGTTTTGATAACTTTTTCTACATCCAGACTGTAAAAATAATGTTACGTTGGCCTAGTGTTTGAGAAAAATGAAATTAAAACTCATTAAGAAACACATGGAAAATAGGTCTTGATTAAATGAATTTATACAATAAAATAAATGCCTAAAGAAATACAACTGAAATCAACGTATCATTTGTAGATATTGAAGACTGCACTCAAGTCGGCGTCGGTCCTAAAAAAATGGCGAAGATTTTTTTTCAAAAGGGTTATCCACAAGCCGCGGATGGCAGCAGTTCACCTTCTCTTCTTCTGGTAACAACCATGTCCGCTCAAAAAATCCGACTCCTTGCATAGAAAAAAACAGGGGTAAACTCAAACGCAGGGGGGGTCAATATCCCCCAAACGAACGGACACTTCTATCGGTTGGAAGAAGTCCGAAGTTTCTTTCTAGTTCTAACCGGTCCTGCCTCGGCATGTCCCGACGATGACCCACGAGAAGAGGTAAAAAGATTCGAATGGAATGTAACTTATTGTTACACAGACATGTTGGAGGACGCCGTAATAGTAAATGTTTTCTTTCAAGCTGAATTAACTTTGCAGTTAGATAATTTATATATTTTACACCAATAATGATGAAGTTTATTTGAAGAATTACATTCTGTTTTAACAACAGACAAAAGGTCTGGAGTCAATATTTAAAAATAAAAGGGGAAAATATATATTCGTGATAGATAAATGTGACATACATAATTAAACCTACCATTTAAAATTAAGTTAGAAAAACATTAAATCTATCCTGTAACAAAAACCTTTCTCATACTATAACTACCCCATTATTTATAAATGCAAATTTGATTACAGTAAAGATTTTAAAAATATATCCGTATGATATGCTTACGATGCTGAATATTCAGCTTAACATGAAAGTATTTATATAAAACAATATTTTAGTAACACGGATTTTCTGTATTTTAAGTACTATTGTAATGTTATGCTGAAACTAATATCTGAAAAGAAGCTAAAGCCAATATTCATTTTTAGTAAAGTAATAACTACCTGTAACTAATTCAGAGTAAGCATATTATCCCATAAAATAACTGAACTATAAGTTATAAGTGAACGGTAAGTTATCAGCGAAGTTATCATTTAATAAGAAATTTTATTTTTATTAAATAATTTTTTAAAAAATTATAAGACTTCAAAGATTTCTTTTCAGGCATATTTCAAATTAAAGAACTGTATGAAGGCTGAAATTAAAGAGCGGATGTAATCTTACAGACACTCATTATTAAAACAATGATCAATGGCTCCTGCATAAATCTTCCTCCTTATTTCGGAAATTTAATGATCATAAGTCACAGAATACAGCAAGCCTCAAAATATTTTTATGTCTAAATCATAAGTAATAACTATTTTTAGAAAATGCAGAGTAGGCAAAATATCCCATAAAATAACTGAACTATAGTACGTTATGAGATCAGTTATCGTTTAATAAATTTTTTTCTTATTAAATATGAAATATAAAAAGAAAAATTATAAAACTTCAAAGATTTCTTTTAAGGCATATTTCTTTTAAGAACTGTATGAAGGCTGAAATTAAAGTGCGAATGTAATCTTACAGACACTCATTATTAAAACAATGATCAAAGGCTTCTGCAGAAATCTTCCTCCTTAGTTCGAAAATTTAATGATCATAAGTCACAGAATACAGCAAGCCTCAAAATATTTTTATGTCTAAATCATAAGGAAAATTTTAAATATGCGAATACATGCATCATAAATTGCAAATATTTGTATGCATTATTAATTTTGCAATTAAAGATTGGTGAATTCCTAAACAATTTTACCATACAAACAAATATATTTCTCTGATTCGTATCTTATAAAAATGCAGTTTATAAGTTATATTTCTTAGATCAGAATAAATTTATAGATTTCAAAATGAAAATACTGAATTGAGATACTGCAAAATAATTATAGAACATTATAGATTCTAAATATTTGGAAACTAGTAGCTTTAATCATAAATAAAAATGTTTTCATCATTAGTGTGGGTTTCAAATTTTTGAATCATAATAACCGCTTTAGAAATTTTTCATTAAAGAAAATATTTAATAACTTGCCAAGACATATGTTATGGAATTCACAATTATAATGTTCATTAATAAACAGAAAATATAAAATTTTATTATTTTTTAAATTTTAAAGTATTTATAATAATTTTATTGACATATGAGATTTTGTTTTTGGTTATTTGTTTTATAATTAATAAACACGTCAAGTAAGCAATAAAAATTTAAAAAAACTTTATATACTTATACACGTACATGTATATATATTTGTGTGGGTGTGTCTCTTCGCCTGTATTAAAACAATTTTACAGCACAGAAAACTTATAAACTTTATATATTTGTAAATATGTTGTCAGACCTTTACTATACACAAGCATTTCTAATTTTATATAATACTTTAAAATACATAACGTCTGATATATTTTTAAAAAGTAAGTTTCAAAAGTTTAATTTAAAATAAAAAACTATAATATAATATAAAAAATGTAGTCATTAGTAAAAAATCAGTAAACTATTAGTAAGTTAGTTTTTTCATAACTAAAATTTAAAATAATTTCAGTTAGCAACAATGAAAAGGCATAACTTATAAAGGTTCTTCAGGTAATTTAAAGCACATTTTGAATCAATAATAAGGCTCGATTCACGCACAGCGGGTTCTTTTCCGAGAGGGAAATTTACCATCTCCTTTTAACAAAATAAACCAATCAACGTTGTTGATTCCGTTGAGCAACGACGATATATTTTCTGCTCGGTAAAAGACCCACTGTGTCCAACCAGCCTTATTGTTAGGCTGGTTGCACACACAGCCAATTTATACGTGATTTGTTTTAATCACACAAAAAGAAATGCTGTTCCTTGCAGATTTTGTAGAAAAGTAATTTTGTGTTAACAGGACATAAGGTGGCAGGAACTACGTTCATTTGCTATATTTCTAGTTATATATATATATATATATATATACTATATACACATATATATATATATATATATATATATATATATATATGTATATATATTTATAGTATATATATATATATATATATATATATATATATATATATATATATATATATATATATATATATATATATATATATATATATATATATATATATATATATATATATATATATATATATATATATATATATATATATATATATATATATATATATATAATATATATATATATATATATATATACATATATATATATATATAATATATATATATATATATATATATATATATATATATATATATATATATATATATATATATATATATATATATATATATATATATATATATATATATATATATATATATATATATATATATATATATATATATATATATATATATATATATATATATATATATATATATATATATATATATATATATATATATATATATATATATACATACATATATATATATATATATATATATATATATATATATAAATATATATGTATATATATATATACACATAAATACATACATAAATGTATATATGTATAGAGATATACATATACATATTTTTGATGCATATACATGTTTTTGAGTATGTATATAAAGATTCATATTCGTATGTCGTTTTAGGATTAAATTTATATTCATAAATTGAGTTTTTTGAGTATAAAGATACTTATAATAAATTTATCTAAAATAAACATTGGAAGAAAGGAGGATTTTCCCATGATCTATTCACCAAAAAATCCAATAAGTAAAGTAAAAACTTCTTTCATCGTTCTTTATTAAAAGGATATCATTACAAGTTTTGCAAGGAAGATTTTACCTTTCGCTTAGAAGTTCGTTAAACTGAAAAGCTTTTCAGATATTACTCTATGGCGAGCCTTTTTTTTAATAAATCGTATTATTTCATATAATTGTGTATCATATATAAGTACAGACAATGTTCAGGGATATAAGAATATAAAAATTTAAAGCATCATAATTTATCTTCTAAATAAATTCTTAAATGTCATATGTCAACACACATTTTTATTATTTTCTTATCTAATCATATATAGAGATTAACTGACTATCGTCTATTTTTAAGTTGATAATGCGATTTAAATTGGTGATATTTCTTTAACAATTTCAATAGTTCTAGATAATTTAATTCTAAAATATAATTAAGAATGATTAGTACACTTTAGAACTAATAATCCTGTAGTAATCTGTAGATATTTACTCCTTTATATACCGAAAAGCATAAATAATTGATTTTTAAAATTAAGATGTGGTAATTGTTATATATAAGTTCTAGCTTTTGACACATTACTGCAGAAGTGATTATATTGTTTTATGTTTCATGTTTTCAACAAATATAAGGAAAGCTGAAATTTATTTTAAGGTTTCAAATATGTTCTTTTAATATCAATGACCTCATTCTAAGAAAGTGATTCGATTGGCGTTTTAATGATTTTTTTTTAAATATTTAATACTTAATGTCTTTTAAATTTAATTACTTATTTTATATTTCTTTTTTACGAATAAGAGGATTTTGAGAATGCTTTCTCCGTTATGTAAAATAATGTTGGAGTGATTTAAATTTATTTTTTAATGCATAAAAAATTTAAAAGTTTGATAAAATTAAATCTA